>VWZW01006010.1:0-42534 GCA_013397115.1 Edolisoma coerulescens | reverse complement strand
ACTCAGAGGAAGAACCAATGGGGTGTCGAACTCAACAGAACTTTCTAGAATTCATGTGTATTAACAAAGGGAAACCAATATTCATGGCAACGTGCATAAAACTGGGAGGGGGAAACACAAACCAATAACACCAAACTATGCAACTAACAAAACTGGGGGATTGTGGGTTCTCACCCTAACCCAAGAGTGAGGGATCAGGTTTGGGCTCTTGACCACCACACTTTAGGGTTGGCCTGAGTGGCCGGAGCGGCTCCAGCTGCCTGCACTGCTACAGCATGGGACATTGTCAATGCATGATCCAATTCAACAAAAATATAGATAGCAGATGTCTATGAAAAATACTGATTGTCTGCAGGAAATCTATCATGATTTTTGTTTGTGACTAATTAAAGGCATAGCATTGATATGGTAACAATATCATTCTAGTTACAAATACAGAGCACAGCTTTGGGAGGGCCACTGTGGGGAAAGGTAACTCCATCCCAGCCAGACCAAATATGTTCATAAAAATATCTGATTTCTAGGGCAGTCAGAAGTGGCCAGGTGACTCACAACAGATCTTCAAACTTGCTTTGACCTTCTGGATTCCTTAGGCAGCCTACAGTTTTGCCTTTTGTATAAAATACCTTTATACTCAAAATGGCTTCCCAGGAACTCTATGGCTCCTGGATCAACTATGACCCAACTGCAGCGTACTAATGTTGCAAATAATACAACATCTAAATGGACTTTTCAATCTTACTCCTTGTTTCTTTGCCAATTTAGTGTGTTCCAGGTGTGCCCAAAACTGGATCTTTTGTTTGTCTAACTTTGCCCCCACACCTCCACAGAACTCTATGGGTCACGCTTAGAGGGACTAAAGGAAGATTTTGAATTACATAATCCCTTGTTTCTGTCAATCAGACCATCCACAAATTCTATCTTATTAACACTGAAGATTTTTTTCATCCATACTGTGATTTCAGGATTTTGGCATTATAATTTAAAATAATGTTACCCTGAATTTATTCTTGGACATTGTATATGTTTTTCCCTGTCTTGGTATTGGTTAGAAAGTGAAGCTCTTCTCCCTTGGTGATATTTATTCTCCTTTTCTCACTTCTCTCACTCTGCTTGTGTATTTTTAGGAAACAATCAAAACTGCCTTCAGCTTTTTCTTTACTATGCTAAATAAACCATGCTGTCATACTGTCCTCCCTCATGGCAATGCTTTCCCCATATTGCTACTACTTGCAGTTCTTTTTGACTCTCATTTGATGAGGCTTTCTCTATCCCTACCTTATTTTTCATTCACCACTTACCTGTATCATTTAGGCTCAAGTGATGAGCCATCACATCCTGCACCAGAGCTCTGTCTCCCACCAGATGAACCTGCACAGGCAGTATAACATTAGCAGTAATTCACAGTAATTCTGTCTATTGCAGTAACATTTGCATTTGCCTTGAAAATCTACATAAAACAGAAAGGAACAGGGTAAAGACATACAATAGAAAAAGAAGTTCTCAGTTCAATAATATGTACAAGATCAGTCAGCAGGATTAGATTTACTAAGCACAGATAAAAGGCAGGAATAGAGAATACACTGATGAGGTTTTGTCCTCCTTCCCCCTCCACCCCAGTTCACCCCCACCCTTCATCTAAATAATAATTTAAATTCCTGGTTTCTGGGAAGTAAGCTCCTCAACATATTTGAGTGGGGTTTTTTTACATCTTACATTTTTATATACATATATATGTATAAACTGTTGGCTGCCTGTTTTAGGTGCTGCATGAAAGGAAGATTTCTGCCTCTTTCCTGTTCTTGAGGCCCTTGAGTGAAATAAGGAGTGATCTCCAGCAGTCTGTTTTCCCTTCAACCTCCGGGCTGCAGAGTGCACCATGTTCTTCTGCACTGTCCTAAAGACAGCCCCTAGGCTGATTTCAAAACTAAAACCATGTATTGTGCAGTCAATGATCCTGAAAATTGGACCTTCTGAAAAAACAGGACACATCCTGTGGAGTCTACAAAACACATTGTTCCCATCATGCTGATATATTCCCCTATGTGGAGCAAGCATTCTATAGGCCTGCAACTATATGGATGGACAAGGAGCTAAGAAAGTCCAGAAGCTTCTCCTTGGAGGGCACCTAGGTGAAGCAATTGATCTTTGACCATTTTTATTTTGTGATTTTCTTCTTTGTCTGCCTCTGTTGCTGCTCAGAATTTACTGAAAAGTTGCAGCAGCATTTGGCTCATGTAATTCTTGACTGTTTGCCTTCTGCCCACATGATTTGACAGTGCAACTGTGAAGTTGAACACACTTACTAAATTCCTTTCTGAGGATTCTCAGCAAAGCTGTGAGCAGGACCAGAAACTCTGGAATTTCTCTGTACTGCCTTAAAACTACGCTGTATTTGGTTTATACTCCTTTAATATTTAGAATCATATTGGTTAAAAACTAAATTTCAACAAATAAATACAGGAATTTTAATATCTGAAAAGAGATGGATGCTCTCAGTCCCTTTGCTTGCCAAGGCAAACTTTTGTATTACCAATAGAAGAGAGTGTCAGGGATTTTTAAGCTCTGCAGTTGCTATATGAATACAGATTAATTGATGCCTACAGGGCCTTCATGTAAACACACACTAATCTGTTAAAAAGAGAAATAGGAATGATCCTGCTCACTAATAGGAATTTCCTAAGGGAGTTCAATAAGAGCTGGATTAGACAATAAATGCTTAGAGGGGTTCTTCTGTTAAATATCAGCACAGGCTCTGTATTAGGGGGATGATATTTTTCTACCAGTAATATAGACTCCATGCTTTAAGTTTGCTAAAGCTTTTCTTTTCCCAGTAAATATCAAAAGATAATGAGATTGTGGGATGGTTTTGGTTTTGGTTTTGCTTTTTTTGCCAGATTTTTAATTGACTATTTCTAGCCTACTACTATGTACTAAACGTGCTGCCCTCAGCAAGGTGGCTCTGCCCCAGGCCTGATGTCCTCAAAGGCACAGGGTGTGCTCAGCTCTTTTGCACAGGGCTGGACATGGGGACCTCCAGTGATCCCTTCCAGCATGAGTTATCCTGTGATCCCACCATACACACACCGTTAAATTTTTGCGCTGAAAAATGATAGAGTTGCTCTTGTCTACCCGTGAATTCTGTAATATCTGTGCATGATGAATATTGAGAGTGGGAATGGTAAAGAAGGGGGAGAAGAGACCGGGAAAGTTAAGAAGACATTTTCCTTCCTTACAAATAAAAGGATTTTAGACAAGAATAATGGTTTGAAGTAGAATATTTGTTCTGTGACTTTGAAATTCTCTCCTGATTTCTGTGATGGAGTTAATTTTCTTCCTATTAGCTAATATAGTACTGTGTTTTGGATGCAGTATGAAGAATAATGTTGGTAACACAGAAATGTTTTTAGTTGTTGCTAAGTAGTGTTTATACTAAGTCAAGAGCATTTCAGCTTTTCATGTCCTGCCAGGAAGAAGGCTGGAGAGTCACAAGAAGTTTTCAGGGAGAGACAGCCTGGAGAGCTGACCCTAGCTGGCCAAAGGGATATTCCATACCATATGGTGACACTCTGAGGATATAATCTGGGGGGAAATCTGGCCAGAGACCACCGCTCAGGGACTAGCTGGGCATTGNCTCTCCTCCATCCTGGTGGGGCAGGTGGCTGTGTGGGGCTGTGTTGCCATGTGGGATTAAACCATGAGAGGTACTTTTGCAATATTGGTTGTTTATATCTCAAAATGTTGTTGCAAAGAAGATAAGCATTGACATATCTGTTTTAGAGGTGAGAGAACACAGATGCAGCAGATGTGTATGATGCAGCTATCTGAAGATGATGCAACAAGATGGGGCCAGAGCTGGGAGCCTCAGGCCTACTCTCTAGAAAGCAAGTGGGCCCTCAGTGTCCTAACCCAGTCAAAAAGTATTGCAAAATATTAGATGTCTATTATTTCTCTAGTGGCACCTTATTTACAGATCCAGGGTTTAAAGTATGCGCAGAATGTCTTTGCACCATGAAAAGAAATGGCCAGGTGCTCAGTGACAGTTTTACTGCTAATACAATGTTTCACACATTCAAATGCAATTATGTACAATTTGATGCAATGGATATTTCAGAGAAGTTAATCCTGCCAACTATACTTTGTCAAAACAGGTCTAAGCGACTCATAAAATCACTGCATTGGCCACAAATGAAATAAGGAAATCTGACCACTGTATGGACAAAGAGAACAGTGGGTACTTGGCCTATTCTGTTACATTTTCCTGTTTGCTGTGAGAACAAGTTCAGAAAAGAACTGCCTGCCTTCCATTTAATCCATTTACTGAAGCATATTGCACAAAGCTTTCACTACCTGAACAGCTTTAATGTTATTTTCCAGGCACAGTCTTTATGGTGGCCTGGCTGGTTGGATATATTGGCCCTGAACAGAAACTCTAAAAGGTAAATAATGATGCTATCTGACTTTGAGAGAACAGATTGTTTAAGCTCAGTGATGAGCAGAGCAGCAGCCTGAAGCTCTTATGTCAGTTCAGACACTAGTCAGAAAAGTCCACAGACAGACACCATTCAAATAAAAATATTTGGTGTTCAAAAGAGCAGCTTTGGTTCTCTACTGTAAATGAAAAAAAGGACAGAATAAAGGGAAGGGCTCTTCTTTGTCCAGTGTTAGTATCTATAGAAACAGGACTGCTCCCTACCACAATGTAGGGTAAGTACCTCTACGTTAAAGATACATAAACTCACCTCCCTGAAAGGAACCCTGCCATAATTGATATTTAAAGCTCTAAGACATGAAGCTATTCTTTTTACATTTTTTTTTATTCATTAGATTCAAAAAGTTAAAATCTATTTGTAGATACTGCAGTGTTAAGAAACTCTTCTGTAGGTCAGCTTTGTTACTGCTAAATTTCCTTAGTATCAGTTTTCAGACAAAGCAGTTTCTAGAATATTTTACTCTCAAAGAAAAAACCGAACCCTTGCTTCCAGAATTTTGAGGACATCAGTCTGCATTCTCATCCAGAGGATAAAAGTTAAATTTAGCAAGTCTTTCCATTTTAGGTATAAAACATTGGAAGATGAACTGGGCCTTTGTGATGTACAGATTCCAGGTCTAAAGTTCACTTTATTCCCTAGCTTCTCCTGCTCATGTGACAGAAAACAGATGACTATCTGGAGATCTATTTATAAGAATAGCATGTTGTTTTGAGCTTCACTCAAGGAAGGGAGTTTTTGGATGGGAGTCTGTGGAGGTCCAGTGCTGAGAGTGGAAGAACAAATTAGCAGACGTTGAAGGTGCTTGGGAAGAAATCTGTAGTGGGGAAAGAAAAAAAAAAAGGAAGAAAAAAAAAAGAAAAAAAGCAGGAATAGTCTTTAAAGCTAGACTAAAGAAAAAACTTTAAGTCCAGACTGTCAGCTGATGTTGTGGCACGTGCACAGGGCAGTCTTGGAATTAAGCCAGAATAATGTCAGCAGATATGATAAGATGACTGAAATACAGCACAGGAAGGACTTGACTTCCTCAACTTAGTGATGAGAATAATTTCACCAGAAGGGGAAAGACACACACACACACACACACACACACAAGTGGCTGTAAAGCTGTTTTTATGTTTTATTCATACTTCTTTTATTTTAGGAAACGTAACTATCTGTGTTCTGAGGGTGACCTGGAAAAAGTGCTCAGTCTGCAAGTACCATGGTACTGTGGAAAAGTTCATATATTTTTCCCGGTCCTTTTCCAGCTTTCTGTGGCCTTTCACTTTTGCATTCTCCTAGCATCCCAATAAGATAATATTTCCAGGTTTTCATTCCTCCAAAGTTTGTTTACCCCCATAATCAAGGTTTTCTGAAATATTTCAATCCTGGATTAATCACTTATATTCTGTATTCATTAATTGCAATAATAAATAGCAGGAAGCAAAATGGTAGTGGCCAAACAGTACAAAGTGGGTTTGAATGTTATAGCAGCAGCTCAAGATCAAAGTTGTTGAGTCATGTTCCCTTTCCCACATATATTTAATGAGATACCTACTGACTGACTACCTTCCACCACTGTCAGAATACACAAAACCAATATTAGCTGTTTCTAAATTGGTCAACGACTTTATTCATATATCTAGCAAACACCGATGGTTCAGTTTTATCAATGTTATAATTTCAATTCCTGTATTCAGGCAAATAGCCTATAGTGCCAGACTTCAATGTGTCCTATCAGCATGTGCTGTTGTGCTGTGCCCTTTCCATTACTGCTGCAAGTTGAACTACTGATTATGAGAATAGCTGCTCATTAGTGTTTGTTGGCACATAGTCATCCTGTTCTGATTAGCCTGTGATCCCCTGACCACTGCAGTCACCCCAGAAATAATCCATTACCTACTTACAAGCAGCCAGCGAAATACATCACGTCTTTTTTTTTGATAATGACAATGCCCTGTATCTGACTATTAGGTCAATCATAATGAGATCATGGCTGATTTAGACAAGTTCCCTTTTTTTTTTTTTTTTTTTTTTTTTAAACCTGCAGCTCCTATAAGACTACACATCAGCTGCTTGCCTTTGGCCTCTTATCAGCATTTTTGACTACAGCCAATTGCTGAGCTGTGAGATGCTAACATATGTCAATCTCTATGTCCTTTGTATACAAGCTTTAGCAGTTCCCTTCAAGACTAAGAGCTATGCCTTAGTGGGAACTTATCTTAAAATTTCTCATTGTTTTTGCCAGATAAGCAAAGTATGATCTTCCTGTTTTGAACAGTCATTTAGCTTGCAAGCTGATATTTCTCATTGAAATTAGAAGTATTAACAGAAATACAGACATAAAAATTAGAAAAAGAGATTTGCACTGAAATTTTCGAAGAGAAGGCTGAATTTTTCATGAGAGCTGTTTCCTGTCATTCAGCTTTCAGGTCCACCTCAGAGACAGTCTTTGTTATTAAAGCTCATTCAAAACTTTGTATTGCTGGACAAACTTGCAGTTCTTTCAGAGTCTACATTTTCTTTGTATCAACATCCTCGATTTTTTCCATGCCTCTTAAATTACTATGTGAAGAAAAATCCTCTGCGTAATCTCAATGCTTTCATTATCTGGCTCTCCTCCTACAGACATCGGATATTAAATCTCTTTCTTAGCATTGCCCCAATATTTGACATTTACCATTGCAGAATTTATCTTTCAGTAGCTACATCTTTGTTGACTTTCCTTTTAGAATAAATATTTATTGTACAGCCATCACTGTACTTATATTTAATCCTACCAACCTTTCCAACTACAGCAGCCAGATATTATTTTTCAAAAACCTTTTAACTTTACACTAATAAATAAGGATCTAGTGAGTTCAGTCTATCCCTGCCATTGGTGCAAGCCCTGAGAGTCCACATAGGTTTGATTAAAGTCCCTTTATAAACCATAAATGAGTAGCAGCTGTGCCTGACATCTCTCGGAAACTTGGCAAATTAGACCACCTCACATTTGACAAAGCTGCAGGTGGGAGATGACAGGTTTCATTTGTGGTCTTCACATCAGTTCCCTCAAATTAATGTTCTGCATCAAAGCCAATCCTATTTTTAACTTTTGATGAAGAGAGAAAAGGAAAGGAAAAAGATGAATGCCTCTTAGATAGCAGAGTTACCTGGATAACCAATACACCCACGACATTAAATATGATACAGAACCACTATAAACAATGCTTGTGTATATACTGGAGCTTCTGCTTCCTGGAACATGTTGAAAGATGGGCTGCATCAAAAGCTTTATGAAATAGCAATATATCACACACACAGTAAGGGACAATAAATCACATTTTGGGGTGGGATGAATTAATCAAAATAAGCCAACATTAAGTTTTGGGAGAAAGGAGCCATCAATACATTCTGTCCCACCACTGGGCCAGACAGGTGTAGTAACTACCAGGTTTAATTTGAAATTTTGAACTTAAATTTCAAATTTTGAATTTAAGAAAAAGGCTTATTTTTGTTCCAGACCTAGTCCTGCTTTATTTTCTAAAGTAGTATGTGCAAACTCTGGATATTTGGAATTGTGCTTTGTTCTATTTTAAATTCTACCTTAAGTGCTATCATTTAAATAGCTTCATTTCAGCCACTTGTATGGATTGTTTATATTTGCTCATGATCTATCGTTCTAAATTTAGCCAGCAAAAATAATCTTCACTTAGATTCCTTGCTGCTTGGAAACTGAGATTCAGAATATAGTAGATTAAATTTATGTATTAAAACTTGAGAAGTTGTATAACAATTTTGAGACACAGAAAACTTCGTTGAAAAATCAATACAGCTTTCAAAATGTTTTAGCTCTGAAAATAACAACAATCTGTTCAATGATTGTTCAGCAACATGTATGAATTTAAAGAGGAAGTCAAGAATAATCACTTCTGTACTTGGTAACAATTGTAACCTCACTGGCAGCTGTATATAAAACCTGAGAGATGAGTGTGAAAATAATTTTCCTTTTGACACCAGAAACTATTTAAACAATGTAATCTATAGGATTACAAATATATATTTTTTAAACTTATTCCATCCACTTTTTGGTAAAAGACCGGCAACTGAATTTTCTTTGGACACAACTAAATTCACAAACAGAATAACAATTTATTCCAATCTTACTTATTAACCCACAGAATGCCTAATAGTTTAGAGAACATTGTCATATCTCAATGTTAGTGGGCATTTCTAACCCTGCAAAGTAAAGGAGGGAATAAAAAATAGTCAATTTTTCAGTGTTTGTTTAAATGTCAGCTCAGTCACTTGAGTCTGTTGACTGGAGCGGTTTGGTGCATCATGTAACAAAGGAAACCGGCACTGGCTTAAAAACATAATCTTTCAATTAAAATCATATGGTTATCTTCACCCCTATTTGATGCTCTGTGCAGGCCAGAGCTGCATACCCTGAATTGCATAAGCCATTTGTTCCCTTGGAACATTCCCCAGAGCATCATATTGTGGTTCTTTAACATTTGTTATTAATTTCTTTTTAAACAATCTGCCTTAACATTGCATTTGTCTGTTTTGCTGTGTACACTCCAACAGTCCCTTGTGAAGCATATTTCACAGAAAAAGATTGAAAAAAATGGTAGAACAATGATTCTTGGTAAACACATTAAAAGAAATGTATTGTTTTGCATTGGCTTTGGTATGATTTTTTTCTCTAGCTCTCCCGCTGGACCCTCCAACACACAGTAGCCCTGCTCCTTTTCCCTGACAGCAGAACAACTTTGCAAATTTACTTTCTATGAGATGAATTAAAACAGGAGTTGCAAGAAACCTCCTAGACAGGGACATTTTTCTGAAAGCATCAGTGTCTGAACATAAGTAGCTTTAAATGCAACTTTTTCTTAGTGTTACACAAGGCTCAATATTTAATTAAATCACAGCTATGTGGACCTTTTTTACATTTTGAATTTTGCTGAGAGAAAAAAATGAGAAGAGTAAATGAACTCTTCTCCCTTAGAACAGCAAGAGGAGCAAATGTCTCTTCCTTTACTAAGATGTTCGATGTGCTGCTTCAGGCTGTGGCATCAACTATTTACCGTTAAAGCAGGTCTGTATAGAAAGGCCGAGGGAAAGATGCAGGCAACTTGTCTTTTTTCTGCTGAAATGGAAACTTGTGGCAAGAGAATCCTGGAAGTTGGTGTATCCAAAAGGTCCTAACGTGTTGTCATTGCCTTTGAAAATATGGTAACAAGTTGCAGTGTAGCACAACCTATGTTGCAAAAAACCCCAAACCGCTACTTGTACTGTCTTTGCGTTTGGCATTGGTAGCAGCAACTCCTAGAACCCTGACTTAATTTTTAATGTAGCAAATGGAGCCCACTTCAGAAGTATCCATGTCCCACAAAGGGTACAACAGGGTAAAAGGAAAGTGTTCTTTCTTTCTCCTTTTTACCATGCCTAAGTTTAAACTGGGGGACATGGGAGCATTTCTGTGCTGTCCTCAGTTGTGTGTTCTGCTCCCTGTGTCAAGGAAGTCTGGATATTTGAGACAGTAGGTGCTGCGGAAGCCAAAGCACACCATGGTGGGCCATTTCCACGCATGAGGAGTGTGAGAGACTAGTCACAGATAAAATGAGAAACTGTCATCAAAGAAAGGAACTTCTGATGTTTAAGCCTAGTTTCTGATCCTTTAACCACTAGTGACAACTGATTGGAGAACAAATTAAAGAAGGAGGTGGATATAACTACAACTTTTGAGATCCTTTGACAGAAGGAAGTAGGAATGGACTGCAAACCCCAGTCTATAACGTCTGATTCAATTGTTTAATTTTCTCACATTTGTAAAACACAACAGTTTGTTAGAACTGCACCATCCTACTTCTCCCCATAGCAGAGTATTAGAAGGCTGTTGCCAGCTGCTACAGTTATCAAATTTAATGCAATCTGGCCCCACCAGCACACCTCATCCATCAGCTTCCAGTATTTTCCATGCCTCCAGTGAAGATGCAAATCCTACACACAATAGTCCATGAGAAAAATGAACTGAGTAATCTGTTGAAAAAGCCATTCAATAATGTTACAAATACATGACTGCTACTAACCTGGGGACAATCCAAATTGCTGCCATAAGGTATTAGAGGTGGAAGATTTCGTATGGCTCTTTCTGTGCCATCTTGTCTCTTAGAAAAAAAAAACAAAAACAAACCAAGAGCTATTAAGAATGTAGTGTAAAACTGTTTAAAGGTCTGACTTCAGAAAAACAAACAAGGCAAAATCCTCCTGCACAATTATGTTATTAGGATTCTGTCTGAAACTGGCATTGTACATTTCCATAAGAGAATTAGGCATTCATTACCTTCATTACACTCCATTCTGCTAATATGATTCATCATATATATTTAAAAATGAAGTCATTTAACTACTCTTGGCCATAAACCATACTTCTAATAAAGATGAAGCCATTTAACTACTGTTGGCCATAAACCATACTTCTAATTACTCACTTCACTAATGTTCATTTGTCATCTAATTTTTTGATTTTTCTGCATTAGACTATAACAAGTATAAAAAAAGAGACCTTTGTCTGATGCCAAAGGATATTTAGCTATGATCATTGTAATACATCAAATGTCCTAGTGAGTCAAAATGGAGTCTGCAATCGTCTTGACAATCATTATTGATTTGAAAATGGTGATATTTTGGGTAAACTGCTGAGAAATATCATTCTCCTCATGTGTAAATATGGGAAGTGATCAAATATATGCCTCTGTATTTTCTCATAGCAAATGATGTAAAAGCAGGAAAAGATGTGATTGCAGCACACAGTTAACACAGGGTGGGTTATAACATGGGAAGACAATGCTGTGTGGAACACTTATGCCCTATTAGCAAAAACCAAGCTGATAGAAGCATTGTCTTAAATCAAACCTTAACCATCCTGGCCAACTACAACTCTGCCTGCAGTGTGCAGTAAATGGGTAGGACATAATAAATCTTTCTATTGTACCAGACATATCAAGATACAAATGTGCTTGGCTGAGTACTATTATCTTACAGCTGAGTTCATGACACTTCATATCTCATTCTGCAGCAAGATTTTAAGCAAGCATATGCTAAATGGCTTAATACAAGTTCAGGTGGTGACAAATAGCCCCCTACTTCCAAAGATGTTTCGTGCAAGCTGCTGGTCATATACAGTATTGTCATCTTTGTTATTTCAGTCTGCAAAAGAACAGGACAATGAGTCCTGTTCTCAATGAGTGAGGACAAACATCATTTATAGCTGGAGTCTGTATCATGGATTGCTCACTTTACTGTGCAATTTTATTTTTGAAACAAAGAGATAAAATTGATCAGATTCTCAGATAATAACTACACTGTTTGTGTGCAACACAGTATTCCAAATAAAATCTCCTAAATCTCACTACTTCCATGTGGCTACCATTCTCCGGCCACCATTCTTGAGCCAAAGCTGTTGCCATTTGATGTAATGTGTGATTCTTTTTGGAAATGTGACATGTTTTCTAGCTTTCTAAATTGATGCAAACCTCTGCAAATGCATATTATCTGATGATGTCATTGCAGATACAGTATTAGGCATTCTTCTGAAGAGAATGGCAGAGTTAAAACTAACAGGCAGAGTTTGTAGTCACATAGAAAAATGCCTTGCCATTGCCTTAATGCCCCCTTTTCAATCATTGCATACTTTTTCTCTTTAATTAGCAAGGCACAATTGAGAAAAGTTCTCTGTAGACAGGAAGATGCTTTTAATGTTGCTTAGAATTGTAGAATGTCCTCGCTTAGAACACAGGATGCCCACCAGGATGCTCATGTAGACATGCCAGTCAGCTGTTTCTCAGTAAGACAATTACCTTCATTGGCTGAGTTAGTCTGATTTCTCCTGGTTTTGCCTCTCAGCCATACAACAAGCAGAACTCTGTTTCTCAGAGACTATTAGTATTTAAAGCAATGCACTGGGCAGAAATCATGGCGGTATATTAATTATGCAGATCTTTCTAGTAGAATACAATTGCTATAAATCCCCTTTCATTTCAGGTTTCTAATCAGCTGAGTATAATATTGGCATCACTAGTGCCTCAAAACTGGCCATATCACTTCTCTGTTTCTCCGTGGGTCAGACATGTTACAGACTTACATGAAAAAAGGACTGACATACGTATGTCCAGTGCAATATACCAGACAAATTGGGAATGCAGAGATGTGGAAAAGCTGAGTCATATCTGAGCTTCCAGCAACAGAAAGGGACAAAATTGCAATGTCTGTGTGGATGGACTTTAATAGAAAAGGGAAGGGTATAGCCAAACACGTCTAGAACAAATTCAAGAAACATTTGACTGGTAAGAATTGAGCATGTGTAATGTTATTTTTATGATAAACATTCTGGCCAAACCAGCATTTGGCAGTTTTCCTCTGAGGCTGTTTTTTAATGTTGTTGCTGGCCTCAGTTTCATTAGTCTAAAACATGTTGGTAGTTTTGTAAAAAAAGCAATATCTGTAAATTACTCTTGTATCATAGTTGTCAGGGTGATAAATGAAGAGAGATTAATTAAATGTGTATTCAAATGAACCCTACTGACTGTAGAGGTTTTTATAGGCTGGGTTTTCACTGAGACTTCGGAGTGGTGTCATGGTGAGAGGAAACTTTTGTCTGGAAACTTCTAAAGTTCAAGTGTCTGGAAGTACACATGGGAAGGCACTGGAGGACTGTGGATTTAAATGCAGCATCTGGGTGCCCCTTTGTGGGCTGTGGTGTTATTGCACTGGTGAGGGCTCCTACACGGTACCTGCAGGATTTCATTACCTTTGATTATTGCTATCTGGCTGATGTTTATACACTTTGCAAACACATGTCATTTTGAAATTAAAATTTTACTGCTTCAGTGCCTTTGCTGTTTCATTATGTGGTATAAAGTATGCACCTGATATTCCAGTGCAACACAGTACCATATTAAGTTATAAAGCAGATTAATGTTATGAGTCATTAATTTATTAACCACATCTGTGGCAAAGCACAGCCACAAAAGTAGAGATATTACCATGAGTATGAGAAAACCCAAGTAGAGACTAGAGTAGCAGGAACAGTTAACAACAGACACAAGAGGAGTAATCTTCTATACAAAAAACCACCTTGAAAGTTTAAAAAAAATCTCTTTTATCTCAAGTATGTGCTTTAGGAGGTGAAGAAAATGGGCTGTGGTTTGCAGAGGGAGAATCACGAGTTCCATCTCTGCAACTACAAAGTATTCCATATCTCAGTGGTGAAGTCTAGGGTGAATTTTGCAGGGAATATATTCCTTTTTGGATGAAGTGTTCTGATAATATAGAGAATCTGTGCCACTATTGTTATTTAAGAAAATATCTCCAAGTATTAAAAGAAAACCAACAACAGTGGCTCTTAGCCTCTCCTTTTTTCCAGTATCTGTCATGGACTGGAATGCCATGCATTCCTCCGGCCCACAGCTCTGACTGTGCCAACATTGTGTACCATGGCTGTTCCCACAGGATGTTTCAGTATATTTCACTCTTGTCTGAGACAAAACAGACATGAAAACATTTGAATCTCCAGTGAGACAGGTCACCTAACCTTTTCCCAGGGTTTGTCCTTTTCTCCATTCTATATGCCTACCAACTTTGTAGCTGTCACTTGTCATTACCTACCAATTAGTTTTCCCTGTTTATGTTTATTTTTTTTTTTCATTTTCTTACAAAGATCATGTCATGGAGATCAGTTGGAAATTATCTACGATACCAATAAAAAGCTGAATATCAAGCCAATGAAAAAGAGTTAAATATGTCAGTAACAACTCTAGGAAATCTCTTTACTTCATGAGATTTTATTCTGGTACTAGACAGCAGATGTTGCTTAGTGGGGCATCCTTAAAGCTCCACTTACCTTCATAGTTTGATCAGTGTGCACAGGAGGCAATCTCCTTCCTTACTTTATTAAATGATGGGTCAATAAGCAATACATGGAAGCAATTGTAGAAATGGACACCAGAATCTAAGACTAACTGGCCTAGCTTAGTGCTGACAGAGTACATAGAATCACAGAACCATAGAACTGTTTAGGTTGGAAAAGTCCTTTAAGATCATCAAGTCCAAACATCAGCCTTAAATTGCCAAGTCCACCAGTACACCATGTCCCTCAGTGCCACATCCACATGTCTTTTAAACACTTCCAGGTATGGTGACTCCACCACTTCCCTGGGCAGCCTGTTCTACTGCTTGACAACCTTTTTGGCTCCATCTCTTTTTCTCCTGTTTGGTGTTTATTAAACCCCTTTTTCTAAGTCAGTATTTTTAAGCTACAGAATTATATTACCCCTTTCTGCCTTTCTTTTCTCACTAAAATCCTATTTTTTTTTCTGCCAAATGCGACCCCTTTAACCGGAGAAGTGCAGATAATCATAATAAAAATTCTAGATTTAAAAGTCTAAAGAAAAAAGATCAACATTTTATGTTCCACTAGATAGCAAGTTACATGGCATACAGGGCTCCTAAAACTATTTTCTGGACCCTGCCGGCAATTAAACAAGGATGACTACAAAAGAAATCTGGAGATTTGAGCCATTGAAACTGTATCACAGTTTTATCATGGTGTTCTCTGGATTTTGAAAGAAACTTCATGAAACAAACACCACGTCTCCCATGCCCAGTTGTGAGTTCCCTTTGGCTGGCACATGAAATGCCTTTGCTGCAGCTCCTGGCTCCCTGTCAGTGTACTGTGGCTTTTAGCTGGCCAGTCCTTGGCCTTGCTCTGAGCCTCCCTCTGTTAGACTAACTCCACTGCCTGCTTTGTTTCTTCCACTTAACTTTCTCCAGCAACAACAGCAATTCTTGCCATTCCCCACAGGTCTTTAATAGCAGTGTTAACTTTTGACTTGGTTCTCTTTTTAAATGTTGCTGCAACAACAGCAGTGCGAAAAGCTTATTTTTAATGGAAATGGTATTTCTGTGGACAGTGCTGTTCTTCCTATAGTTCATGGCTAAGAG
Source organism: Edolisoma coerulescens (assembly GCA_013397115.1). Classification (NCBI taxonomy): domain Eukaryota; kingdom Metazoa; phylum Chordata; class Aves; order Passeriformes; family Campephagidae; genus Edolisoma; species Edolisoma coerulescens. Next base: position 27,073 of record VWZW01006010.1, on the reverse strand, counting down.
TATAAATGAAATTTTCAAGTTTCCTATGTATTGTGTAAAATGATTCAGAGCCTTGTTTATCTTTTTTTTTCCCCTGAAACAAATATAACTGAAAGAACAAAGGTTCAAAGTCAATGAGTTCCTCTTGCACAAAACTCCAGCAGTACAGCTGTGTACTTATCTTTATAGAGAGCACTGTCAATGGAAGCAGATAAAGTGGTCCATCATAAACCAGATTCTCAAAATCACTGTGACCTGGACACAGTGTCCACAAGAAATAACATCTTGAGAGCAGCGTGCTTGCCTTCAGTACAGAATAAAACTTTGGTCACAATTGTTACTGTAGCATATCTGAAACTTTTTTTTTAAATAAAGAGAATGTGGAAGTAAATTCACCTTCGACTTGAAGGAGTTAGAACATATGTAAAGAAATAAATTCTTAGACAGATTACTGAGTCTGTGCTCGTCTTTAGTTCTCCATTTATAAAATGGAGATTACATTTATCCTTTATAAAATGGGGATTACATTTTCTGACCTAGTAACAGTGCCAGTATTCTATATTGATTAAGATGATGAAGAATAAAAATTCAAAGTAAAATTTAGTTGTGCAACCTTAATTCTGCCTTTATAGATAGTATTTTAAGCTTGAGGAGTGGGGCAATGATGTTCAACACCTGAGTCAGGAAAACCCCTGGTATCAATACAGGCTGGGAGATAAAGGGTGTTGAGAGTGGCCCTGATGAGAAGGCCTTGGGGGTTGGTGGATGGAATACTGGACATGACCCAGCAATGTGCACTTACACTCCAGAAAACCAATTGTATCCTGGGCTGCATCACCAGCAGCGTGGGCAGGATGTCGAGGGAGTTAATTCTGCCCCTCTTCTCTGGTGAGACCCAACCTGGAGTTCTCACCAGCCCATCCCATCCAGCTCTGAGATCCTGTGAACAAGAAAGTCATGGACCTGGTGCAGCAGGTTCAGAGGAAGGCCATAAAAATGAGCAGAGGGATGGAACACCTCTCCTATGAGGAAAGGCTGAGAGAGTTGGGATTGCTCAGCCTGGAGAAGAGGATCTGGGGAGACCCTGTTGTGTTTCAGGATATAAAAGGGGCTTAAAAGACAGAGAAGGACAGACTTTTTAGCAAGGCCTGTTGTTTTAGGACAAGGGGTAACAAATTTAAATGAAGGGAGACTAGATTCAGACTAGATATAAGGAAGACATTTTTTACGATGCAGGTGATGAGACACTGGAATAGGTTGCCCAGAGAAGTGGTAGATGCCCAGTCCCTGGAAACATTCACGGTCAGGTTGGATGGGGCTCTAAACAACCTGGTCTAGTTGAAGATGTCCCTAAGCATTGCAGTGGGTTTTGACTGGATGACCTTTAAAGGTCCCTTTCAACCCAAACCATTCTCCAATTTTATGACTTTAGCAATTGTCCACAGCTTTTATTTAAGCAAATGTTTTAAGGCATATATTGCATCCAGATTCTTGGGTAGAAATTAAAACTCCAGAGACCACGCCTGTGTTTTATGTCTAACATAGACCTCACAGAAATGTTACATAGAGACTCTCAGGCAGGAAACCATGCTCAGCCTAATGTAATATAAACATTTGAATGCCTTATTCAGCTGCCTCTGCAGGAGATCTAGACCTCTTAATTTACTATCTCTCTCCATCTTCACAAGAAGATCCAGTTTAATTGGCTTCTGGCCGTTCAGGAAACTGTGCAGAAATGTCTGGCATCTCCACTCTCTTGGGAGAAAACATAACTAACACTTACTGAGAGCATGTTTAATTGTATGGTGTGTGACAATGTCATGTTGTCTTCACATAATTGTCCAGAAACCAAATCAGTCACCCAGGAACTGAGACCATTACACACATCCACAGGGACTAAGCTCAGACTGTAAAAGGAGGATCTAGTCATTGATTATCCTGGTCAAAGCAACCCCAAACACAGGTTGAGAGAAATTCAAGGTTTCAAACAATGTGAATCTTTCATTAGAGTTTTTCTGGGTTTATTAAAGTCTCCCCTCAGGGTGGGGACCAGAAGCCCTTCCTTCCCAGCTGTTGTCAGGTCTTTCTCTCGCCCTGACTGTTGCACACCTGACTGCACAGGGGCTGATCTTCAGCAGCAGAGAGGGAGGTATTTTGTGTTCAGGGCACTCCATGGTGAAATTAGGGCACTCCTCTGGGATGGGGATAGAAGGGTCGCTTCCTCTGGTTAGTAACAGTCAAAGAAGACCTAGACGACCTGGCACACATGTGAGAGCTGAGCAAGGCTGTCACTTCATCAGATGAATAAAATTGTAGCCTTGACTCTTTCTGTGTCTTTGGACATTTCCAGGGAACTTAAGCAGAACAGAAACAGCTGTCTATCTAACCAGGACCATGTTATAGCTGCCATCTTCATGGAGCAGACAATTCAGAACAGTCATGGGTGACTGAGGTGGCACGAACTGAGGTTGCTGAGATTGCAGGGAGCTTTAAGCTAAGTAGGGAAGTAATTAAAGAGTAGAGACCTGTATGGTTAGTCATAGAAAGATTGCTGTTTTATCACTCTTGGTCAAGTCCTAATTTGTGAATATTCTTCTGCGTTGTTTTGTGAAGTCATTATGCATTTAAAGTTTATTTCTTACGTCTTTTTCAAAGATAGCACTTTCTGGTCACTAAAATGACAACTAATTCAACTGTTGATTTTCTTACTTTATGCAATAAAATGAAATTATAATAGTAACAATAACAATAAAAAATAGAGATTTTGAGAGCATATTCCTAGCCAAAATCTGCTCTTATACTGGCACGACTGAATTAGCTGAAGGTGTAGTGGGGAATCAAGCCCAGCTCATATGAAAATTGAACATGAATTCTAGTTTGAAAATATGCAAAAAGGTTGTTTTTGTGGTTTGGTCTTGGGTTTTGGTTTTTATTTTGAGGGTTTTTTGCTAGCAAATTCCCCAAATGATTAAAACTTAATCATGAACAGCTGAGTAAAAGACTGAAGGACAATTGCAGCTGAGCTGTTTATCTGCTTTGATAGGATTCATTTCCTCAGCCCTTATTTGACACAAAAGCAGATGTACCTCTGTCATTCCTCTGACCTCTGTGGCAAGATGAACAGCTAGGCTGATACATTTATTGATCAGAGAAAGAAGCAGTCCATGGGAAATAAGCTATAGATGCCTTGCTGTGAAATTGAAGATTTAACATCTGTCCCATGCAGATGGTAATTAATCTTGAATATGTAATGCCCCCAATTGGTTGGTTGACAACATTACTTTCTTAATCTGGGAGCATGGGTAAACAAATGTATTGGATTGCTCTGTGGGTAACATTTTATTAATGTGTTGTAATTGCATATGCAGCTCGTAAATCAGATAGATTTCTCATCTACATTGCTAATTGTGTTTATTATTGGAAATGCTTCTCATGTTGCTCAGTATTCACTAACTGGTTGATTTCCCACTGTTGCAAACCCACACCCTTATAGGAATTGAAATCTTTACTGCTGCAAATATTTTAGGAACTATTAAATATTCTTCCCATCTAATTGCCTGGTAGCTAGACACATAAAAAGATAGCTTGAGTATTACTTTTGATTTTATTTTATAGCATCTACAATTATGAAATAAATTTTATTGTCTAGATAATATATGGATGATGAAATGCTAATTGGTTGCTTTTATCTCCCATTCTGCCCTGTTACTGCTTTACTCTTTGCACATCTACACTTCAACTTTTCATTCCAAAAATGAATGATTCCCCTTTCCCATACCTTCCTCTAAGGATTTATTCAGTAGCTTTCTGCAGATAAATCTATCTCCTTGGCAGGATCCTACCAACTCCAAATATTAATTTCTCAGTTATTCTCATACATGTAGTTTACTGTAACTAGAACAGCTACTATGTAAAAAATGTTGTCTTTGCTGAAATTATTCTGTAAGTCTGCAGCAAAAGACCTTCCAGAATCAGGGATGCTTGCAGTCACTGACTCTGTGTCCCAAAAAATTACCTGTAGGAGGGGAATTTTAGAACCATCGCCTGAAGCTGGTTAGACTCAGAGGTTTCAAGACATAACTATCTAATATGAACTACATGCTGATTTAGGAATATAAAGATTCCTGTGTCCATTTAGAACCTAATGGTAAATTGGTAACTCCTTCTCTGATGTATGCCATTAGCCTAGCGGACCCAGATAGCTTATGCCAAATAAATTCTTAGAGTCATGATAGCACATCATGGTATTTAAACTAAATCACAACTCTCACATTCTAGTGTAGGATGATTAACATTGTGGTGTGAGGGGAAGAAAGAACTTTCCTTCTTGAGTTGTGTGGGCAGTGTTTCTCACCACTCTTTTCTCCTCTGTACTGGCTCAGGGTGGGCTTTTTCTCATATCTCTGCCTGCACCACAAACAGCCTCAAAACCCAATCCAGCAACAATAATTAATTTCATCTCGGCCTGTGAACAGACACCAGCAGATGTCTGCAGCTTTTGATTTTCAGTCTTAAGTTAAAACCCTTTAAAGTCGATGGGAAGACTGACATTTACTTTAATGGGCTCCAAATCAAGCTTTTAGTCACTCACCAATGAGGAGTTGATTTAAACTGCCCGCTTGTTAATGGAAGAGCTTTCATTTGCTGCACTATGTTGAATGAAGCTGTTCCCTAAAACATTTGCTCCTCATTTTCTTAGAGGAATGTGTAGGTTGTAGAGGCTGGTGTTACATCTCGTCTAACACAGAATTTGCAGCGCCTCCACATTTGTATTATTCTGACTTTGAAGGGTAAGTTACTGATAGAAATTAGGAGCTGATGGCTTTTGTTGTGGGTATTTCCAAACATAAAGACTGTACTTAGATGATTTTGAAACATTCTGAATTGAGTCATCAATCTTTTGAGTGAATCTTGAAGTAAAGTTTTCCCTGGATTCTAACAGACTACAACTTTTAAAATTTATATTCCAGCTGTAGCAATCATCATTAAACATGTCTGTAAGTTCCCTAGACTACATGATTTTTTTTTGTAGAGTAGACAAAATATCAGCATGAACTGTGAAATGAAATCAGTCCCATTATGCAATGTTCTCTGGTCTTGTATTTCAACTGATGGGGAATTTCTAGAGTTTGTGGAAAGAGAAGATGTCACTACATAATTCTGATAACGTGAAATTAGGGAATCAAAATCTAATAACGAAAATATGGAGAAGAAAAAGTGTTTCTACAGCTACTAAATCGCTGTAGCAGCATAAATATCACTGGAATTGTAGAATTTTTCTTCAGCAGAGAAGCTAAAATTCCCCACTGTACATTTTGGTTCCATTATTTTAATAATAAAACTACTCCCATCTTTTTTTTTTGACTACTCCTTATGTTGTCATTTCTTGTAAAATTTATTGTATGAACACTAAAGTGCTTTTCTTTCCCCCAATTACCTGACTATTCCTGTTGAAAAAAGCTGCACACATGTATCTATGAATAAGGAAGTTAATCCCTTTAATTTTCATGGGTGTATAAGACCTAATTTTTTTTTTTAATTGACTGTCTCTGAGCACTTCTGCTAATAAAACCCAATAACAAAAATGTCTGAAGAGGATGAGCATGAAAAGAGGAGTGAATAAGGCAAAAAATAATTGGCTCCAGTGTTAGAATGAATGCTTGGCAATGAATGCTAAATTCTTTTGCAAAGGTTTAGATTTACCATGGGCAATTTACTATGAAAAATGTAGCATCTTCTAAATACAAAGCATCTCTTGCCCATGTCAGTTTCTTTCTCTGTCCATATCTTCATAACTATTATACACTTGAAAAAAAAAAGACATTTGAATTTATAATTTTCATTCTGAATGAGAAATGGATTTTCAGTAAATATCCAGAATATTGCATTCGTTATTTCAGTATTTCAACCTCAACTAACTGTATGTCCCTCTGTCTTTTCCTTATTGATATCTGTTGCTTATTGCAGCTAATTTAGAAGCAAGATCCTTAGGGTAGGAACCTGTCTTTTTTTGTTTGTCTGTAAAGTGCTGTGAAGCCAGGGGAATAATGTGTTGTCTTTCACAGTAGTTGACCTTTGATATATCAGATGCCCTCAAAATATTTTGACCTCAGAATCTCCCGTAATATGGCAATGTCTAGGATCCTAGACCTGACAATTACTATTTCAGAGGTTATTCCTCTCCAGCATCACACTAAATTAGCACATGAACAAGCAGAGAATTTGGACAAACTTTAACTCCCTCATCTCTGACCATATAAAAACTATGACGACAGCTCTGCAGACTAGTGCCATTTTTCACCATGTGCAGGAAAAACATGATTCCTTGCCCAAAATATACCTCAGAAATCCCACAGGTTTTTTTATGGTTTTTTTTTTTTATATGATATAGAGGGAATGATCAGTGGGACTGAGATGAGCATGCTTTAGGGTATCAATTAAAGGATAGAGATCGTCATGTTGCTTTGCCTCCTGGCTCTTTGGTGCATGTTTTCCAGTTTTAGAAAGCTAAAGCGTGCTGAGCTCCAGCTAGCCTGACATATTGGCCTGGGTGTAGACACTAGACTCAGATCCAGACTTTCTCACCAGGAACAGCTTGCAGAACACCACCAGACAGTGCTTTCACCTGAGCTCTGGAGCAATTTTTAGCATTAACTCTGGAAGTCTTTCCAGAGTCTAGAAAAATAGAAACTAGTCTTCAAGTAAATGCTAACATTTGCACAACATGGATCCTTTAAGAAGGAAGTCAAGCTGAAGGACAGTGGTGTGACTATCTATGGCAAGGATAATGGTGCTCAGCTTTGTTCCTAAGCCCGACTATACCATCTAGAAGCATATCAGATACCGTTATTTACAGGTGGCACCTGTGGAAACTGCAATTAAAAAAAACCCAAACAAACAGGCCCCCCCCCACCCTGATTTTTATTCTGAAATATTGACCATGAGGTTAGGCATGAGGAATACTCCCATCTGTCATTTCCAAATACGTATGTTCAAGGAGATCTAGGATTTCTCTCCTCTGGAATTTCCTGGGACATGAAGGAAGTAGCAACACTCAAAGCACTAGGGTATGCATTTCTCCCTGCAGACTGAGTGAAAATAGACATAATAGCTAGGATGTAAATGCCACAGGCAAAACTCTTGGTGAGGTTAAATTGGCATTAAGCCAATGAGTTGAGCAGAGCTTTTCAGTTCACAATATTGCTTGGAATAGACAAGTTACTGTAAATACTTTCTGTTTCACCTTTTACAGGAATAAACAGTCACATATTGCTTCTCATTTGTTCTGATTATTCTTTCTAAATCTGCACTATGCATGTGTACAGTAACAGAAGAAGAAGGTAATACAATTTATTCTCGAGAATTGATTTTTCTCATTTCCTTCAAGCTTGGCCTCCTTTTCTTATTGTGACTAGATTTTTCCTAGCATGTACTTGAACCAAGAAGAATCTATTTGCAATGACTTTGCCCCCAGAATCCTCCTAGTAATCATTTCAGAGGTTTATGCAAACCCCACACTGTCCTTTTCTACAGTCCTTTATGTCGACAGTTTCATCAGCACCACAGTCAGTCTTTGCACATAAAAAAACCTGAGACATCAGCCAGAAGCAGCAGAGTCTAGAAGTGGAGTAGTAAGTACTTTATGAACCATGAAAATATGGAAAACAGTGACATTATCCTATCAATTTAATGAGCATGTATGTTTTATTTCAGGTAAAAAATCCAATATTTGCTTTAGTGTCAATATAGACAAGTAAAAATAAGTGAAAATAAGAGTTCCTAGCTAAGTTAGGCTTCTAAAAATAGGTGGATTGGATTTTAAGTTGCCTTCACTGAGTTTTGTCTTTCTTGTACTTTTTTCTTTTTCCATCCAAGAAGTCTGCATCCAATCTCATGACAATATCAATACATTAATTTAGTGTGTATTGGAATTTACATTTATTGTCAGTACCTTGTGTTGCCAGTAGTGGCTTGCTTGCTTGCATGTATGTGTTTTGTTTTGTACGCATTAAGGAAAGGCAGGCTGGCCTGTATCAGGAATAGTGTGGCCACCAGAACTAGGGCAGTGGTTGTGCCCCTGTACTTGGCACTGGTCAGGCCACACCTTGAAACCTGTGCTCAGTTCTGGGCCTCTCACTACAAGAAAGAGATTGAGGGGCTGGAATGTGTCCAGAGAAGGGCAATGGAACTGGGGAAGGGTTTGGAGTCTGATGAGGAGCATCTGGGACAGCTGGAGGTGTTTAACCTGGCGAAACGGAGGCTCAGAGGGAATCTTATCACTACCTGAAAGGAGGTTATAGGAAGTGGGGATCAGTCTCTACTTCCAAGCAACAAGCAATAGGACAAAAGGAAACGGCCTCGAGTTGCCCAAAGGGAGGTGTAAATTGAATATTAGGAAAAATTTCTTCATGGAAAAGGGTGGTCAAGCATTGGAACAGGCTGCCCAGGGAAGGGGTTAATTCACCGTTCCTGGATGTATTTAAAAGACATGTAGTTACGGCACTTAGGGACATGGTTTAGTGGTGGATGTGGCTGTAATAGGTTAGACTTGATGATCTTAAGGGTCTTTTCCAACCTAAACAATTCTATGATCCTATGGAAAGTCTTTGCAAAGTCTTGCAAAGTGCAGTATTTATCTATCCAGATCATAACAATATGTTCTCTCTACTGCAGCATTTTTACATTGTGTTCCTCTCATACTGTGCTCGAGTAATGATGCTTCATGCAGCAGCGTTCATTGAATATCATTATAGAGAGGGCGAAACAGGTTATAATGAGTAAGGCAAGGGTGTTACTAAAGCCTTACAGAACTAACCTTTTTCATAACACAATTACTCTGTCTTGCAAAAAGACACAAACTAGGGAGACCAATTTTCTGTTTGTATCTTTTTCCTCCCACACAAAAAAACCTCCTTTTTTTCCTGCTTCCAGGGTTGAAAGAATATCCCTGACCCCACTATGCTGAATTGTGTATTTCATATCCTTGAAGTGCCAAGAAAGAGAACATTCTTCTGTAAACAAACATGAAACAACCTGCCTGAGACCGCTGCTCTCCTCAGAAGCAAAGCAGATGTGCTCTAATGAGCACTCTTCCAGTACCTCTTTCTGCATATTCTCAATATTTCAGATGCTGATTTTCAAATGAGGCATCCAAGGGAATAAGCTGAAAAATAAACCTATGTGTTAAAATGTTTTGTATATTGAAATTGTTGTGGAAGATCAGATGGACATAAGTGCTATACAGTAAATGAGTTGAATTAAAACCTATGTCAATAAAGACAATAATACTGAATCATGCATCTTCAACGTGTTTATAAAGGCTATATAACAATGTTTACAGTCATGGCAATTCAACCTTGGTCAAAAAAAACCAAGTTATCAAAATGAAATGTGAATCTGGCCAGTGTATGGCCTATAATTCAGGAACTAAATGTGCAGGATGCATAAAGCTATTCATGGCAGAATGCTGCACAGGGTTTGACCAGGAGCAATAGAAATGCTTGCTGGAAGCCATTCCACATGAAAAAAGGTTGTATGACATGACAGCCTGACATGACCAATATATCAGGAGCTCGGTGGAATTAAATGACTTTACCCTGCAAGAAGTGCCAGGGTGTCCATTCGTGAAGTGTTTTGGTGTTTCAGGCAGTGCAAATAAAATGATAAAGCCTTGTTTTGCATTAATGAGCAATTCACTCTCAGTGTCAAAGAATTCCACCTGGTTCTTGGGCAATACACATTTATAGTCAAAGAACACCATGTTTTTCTGGGAATGTACACTTAGAAGGGAAAAAAGGCCCAAAAATAAATCTGTCAAAAAAGCGTCTGTAGATGTTGATCTGACTGCAGCCAGCTCAAATGTGCAGTCTGTATATAGAGAGTTTCTAGAGGTGTGTAGGTCATTGTTTGTTTTGTCCACCTTTTCCGAACAAGGCAATTTTTCATTTCGTCTAATTTATTAATTATTCATTGTCTAATGAATACAACTGTCTTTATTACCAAAGGAAAACTCTTTTTTGTTCTTTATTAAGAAAAAGGTGCAGCTGGAAGACTGTATAATTAAAGAAATATGATCTGATTTGGATTCATCCCAGCACAGTGACTGGAAATGATCGTTACTTGGTACTTATTCATGAGCTATAAAAATAAAAATATTCAAAGGTTCTTTGGGAGCATTTATGATCTGTGTACATGTATATGTGATATGTGTGTATTTCAATAGTCACACAAAATTAAAATTAAGTGATCTAAATCTGATCAAATCTGAGGTAGTTGAGGATTAACTAAGGATGCCAATGGAATGGTATCAAATTTCATAGTATCACTTCCCTGACATTACAAGCTAGTTATTACAAGCTAGACATTTTTATATGTGACACCAGACCAGAATATTGCAGAATTTATAACTGAAGCTGCCACAGCACCAGAACTACTTGGACACAGTCGAGGAAAATTAAATTTTAGAATTCCCACATTCTGTGCACTTCTGATAATGTTGATTTAAAGCAGATCAATAATCAGAGAAAAACTCACAGTACTGTAAGGAGCTATTTTGGTAATATGAAAAACCTCCCCTCCTTTTAGATATTCCAACACAGTTCAGACAATAAGCATCTTATCTCAGTGCTTTCTAAAATAAAAGGAAAAAGCCTAAAAATTAAATTATAATAATCTACTCAATAATACCTCAAAGCTAGCAAAGAGTTTCTTATTGACTGTGAAGGCCTTGGGTCAGGAGACAAGATGTTTTTATGGGATCAAAGTTTTAAATATTTCCCTTGTTTCATGTCTGTTTAAACTAACATGAATCCTGGGTATCCTGGTCTGCATGAGGAAGAGTGTGGCCAGATGTCGCTGTGGAGCCGCTAGCCGCGTGCAAGAACCAGGCTGAATCAGGTGAGGCGAAATTCTGATTTTATTATTTAATTCTAAAACTTATATAGACTTTTGAAAGTTCCTCCGGATTGGGTCAATTCAAAACCTCCCCCTAGGCCGATAGGCCAGGTTGAACTGTCCGTCATTCCAGAGAGAGTTTCAATAACATCCAAACCTTATCTTTGTTTATAGAACACAGGGAGAAGAAGAGAAAAATTCTCACGGGAAAGAGTCTGTGCTGTCACAGCCAGCAGATTGAGGGAAGTGATCCTCCCCTTCTACTTGGCCGTAGTGAGGCACATCTGGAGTTCTGTGTCCAATTCTGGGCTCCTCAGTGCATGAAATATGAGGCAATTCTGGAAACAGTTCAGTGAAGAGCCATGTCAAAGATGGTGAGGGGTCTGGAGCACGTCTAATGAGGAGAAACTGTGGGAGCTGGGCCTGTTTAGTCTGAGAAGACTGAGAGGGGATCTCAGTAATGAATATAAGTATCCCAAAGGCAGGTGCCAAGAGGATCGTGCCAGCCTCTTTTCAGTGGTGCCCAGCGGCAGAGCGCTTAACAATGGCCATAAACTAAAATACAAGAAGTTCCACCTACACATGGGGAAGAACTTCTTTGCATTAAGGGTGGCAGAGCACTGGAACAGGCTGCCTAGGGAGGTAATGGAATTTCCCTCCCTGGAGACATTCCAAACCCACCTGGATGCGTTCCTGTGTAACGTGCTTTAAGTCACCCTGCCTTGCACCTCCAGAGGTCTCTTCCAACCCTAACAATTCCATGATTCTGCGATTCTGCAAATGAGACTGGTTACAGTCCATTTATAGCTATATATAGATGTATCAGTATAGCATGCACACAATGAAATGGCAGACTTCTCACATAGAATAAGTTTCCTGTTCTTCATATTTTTGGTGTACATGCTGATGGCATAGCTGTTTACATATGAGGTTATCTTCTTAAAGCTGGAATTGATATAAGAGAAAGATCTGACATGATTTTGTATACTTAAAAGGCAAAAAGAAATCCTCGAGAAAGAGTGATTGCTGGCCACTAGAATACTCTGAGCTTATTTGAATGCAATTTGGCACACAGCTGAAGATGACCTACCTTGCCTTAGTGACTGCAGTGGCTTCCTGTTAAGCATAACAGAATGAAATATCTAAGATGAAATAAGGCAATTTTTTGGATCCATATCAGAACACATCATGATCATCAGAAAACTGGCATCTGAGTTCTTTGCCCTGAATAATCTAATCTATTCCTTTTTTTTGGTTTGTCTAATTCAAAGTATAACTCTGCCGTAAGTTTTCTTATTTCCTGTTTTCTTATTTCCTAGCACTCCATCTAGATCATAACAATGCAGTATGCTTTAAGGATAAAATTATTTAGTTTTGTTGTGTTTTGAAGGCAATTAGAATGAATGTCTTCTGTCCCTTGACAATATAGTGTATTATATGAATTAAGAAACTAATATTTTTTTACAGAGAGCAAGTTGCATTCCAATTTTCTGTGCATCTGACAACAAAAGAAAGTATTATTTAAATATGTGTAATTCAATATTGACTAAAAAATAAAAAGTATTTAAGGACAAATATTTAATCAGATTCAGTTTCTCTTTTTTTTTTTTAAATATATATGCATGGATTTGATTGTAGGATATTACATAGTATTCAATATTGACCTGATCATGTATTGATGAAGCAAGACAATGCAGCCTGTAAATTTAACCTTTTCACTTTAAAAGAAGCTTACTGGCTGGGTTTACACAGCCCATTTTATGTTCATTCAGCCAAAAGTAATTTTACAACATGCAGTGATGAGAAGATTAAGTCATTTGTCCTAGTTAGTGCATGTTGCACTCTGTTCTAGGGGAATAAAATCCTTGACAAGCTAAGCAACATGATTTCTTTAGCCACCTCCATTTCTGCATGTACCAGAGAATCTAAACATGCCACAGCAGGAATAGCCCCACTCCTACAAACTTCTACATCCACAATGGATTTTTATGTAGATTTGTTGCTTAGAGAAACTGCTGGACATGTAAGTGCAAATCTGATACTTTTCCTAAATAACTCTGTTGCCATTGGTAAATGTAAATCACATATTCTTTGCTTAGTCTTGTTTATTAAGGAAATACTAGATGTAAAGACACAAAACTGGCTTGACAGGCCAAGCATGGATACATCTCCAATTAAAATTCATTCCAGTCATGGTGGGAGTTAAAATCCATTTCACCCAAGGTGGAAGCTATTTTGTAAACAGAAGGAGAGAAGGAGGCAGTTGGAATGCTAAAGAAGAGGTTGCACAACAGCTGGAGAATGTCCCACCTTGTGACATGCAGTGCAAGCCACTTGCCTCATGAGGCACTCAGTATTCCACCCTCTAAAATTGTGCAGATATCAAAAGTAGAATTTGGGAATTAGAGCCACCTGAGGAAGAATTAGGAGATTGAATATGTCTAGGCATGGAAGAAATATGACCCTCCCTTCTGCATTTTCTGAGTTACAAATCTGGTTGTCATGGAGCATTTCAGTTGTTAAAATAGAACTTCAAGAACTGTTTGGATTTGTGCTAAGATCACAAGAAGAAGAATGTTAATGGGTGACATAATTACCATGGATTGCAGGAATAATTTTAAGTAGGTTCATCTGCTTCTCAGCCTTCTCTGTTTTGTTCCTGCCCTGCTATTTAGGGTTCTGGGTTTTTGGTTGACTTTTGTTTTGTCGGTTTTGGGATTTTTTTCTTTAGGTTGGGGTTTGTTTTGGTGGTTGGGTTGGGTTGGGTTGTTTTTTTATGTTTGATTTTTTGTTTCTTTTTTTATTATTTGGCTGGGGGAGTTTGGCTTTTTAAGGTTTTTTTTTGGTGTGTGTGTTTTGTGCTGTTTTGCATGTTTTGTTTGTTTGTTTATAATTATTATGATTATCACATGACCATGAATCTGAACAGTAAGGAAGTTTGGATGTTATTGTGACACTGCAGTTGTGCACTAGTCAGACTCCTTGGTTTGCTGGAAGGCATGGATAAAAATGCAAGTGGGTTGACAAGCCTATAGTGATTGAAGCAACTTACATGTGGATTCAGTGGTGGGGCTAAACTGGTGCAGGACTTCTGTGGAAGTTCACAGGGGACTCTGTGAGGTTCCCAGCACCCTCTTAGGGCTTAATGAGGGTGACCAGCAATAGTGTACATGAACAGTACTCAACTCTTTCAGCTATGCTTTTTATTCCTTTGTAAGTGATAATAACTGAAAGACTATGTACAGAGTTTAAATTGTTCTCTCTCTCTCCCTCTCTCTTTCTGTTCCTTTCAAAAATTAACTTTTGAAAACTATTAGCCAATAAAATATTTGCAGGATATTGGAGCTGTTTAGTTTCATAAGCATCAGTAAAATATTGTTTTTAATAAACGCCATAAAAGTTCTGCAAAAATTACCTGCAGATTTGTCTGCCTTTTATAGAATACATTAACGTCTATCACTTCGTGTGTGCTCATTAAAATTTTATAGAACAGCTATTTCAAAAAGCTCTTTAAATCATTGCAAGATGTTGTCTGGTTATGTTGATTCACTAAATATAATTGTAGTGAAAAAAGACTGTAGTTCATGGCTGAATATTTCAGTCAAAGTAGCAGATCTGTAAAACATACTTTGAGACAGTAAAAAATATCACCCAAATAATATTTTCCTTTAAATATAAGTAATTGTTTGGTATATGCAGCAAATGCTGCTATGTGTAGTACTTTGGAGATCTTAACCCAGTAGCTGCCTGGGTAATGGCTGATGATAATGAACAAGCTGTAAAATAAAGGTAAGAAGCCAAAAAATGATAGCAAAGACATAGAAAAGTTTTTATAGGATTCAAGTAAGTTGAGTTTTTTCATTTCAGTTCCCTTTGGATGAGATTTTTAGCAGTCTGGTTGACTGGAAGATGCCTCTGCCCATGGGCAAGGGGGTTGGAATGAGGTGATCTTTAAAGCCCCATAGAAAGCCAAGCCATTCTATGATTGAAATCTGTATGCAGTGCATTTCCTCTGTGAATTCTGTAGGGTAATGCATAATAACTCCCACAGTTTTCCTTGCCCTTTGAGATTTCTAATTCCTTTCTCTGGAAACAGAGGAGGGTTGGAAAAAGCACACAGCTCATATTTCATTGCATTTTCCATTGGGACTATGATATTTGTGGGCTCTTCCTCTCTGATTTGGTATGCATCCCCATTTTTTTTACTGCTGAAGTTGAACTAAAGGAATAAAGATCCCCTTATTTTAATGTAATTCCAAAAGAAATGTTAAATAATGCTACCGTGAGACTTTAATACATGTCTTAGTATAGACAAAATGGTCAAGTCCTTATTGTTAATTTACTATACAGCATTACTTACTGTGAAATAGCTAGAAGTCAAAGAGAAGCAGGAAAGAAGGGCCTCTCTTGAAGTTCATGGAGTTCATTATCCTTTCTAGATATTGCCTATGCATATGTATTGACCTAATCAAGTCACTGGTGTAAGAAATGGCAATATTTGCTGCACAGAAGTCTTAACTCCTCAGCTAATTCTAGCCTTTAGTATGCAAGGAAAGATATGTCTGGTGCCCCTTACAGTCTGACTTAATGTGTATTAAGCACAGGCTGATTAACATTTTGAACTGCAGCATAAGCAGCCAAGTGTCGTACAATGGAGCTTTATCTGACTGTGGAATTCTTAAGTATTCTTAAGTTAAACCTCAGGGAAAATCTTAAAGTAAACAAGATCACTAATAAAGATCAAAATTCATGTGTTTGGATTGCTACTGTTAAAGTATTAAATAAAACTTTAACAGAAATATTTTGTCCTCCTTTTGGTTGTTGAAGCTATTCGCCTGGCTGAAAGAAAGGAAATACGACAAGCTCTATGTCCTAGCAGGACTCAAAAGAAGATTACATGAGTCTGAAAGGTTTGACAAAGATTCTTGATACAGGAAGTCTGTTAAATTGTACAAATCACTTGCTAATGACTACTCAAAGCAGTAGAACACAGCCAAATGGAACCCCTTCATCAATATGTTCCAATGTGATTTAAGAACATACAGAAAAACTCAAGTCTTTGTCTCACCATTAAAAAAATACCGAGGCTCCTCTCCTTGAATACCTTCACTGGATGTTGCTCACCGTATGTAGGTCCTAAAGGCAGATATTAAAGCCCAGGTAAATAATTGAGATTAATGTTGCCTCATGGTCTTCAGAGATATGTGAATCATGGGAACTTAGACTTACCTGGAAGTCAAGCCAAATGAATCTGTACTCAGTATCTCTAGGCAGTATCTACAGAAGCATCCACAGAGGTGAAATCTCATTAGAAGACACAATCTTTCAAGCCTGGATCTGATTAATGTCTAACTGCCCTTTGATGGAGCAATCATTAAACTGAGTCACACTAATTTCTGAGGATATAATTTTATGTTGAAATAAATTATTCTAGCAATGCTCCAGTTCATATTAGAAATGTTGCACTTAGAAAAAAATTGCATTTGTGTAAACTGATCATTATTTTTCTAATATTTGATAAAAAAGAATATTTGATATGCACTGTCACACTTTTCCTGCTGCTTTCTGTGAAGAAATAGCATCATAATATTATCCCAGCTAGGATAAGAGTCTGACTGACAAGTTTTTCATGCCTTTTCCCATCAAAAAGAAGAGATTCAATTTGACCTAAAGAAGTTCTTCACCCTGCTGTCAACTGATGAGTTACTGCTTTTTTTTTGTTGGTTTTTTTTTGTCTTTCTAAACCTTCTAAAATTGCTTTTTCTACCTTGATGAACCTTCATTGTGTTAAGGAGGTGAGAGGAGGTCTCACCATTTCAACAAAGTGACTTCTCATCCCTGTCAGTCTGAAACTCACCCGGGAAACACACAAAAGAGTAACCTTAGCATTCAACGTGACAACCTTGATAAGTCTTAAAGTTCTAGCTTGATAACCTATTTTTATTTTGACAACTGAAAAAATAAAATATAGAGCAAATTAATGTATGAAAACTTCAAGAATGCTGTTGGGTCAGGTGTCATCTGGATGACAGAAATAATTTTTAGTGATAAGAAGAACAGTCTATGTCAAGTATTTAAACATTTGTTTCAGTGGCCTAGAAAGATTAAGGTCCTAGGGACTATCATGGAGGAATAGTAACATGGAGAAATGGAGAAAACAGCAAGAGGGAATCTTAGAGTAAATATGCTAAATGAAAACAAAAATCAACCATGTCTCAGTTTTCATGAGATCTAATGCACTGCTTTCTAGTTATTGAAATTGATAAACTAATACTAAAAGCTAAAATTAATAAATAATTTAACTAGCAATTTCTGCTATTTCTTCTTTTCAACATAAAAATTGCATAAACAGTAGTTAGTTTTGCTCATACCCATTCTATATTGACAAGTGCCATCCCATTTCTTCACAATGTGATCCCCAGTGGGAAAATCTACTGGGACAAGGGACAAGCAGAGACATAAGATAAAAGGCCTCTAATTTTGATCTAAGTCTTCCCTATCTTGAATAGGTAATTCCTGTAACAATTTCCAGCTACTTGCTGCCAGTTCCAGACTCTTTCTTGGTTTCCCAGCACTCGCTCTTCTCCCTGGTGATTCACCCAAGCAGACTCCCCAGTGTCAATAGTGTCAGCACCAGGACACTCAGCACATGGACCAGCTGCCCGAATGCAGACACTGCAGTGTTCAGGTGCAGTTCCTGTTCAGTTGAAGAGCTGCAGGCACAGCACCGAGGTGTTGCATTCACTTGTGGTAGTACTGCCTGCTCATTTGTCTGCTCTTCCTGTCGAGTCATCATGCTGACCACCAGAACCATAAGTTCTCGAAACCCCCCACATATGCAACTGAAACCCAATTACTCAGTCACTCAGTGACTGTAATTCTTGCCTCTGGCAACAAGCTGAACTGTTGTCTTTTTATCACCACTATCTGGTCAAAACAGATCATTTCAATGCATCTTCCTGTGTTTTCTGGTTGAAAACCCTTCATTTGGGTTGGGCTGCTGGATGTTCATTGTAAGCAAGAAACATGTTGATTATAAAGGAAAACAGGCTGTATGATAGATCGTGGGGAGGCAACTGGAGAAAAACAGGTGTCAGCCATGGATATGGGCAAATTATGAAGTCTGTCTTCTGGAGGAAAAGCTAGAGAAAACAGATTGTGATAGGAGAAGGGAGAAAAGCAGAACTTTCTCCAGAGTGCCTGCTGATCTACATTTGTCTTTTAAGGAAATATGTTATATTAAACGGCACAAATTTAGACGCTCCTTAGAACTAGATATTCATGTCTCAGACTTCCCTTCACTGTTTTTTTTTGTCCTGTGTGTTATCCTCCAATGCAAATTCCAGATAGATGGTAAACTCTCTGGGGTAAGGTCTGCTCCTCCTGGTCTGTGCATTTTTGTACCCCAAATTCTCATTTCATTTGTACTCAAATTCTCATTTGAGAATTTGGGACAGGCATAAGTCCAGGGTTGCAGGTATAAGGTTGATGATTCCTTAAAGAGTGTGAAAATTTTGTCTGCCTTTAGATCATATTTCAAGGGCTGGGATTAGAGAGTGCACTGAGGGACCATCTGTCCCCTGACCCTACTCCATTGTCACTGTTGTCACCTGTGGGTTATTTGTGGGTTACTGTCCACAGTGCATGAAGGCAAGTTAAGCTGTTCATGTCTGCAGGCCTTTTCACCTTTCTGGCAGGAGACATAAAAGCTCTTGTAGAAAAATAAGAGATGTTACTTCTACCCATAAATTTTTGCTATTGGAAGCTGCAGAGCTTTTTTGAACTATACCACCTTTGAACCAGTCTAGCACAATGAGTTTCCCTCGTTTACAGAAATATGCTGGTATCCAAGGCAAATAGACAGCAATATGCCAATTCTGTCTATAGGTGCAACATGCCTATTGGAGCCCACACAAAAAGAAAACATCTCGAGCATAGCAGTGTGGGCTTCATTTTTTTTCCACCCGTTGCCATCTGATTGCATTGGCATAGTGTTTGTGGCCATCAATGCTAGATGCAGGTCTGCACTCTGTGTGCCAGACAAACCAGTCCCTTCTGCTCACACTGAATTGAGAAATGTGATGTTAAATTAAACACTTCACAACTGACAGAATCTGCTACATAACAGTTTAATGAGTTCCCAATTAAATCTAAATTTAAAGCTTTTTGTTTATCCTGGCCATGTTCAGAGGCTTAACAAAGCAGTTAAAATCAGAATTCCTAAAGTAAACTTAAATAATTTCATTTGTGTTGCTTCTGAATCCTTAATTGAGCCCATTATACCTTTTTTTCACTCTTATCTCTTTTTCCTTAAATTTTGAACACTTCATTTGCCACTATTATTTAGTCACAATGAGGGAATGGAGTCAGGACATGTATATTTCTAAACAGTGGTGTTGATGCCACCCCAAAATACTCCCAACTTCTCCAAACTCTCCTGTTCCTTCAGCTTGACATATTAAAAAATATTATTACCGTTTCAACTTTATACTACTGGAACTCATCCTCTCTTACTTCTCTTCACAGTTTTCCCTAGTATGAAACTGAAAATGCGGTTAAGATTCAGACAAGTTTCTTAAGATTCTTAAATAGCTATTTAGCTTGCAACTCAGCCCCATTTTTGGCTATAAAATACCATACAGCTGGATAGGCTTTGGTGCTGGCTTGCTACTAAACTAGCAACTGCTGAATGCTAACAGTCACAGAAATCACAGTACTATTTCCTGCTTCACTTTGTTTGCAGACTTGCATTACACAGGCTGATGTGGTAGACCTTTGTCTCAGTTTCGTCAACTGAATTTCTTAGGCTGAACACCATTTATTAGGTAAAAGTGCCCTGGATGCATAGGAGATTAGGCTTTGCCATTATGCATAGAGAACACCTCAAAAGATGGGTTCTTTTTGTTTGGGTTTTGTTGTTGTTGTTGTTGTTTGTTTTTTTGTTGTTGGGGATTTTTGTTTGGTTTTGGTTTTTTGTTTTTTGTTTTAGTTTTTCAGTTTTTTAAAAAATCTGAGATCTGCCAGATCTCTGAGTTTAACTGAGCCAGCTCAGATATGCATGTAACAGAGGTGTGCAGAGGACAGCACACCTCCAACCTCCCTCTAACATCAACTGTAAGTTAAGCACAACAGTCCTGGGCTGCTTCTGTGTAAAATAAGCCCCTAATTGAGATCTCTAAATCAAACTCAGTTTCCTCAGTGGTAAACAGACAGACCTGGGTGTCTTGACTACAGGTGTAATGTGGGATTTCTGTGTCAAGTAATTTTTGCCCATGTAAATTCCTAATGTCATCTCAGTTTAAACTGCCTTTTTTTTTTTTTTTTTTCTGCTATTGCCATTGATAGGAATAAGGAATACTTTGATGCTCTCAAAATTGTCAATTTGGGGATTGTAAGTGTAATGGGAATCATCTCTGGGCCCACTGTTGTATCTTATGGGACAAAGTTGCATCTACAATGGTCTTACATCAATTTATAGATAATCTTCTATTGATTTCAATAACTTGGTGCATTACAGCATGTTTGTTTAACACACTCTTTTTGTCAGTAATTGAACTGTTTAATATTTCATGTAATTGTCTAAGAGTAATAGAGCAGAAAGCCAGGTATGGTTTTGCTACTTCTCTCCTTTTTTCTACTTTCCCTTTCCTTGTGTCTCCTTGTTCCATGTTGAAAGACTAATTTATGAGCAGACTCTGAGTCATGTCTGGCCTGTTGATTTATTATTGAGCAGCATTAAAATAAGATTGCCCATTGTGCATTTTCATCTTTGTGAATGACAAGCAGCTGCTGATTTTATATTAAAATTTCTCATTTTGTGCAAGTCTGCAGGTCACAATTATTTTAAAGTTCCTACCATAATTTGCATTCCTCTACATCACATCACCTCTTCTTCTCAAATGTGGTAAATGATTTAATCTTAAATCATTTTCTTAATGAACAAGAGCAATGAGAACAGAGGTAAAAGACTAAAATAGTTATGATTATTAAAAATCCTATTATGCAAAATCAGGTTTTAGTAGTAGTTTCTTGTTTAAGATATAGCTTAAGGAATTCAAATAAATCTCTGTAAAAATGTTTTGTAAATCAGAGTTGAATAAAGAAATCCTTGTTTCCTATTTCCCACTTCTTTGGATTGTTTGTTACATTGTGTTGTTATATTTCAAGTGTGATATATTTTAAGCCTGCTATTCCTATTGTTATATAAAATCATGTTAACCTTTATGCTTTTCATATGTACACAGGCAATTTTGATTTAAGCTAATGATCTGTGTTCTATGAACCTTGAAACACAGCAACAGGCAGTTGTAAACAATCCATGTAAGCTGGTCATGAATGACAGGCCTTTTCCCACCTCAGAAACCAGCAGATGCTATAATTTCTATGTTCAGATCAGTAAAACACCCTCAGACAGAAAAATGCCATGTAAGAAAGGGCTGTGATGTATAAGAATCCTTTGCATTGACTGTAGTAGTTCCAATGTGGCTGTGGATCCATTTCTCAGGGAGCATTTATATGAGAAGGTATAACATACTCTTTTTCTCACATTTACCTAGCAAAGCACTTAAGTACTTAAAATTAGTCATCTAACTGAAATCAAAATATCTACACTGTGAGATTATACATGGGTTGGAGAATGAATAAATTAGCTAAATTCTCTGTCTTTTTATATTCCAACCACATATTTGTGAGGCCATGATGTATTCACAGAGAAGAGGAAGGCTCAGGACACCATCTCTGGATTGCCTGGTGTACTATTTTGGCAAAAAAGTCCAGATTATGTAGACTAGATAATAAGGGTCTGGAATTCATAAGAAGCCATCAAACAAGCTCAGCCATCCTGTCTTACTAGTGTGCTAGGCTCTGTTTTATCCATGTTTTTGTTTTAATAATACATCTAAATACAATAAAACACAAATTGTATCCTCCCATTCAGCTTATTTGATTTTGACAGTTACTAGCAATACTTTAAATTCCTCTGCCAGAAGTTTAGATTGCATATAAGGGTGGTCAAAAATGAAAACTGGTTTTCCAGGGAAGTGTAAGATCTCTGTGCTTGGTGACACTCAAAACTTAACTTGACAGAGACTGTAAGCAATCTCACTTATCTTTGAAGTAAACCACTCTTCCTGCAAACACTTGGACTAGATGATCTTCAGATAAGCTAAATTGCTCCAGGACTTTTTCAGTCTCTTTCAATGTTCATTCCATGTCATGCCCTCCATCCTTTCTTTTGCTCCACCCCAATACAAGAGAAACACCCTACAGTTTCTCTAAGATATGCAGTTGCATCTTCAGATAATCCATGGAATTGAGATGCTACAGACCTTGCTGCTTTCACTTGTGCAACAAAGCTTGCCAGAGAAGAAGGATATTATAGAGGAGGAAGAAACATCCTTTCATCTAAACTTGTAGCTTTTGTGTTTCCTGCACATTAGTGTCCTGTACTCTGATACTCCATCTGCCTTCCCTCCATTGTCTTTTGAGATCGTTATCTTCTCTATGATTTGCTATTTTTTTAACCCCCTCAAGAAACAAACGAAAAACAAATTTGAAATTTCTCCTCTACTTTCTATTCCTTTGTCTTCTCATTTTATAGAGTTCTTAGGGCCTTCTACATGATAATGTTACTTTCACAACATTACTCATGTTATCATAGTACCTTTGAAGTAGTGTTAGCAGATAATTTTTTATGTTGTTTTGTTAGAAGACCAAATTCAGAATAATAGACAGGATATAGTTTAATATTCTGCAAATATTTGCTATTTATGGTTAAAGCTAGACAGTAAACCATATTTTTTGTATTAGCCACACATTTTATTGCAATTTTGTGAGGGAATTAGTAAAGAAACAGATGCACATGATTTATGATATTCTGCTAATGCATGCTCTTTTCTCAGTGGATCTTAAAGATTTGCATATATACAGAAAAAAGGGACTTACCCCCAGATCTTTTATTTTTTCAGCTAATAAAAAGTCCCTCCATTATATTCCTCAATCTTTATGGGTTACTGTGTTGTTGAATGAACAGCTAGAATACCTTCAGTCTTAGTTCAACTGATTACTAGTATTAAATTTGAATTAAATTCAACTAAAAAATTCATTGCAACTGCTATTTTCAGTAAGGCTGCCTCTCCTTAACACTGTTCTACACCAATATTAAAGCAGCACTGGACGTTCATCAGACACTTGTAGATATAAGGATCTAAGTGCATGATTCCTTCTTTACATTGACTCCACATGAGAGCTTATAAAAATTACGGAAAACAGAGCTACCACATAGGATCACCAAACTCAAATATGCACAAGGGGAAGAATTAGAATATATAATTGTTTGATGAATAATGATTCTGTTTTCCTTGATGGAAAAAAAAAGGTAAGAACA
Organism: Edolisoma coerulescens; assembly: GCA_013397115.1. Lineage (NCBI taxonomy): Eukaryota > Metazoa > Chordata > Aves > Passeriformes > Campephagidae > Edolisoma > Edolisoma coerulescens. The sequence goes on along the minus strand of VWZW01006010.1, from coordinate 3,816 downwards.
AGAACAAAGAAAGAACAGACAGCTTTATTCTGTCAAGGTGGTGAGACTTTAAAGTAATTAGGGTAGGGAAAAAATGTGAAGACTCTAATTTATATAATTTACATATAAATAATATTAAATATGAATAACTGTGAGAAAGGAAAAAAAAAAAGGAGAAATGAGACTATAAATAATTGGGAGGATGAAGACAGGACAATTGTGCTTGCCATCTTCAGAGGGAAATGAACATATTTTGAGCCACTACAAGCCTCTGTGGGATTCAGCCTGTTTTTTCAATATGAGATTGACTGACTGAAAGGAATTCACTTATATAATACTGCATTCAGGAGATAAAAAGGAGAAATTAGATACCTACATAATAGAAGAAAGGATTGAACAGAAAATACAGGAATAATGAAAACACCTACTGTGATATCCCACATGACAGATTTTTTTACATATTAGAAATTATCTAATGTCTTATGCACAAGACATATTTACTTCTAATCTATGGCATAAGACACTTGAGTGTAAAGGCTCCCAATGGTTTTACCAGGCTACAAATATGGTTCTTAAGATGCCTGCCTTTCAGAATGATGTCTATTAACACAGTAGCATTATTTTAGATTTATATTAACATAGGAGAGGAGGTAATTTGAATGAACTTAATAAGTATAAACGTGATTCTATCAAGTCAATTAAAAATTCTGCATGAAAGTTTTTTCATGAAAATATGATTGCTGCTCTAATTTTTACTTGTTTTTCAACTTGTTACCTTTTTTTTTTTTTTTTCTGTTGTAGGAAGAGAAAACTCCCTGAGTTTATGAAAGAATAGATCTTTTTTTACAAAGTCTTCAGTTTTATTAGTAGACATAAAAAAAACCCCAAAAGAATAATTTTTGCTCATATGAATGTTACCTGATTTGGTGCAATTATACGCAGTTTATAAATATAATAAACAATAAAAAGTACCATTAAAAACAGCTGCTCATTGTTATTTCAAGCAAATTTCCTGATCAGGGTCAGCAGGACAGATCGAGACAGGTGTTTCGAAAAGCTCCTACCTCTTGAGCTTTTTATAGATCATTAATTCACTTGAATACTGCACTGGCAACTTTATAAATATAAATTTTCTCTGAAAATATGTACTTTTTAAGATAATTAGTTTTTTATGAAGGAAGCAGTCATTTTCTATGGAACTAAGTAACCGTAAATCACCAGAGCTGCATATCAAGCATTAGTTCTTCCCACTTGCTCAGTAACCATATGGCACCACACACTGTGCTGAAAGATAATCACTTTATTGTTGGCTGGGTTTTTAATCAGCTACATCTCATACTGTTTTGTTAAACATTGCCTTGCAAATAAACCAGCCCAACAATACATTCTTGCCTTGGAAGAAAACATAAATAAGACCTCGTGAAACACAGGAAGATCTGGTCAAACATAAAACCCAAAATTTAATCACTTGATCAGGCATGAAAAAATCAGATTCATTATTTAAAGCACCACAAAGATCCACCAAGTGGAACTGGGTTGGGAGCTGAGGAAACCACTGTGCAGGGTGTCTGTTTTCTAGCAGTAGTTTGCTGGCTGAATTAAGCTTGACAACTGCTGTCAGACTGCAATCTGCCCTGCATTGAGCTTGAGCAGCTAATGGGGTGCTGGGGTCTACCCACACTGCAAGTGTGCACAACCAGTGATTTTACACAGTGATCAGTCCTGCACTTCTCTTCTGCTTTGTTCCCACAAACAGAAACTCCCACAGAACATTCCTCAGGTAGAGGCCTTTGCTTTTGGTTTTATATTGTGCCCACTCCAAAAGGAGCTCTATGGCTACTCTGGCTCAAGTGCTCTGCAACTTTGAATAGAACTGCATTCATGGGGATTATATTGGGTTTGCATAGTAAGGTTTTGGTAGCAGCAGGGCAGGGGGGAGGGAGGAAGCTGCTGCACAACAGCAACTGCAGTCAGAAAGAGGAGAGCCACAGCCCTGCAGACCCCAAGGGAAGTGAAGAAGGAGGGGAAGGAGGTGCTCCATACATGGAAACAGATTCCCCTGCATCTCATGATAAAGACCATGGTGAGACAGCTGTGCTCCTGCAGACCTTGGAGATCCGTGGTGGAGCAGACCCCACACCAGAGCAGATGGATGCCTGAAGGATGTTGTGACCCTGTGAGAAGCCTGAGCTGGAGCAGTTTCCTGAAGAACCTGTGGACCAATGGAGAGAGGAAGACTTGTGACCTTATGGGGGACCTACAGTGGAGCAGCCTGTTCCTGAAAGACTGCACCCCCTGAGAAGGGACCCAACCTGGAGCAGCTCCTACAGAACTACAGCCCATGGGAAAGACTCGTGTTGGAGAAGCATGTTCATGGAGGACTCTCTGTACAGGCCATTCACTTATGAGCTGGACTTGATGATCCTTGTAGGTCTCTTCCAGCTCAGAATATTCGGTGATTCTGTGGGATGTACTTCCTGCTGGAGCAGGGAAAGAGTGTGAGATCCCTCCCGCTGAGGAGGAAGGAGCAGCAGAGGCAACATATGATGAATTTACTACAACACCCATTACCTGTCCCCCTGTGCCTCTGAAGGGGAAGAGGTAGAGAAAATAATTAGTGAAGTTGAGCCTGGAGAGAGTGATGAGTGGGCAGAAGATGTTTTTAGGTCTTGGCTTTATTTTTCGTTATCCTACTCTGATTTGATTGGTAATACATTCAGTTAATTTCCCTGAGTTTGTTCATGAGAGTAACCGGTGAGTAATCTCTCTGTGTTTTTTATCCTAACCCACAAGCCTTATATTTTCTTTTCCAGTCTAGCTGAGGAGTGAAGTGATAGAATAGCTTGTTGGTCACCTGGCATCCAGCCAGGGTCAACCCACAAAAGGGATAAAAATGGAAAAAATAATATGCACAGTAAGTAAAAAAACCCCGTACTTAAAATAAGGTTTCTTAGTCTATGACAAGGTTTCCTAGGAGAAGTAACTGAAGAGTCATTCCTCTGAAATGACTACAAATACACAATAGCAACAGCCTGAGATAAAAGACACAAATTAAAGGATCTTTGTATTTCTAATTTACATAAAATTACATACAATTTACAGAGTGTTATGGTTATGTAGTCAAATGCTGACATTAATATTAGCAGTGCAACCTTCTCTATAGCCTTTTGCATATGAATTGTGATACATACCCCCTCTGGGACTGTTGGAATTGCTAGATAACCTCCTTTCCCTCATTTCCTGAATGCAGAATCAGATTATTCCTTGTGGGGTTGCGAGGGGGAAGGAGTGTGGTGGGGCAGTCATGGGGAGGAACAGTTCCTGACTGTCTGAGGAATTTCTGACCCTCCTGGGATGGAACATGTTCAGCATGGATATGCTGTTCTGCAAAACTGCGCAGGAAGAAATCTTCAGATGCTCAGATTTAGGGAAAATGTCATGGGATGCTAAAACATTTCTGAAGCAAGGAGAAATGCTCCGTCAAGTATTTTGTTTCTCTCCCAGATGGTGGAGACACTTGAACCCTCAGAGATTTACATGCTTCCTGGTCTGAACAAAACCAGTGTCTTTCCACATTGGCAGAAAGGCTAGGCAGCTTGTGTAGAGATATTCACTCTAAATTTTACTCTGGTAGACTAAATTAAAATTTTCATTTTAGAATTAATACCTAATGGCTATCTAAGTTTTAAACGCCTAAAACCAGTGTATTTGTCTTACAGTCACTCTTCTATATATATAGCTATTTCATATTATGATTAAATAGTGGCTTTGTGGTTCTGGAAGAACACTTGGTGGTGGTGCATTCCCCCCCACACCCTTTCCAGGCTGCAGTGTGAT
>VWZW01006009.1:1564002-1889736 GCA_013397115.1 Edolisoma coerulescens | reverse complement strand
CCCCCGCGCCCCCCGAGGGGTGGCTCGGCTCTGCGCGGCGGAGGGGCCGCGGGCCCGACCGCTCCCTCCCTCTGCCCATCGCCCTGGGGCGGGGTGACAGCGCCGTGTCCCCCGCGCGCCCCCGCCTCCCGGGGAGCCGTCCCCGCTCGCCCCGTGTCCCCGCAGGGACCCCAGCGCGCCGCCGCCTCGGCGTCCGCCCGCCTGCGGGTCGCTGTTCCCCCGGGGAGCAGGGGAATATAAAGCAGTGAATCGGGAGGCGGTCCGGGCGCGGAGCCCGAGAGCAGGTAGGTGCGGGACGAGCGCCCAGGGAGCCGGGGGAGCTGCTCCCGCAGGCGGCTGCGGGGGTTGGGGGGAGGCGCTCAACTTCGCCCGGTGCTGGGCACTGCCGAGCTCAACAAGCCTTTTTCTGCCCGTGAAGCATCCTGGTGTGACTTCTCGCAGAATGTTTTTTTTTTAGGTGGGCTCTTTAGTGGTGCTTGTTTTTACCCCCCTCCCTTTTCCCAGCCCGTCGCTGCATAGGCTGGAGCTGGCTGGAGGCTCGCCCCTGCCTCTGTGGCTGCATACGCAGCGCTCGTGTTGTCCTAACGATATGGCAGTAGCACTTCCTGCTGTAAATCACTTCGCGATAGTTTTTGAAGCGCTTCTTAAAGGCGGCACTGTAATGAACCCCCTTGTCAGTGCTTGTGGCAAGCTTAAAACCTTGTGAGCTGCGGGCTGTTTTCAAGGCTGAGCTGTGTAATGTGCTGCAGTACTTTTCATAGAAAGGGTAGAAATGTAGTTCACTGTTGGCTTAGTGTTGGCATAAATGTAATTCCCCTTGCTGTGACCTGTTGGTGTAGGCTCTGTGGTTTCGGACCCCGTTGTAGTTACCTTTGCCATCTTCTTGTTGTGAAAAAAGGCTAATCTCGAATGTTCAGAGAGACTGATGTATTAAGAACTATGAAAAGTCAGTTTTATTATACTTCTGTACTGGGGGTAGCTCTTTGTTCTGGAATAATTTGAGAAAATAAAATCACTCAGACTGAAATTTATGGGGACTTGAATTTAAAAAACTTAGCTGTTAGCAGTTGTTAAAATATTTTAAATAAATAGATATATTATTGCAGTTGCTATATTTATGTTTCATTTATTGAAAATATCTATTGAATTAGTCTAGTGGTCTCTTATTTTGCTCTTTGTATGAACATCATCATATAAAATGGTCTTGCTGACTCTTTTTCCATCTTATTAATGCCTTTTTCTCTCAAAAAATTTTAGAGCATGGTCAGAAGAGGAATGGATGTAACATGATACCCTTGCAGTGCTCAAAACACACAAATTCTGCAAAGATTTGTTTTTTCATTAAGTAATACAAGGAAAATGGATGAATCGGCTTTGCTGGATCTGTTGGAGTGTCCTGTTTGCTTAGAACGCCTTGATGCTTCTGCGAAAGTCTTGCCTTGCCAACACACGTTTTGTAAACGCTGCCTGCTGGGCATTGTGAGCTCTCGAAATGAGCTGCGGTGTCCAGAGTGCAGGACTTTAGTGGACTGTGGTGTTGACGAACTCCCCAGTAATATTTTGCTTGTCAGACTACTGGATGGCATCAAACAGAGGCCTCGAAAACCTGGCGCTGGCAGTGGGACTGCTGGCACGAACGCTTTAAGGGTCCCCATCAGCACTGTAGCTAATTGCGGATCAAAGGACCTGCAGAGCTCCCAAGCTGGACAGCAGCAAAGGGTGCAAGCACGGAGCCCTCCTGTTAGGGTAAGTACCACGTGGTGACAGTATTTTGTTGCATTCCTGTCTTTTCCTGCACCATTTCAAAACTGTTGATGGCCTCTGCTTCGGGATAAGGGCAGTCACATAGTTAATACAGCAAAACAATGTAATTTTGAGAATTGCTGTAGATTTCTAGCAAAGCACATCAGTGTTCCTATCAGTGTTGGTTTAACGTTATATAAATACTGATAATGCTTCCTTATTAAAACTCTCAGTTTTTGAGGCAAGAAGAAGAAATCTGTAACTGTCCTATTAAAAGACAGTCAAATAGAGCAACGTAACTTACGTGGGAAGCTTAACTTATTGTTAAGGATAGAGGTCTTGTGAAGAACACTTGAAATTGTTTATAGTTTGTCAACTACAAGACTAGAGATTTCATTTCAGCTCATGCACTTTCTGAAATGATTCTTACAATCAGTAAATTTCCTTTGAGTTTGACATAACAAATGTTAAACATGAGCAGAGTTTTGCCACTGGCTTCTAAGTACCTACATTTTTACTTTCTTTCCTTCAAAAAGAAATTTTTGAATTCCTGCAATCTGCTGAATTATTTGCACTCTCAGTCCTCATCATTTCTTTAATTAGTTTTTCCTCAAGTATTTTTTCTAGGGGATTTGGAAGATCTGTGTACCATGATGGAGAACATTGCCTTCTTTCCATACTCTTAATTCCTTCCTAAGAGCTATGCAACCTGTAGACTCTGTCATGCCTTGTAGTCAAGACTCAGTAGCCTCATTTGTGACTATTCATTCTAGAACCTGTGTCAGGAAATGTAATTTTATGACATGACAGATCTTGCTCTGTTTTATCTAACAACAAAGCAGGACAGCTTCTCTGAAAGGTTTTGCTGCCCAGTTTGTGATGCATGCATATTTCACTTCCTGTGTTTGAAGTGGAGTTTCTGAATGGTTTAGGTGGTTTCCATCTTGTGGAGCTTATTTGATTTTTATGAAATGTCTTAAGGGGTTCCAAGAAGAGGACTTGAACGTGTTTTTGGCAGGACTAGTCTTTATTTTAAAGTGTGTCTGAGTTATTTAGTTTACTTACCCAGTGAAAGAAGCCTAACACTGATTTTCCTCAGTTGTACTTAACATGATTGGAATATTTCCAAAAGATCTTAGATACACCTCTCAAGTTTACATAAGGATTTTAAACCCAGTTGTTTTTCCATTCGGTGATATTACTTTCTCTGCTTGCTAGAGATATCATTAGGTTCTTTACTTTAGAATATAGAAATTATAATTATCAACCCACTTCCTGCTAATGAGTTTTATTTTGTATGTATATTAATTGGTGAGGAGAGAAGGTGATCTGTGGGGGTTTTCTGTTAGTGGGGTTTTTTTTGTGTTTTTGATGAGTTTTCTTCCCAGAACATAGAATCCTTAAAAAGTACTGCAAAGAAGCATCAGCAGTATCAAAACCAGTCTTGTCTTCTCCAGAACTTGAAAGAGTTTGTCATGATACCTTGCATTTCCAAATGCTATTCAACTTAAAACAAAAACCCTTATGATTTGTTTATATATTTTTATGTCAACCTTTGTAAATAACTGGGTATTTTCAGAGACTGCTTCTCCTCCAAAAAGGTTTCCGGTGTAGCACTGTACATGAAGGATTGTATTTCAGACTTTCTCAAAGCCTACTTAGACAAAATAACTTGAATATGGAGTATTCTCTCTCTTTTTTTTTAAATGTTCTATAATATCCTGTTTTGCAACATTTGCATTTCCAGATGTCGTGCAGAGTAGAAAGTGATAACACATGGAAGGTTGCTTCAGCTTATTAGTTATGCTGTACCATGTGCCATTAAAACTGTGACCATATGCATTCCTTATGCAATTAGCTGATACTCAGTGTATAATAGTGATAGTTTTCAGTGTTTTACAGTAAGTCTTATTCCATCTTTGGTTTTGGAGTTTCACAGGCATTCTTCTGCCTTCTTTCCTTTGGGAGACAGGAAAAGATGATGATCTCATAATTTGTCCACTTTGTCCAGAGCCTTTTTTACTAGGAAGCCAGTACTTTTAAGAGATTAACTGACTTCAAGAAGGTGGAGATATGAACTGCTTTTCCATTTTCTATATGAAAGGTGGTTTTGAAAAAAAAAAGTCCAGAAAGCAGACTGCCACTTTAATGGACAGTGTTGAAGTGAATGCCCTATTTGTTTTGCTAACTCTGACATAAAGATGCTTGCAAATACAGTTCCTCTCTGGGAATTGAAGAGGAAAATCTGTTTCTAGATGAGTGGCAGAGTCAGATTTCCTAAACTAATTTTGCTGAAAGGGAACTAGTAAATGAAAGTTGCTGTTAAGTTAAATGAAGTGAATGTGGATGAAGGCTGTCAAGTCATAAACATTCTGCTTATACCCTGAAGTAATACTAAGCTCATAAATGCCCTTTCAGAGAATGCCATAATTTTCAGAAAAGGTTAATACAGCATGTACTGCAGCATGATTTCCTGAACTGTATCAATGACTGTGGAGTGGCCAACCCTGTTATTGCACAGTATATTGCATTCTCTGTATGTATGTGGTGACACATGGCAATAAACAAACAAATGGTTCCTTGAGTCTTAAAACTAATGAAGCTGGGTGGGTGGTGGGGATTAACAAATCTTGTGCCTAGTGTCTCCCCCACTAGAGTAACCTTGTTTCTTTCTGTAACCTCTATAAGCTTTCATTGCTGTAACAACGGCAATTTCTCTGTGCAAGTTCTTAATCTATTTTGTTCCCCAGCTGTTTTGATGTATAAAGTCTTCTGTGCCTTTCCCTGGTACAAGGTGTACCTGATGGAAAACTTGTGTTTGCTGTCTGCCCAACAATTCTGTTCTAGGCAGCCAGCTTGCCTGGGAGAACAAATAAAATAGTTATACAAATACTGCAGCTTCCACTCTGATATGGATGCTAATTTAATGCTTTTCTCCTTTTTTTTCATGTGAAAACCTTCAGCTAGGTTGACAGCTTGGAAGAGCTGTAGGAGCCACAGTCTACTGTCAAATCTGCTTGGGACTGGTGATCAGGAGCAAGTTAGTGAGGGCTATTGAGGGAATGCATGATCACATGAGTCTTGTTTCCTTCAAAAGAGCATTCAAAAATGTTAGGGTCCCTCCTTTTATATTTATGCTCATGTTATTATTTTTTTTCATTTTCACAGGGGATGTCAAACAAGAATGATCCTAAGTTCCTTATGGAAGTTTTACAAGAGTATGCTTATTGCAGGAGTCTTAAATGTAGCTCTGTGCCTAAGTTGCTAGATGTTGGAGAGCTGTTCTCTCCTAGAGATAGATTTAGGATGATGCACTTTTAACTTTTCCTTTGAATTTGTATTGGCCTAAGACATACTAATTCTCCCTCTAGTTTGTTTATAGTTCAAATTTCTGCAGCTAGGGCTATCTTTTCCAGAGAACCTAGAGGAGAGTTGTCTAGATAGTCTGAAATCTTATCACTGTTGAAAATATTTTGTAATAATATTTTCAGATGTTTTCTGGACCAAATGTGGGCAGGAAGAGCTAAGAGAAGAATTCAAATGATCTCCATTAACAAAAGAAAAGCATGAATAGCTAAAAAGTTGGCCATTCCTAATAGAGTTGATGCTTTTGGTGAATAAGAATTGATGGTGTAATTTGAGTATATTACACTGTATGTCAGTGGAAAATCTTATCAAGAAATGTTACAGTGCAATGTGAAAGTCCTAAAGCTTTTCCCTTTTTTGTTGTTTTTTATTCTGGAAAGCCACTAGAAACCTCTGGAGATGCCATTCTCGGTGAAGTCAACTTGAAATGAGAGGGTAAAGAATCATTACAGGCTATTGGAAAATGCTCCTTTAGGTGTCAAAGGGGGCTAGAGCCACTAGTATCTGAGCATCTGAGTTGTTTGTGATAAATTCTTTTACACCGAGGAGGAAAGAAAAACCCACTAACAGGAGATTGTTCCGTGTGTTTCTGCTAGTGCTTAACAGTGGTGCAGTGTCATGTAAACCCATGCATGCATTTTCATGTTTGTTTAACAAGGAAAGCAATAGTAAAATTTTAAATTCCTGTATCTGTACTGCTGCAGCAGTGGTCATTTGTGATCTTGTAGGCTTGCCTGGGAACTGCTGAATCAGTGGTAATGCCAGAAAGGAAAATAAATGGAGCCAGGATTTCCACCCATAGCCATGGTGTACACATCTTGGGGCAGTAGGGACAGTGGGCCACCTTCTGGTCTGTGTGGACTTCAGCAAGTTGGGCTTCTCTGTCAGACTCAATGGATGGTGTAAGCAATCAGTTTTCTTTCCTCCTAACCACCCTGGAGAAGAGAGCTCAGAGTGCAGCTCTCACAGTTTGACTTAGAGCAGGTTGCAAAAAGCTGACAGGAGCCAAAACAACTGCTGCTTTTGTAGTCATGCCACTTGGTGGCCTATGGACATCCTGGCAGAACTTAGATATCAAAAGAAACCTCTTAGACTAGAAAATAACAGTAGGACTGAAAATGCACATTCATAGATCAATAACTTCATTACATTATTGTAAATAAATATGGGGATCACCAAGCATAGCAGCAGGTGTAGATTGGAACAGATGTTTAAATCATCTTGGAACAAGAGTTGGTGGAATAAAATAGTACAAAGAAATGTATCAGTAAAGGTCTGCTGGAGGGGTATTCTTAGAGGAGGTTCCCATTGTCATAATAGATCAAATTGTAAAGTATACCCATTTAAGGGAAAAAGTAGTTGTAGAAATATGCAAAAACCAGTGGGTAATGCAGTTAGTTCTGTGATTGTTCTTTGTGATGGCAGGCTGGAGAATAATTACCTGATCGTACCTGATTTTGAGCTGACATCCCCGACCAAAAGGATATTCTGTACCATATGGCATTATGGTCAGCATACAAATCTGGGGAAAGAAGAAGGAAAGGGGGGGAAGTTCCCAAGTAACATTTGAGAATCTGGAGATAGACACCTATTCATGTTCTGGAGTGATCATTAGAAAATATTTTGTGAAGTCTTTGTAAATCATATATGCATGCTTTTGTTTCATTTCATGCTTGCTGAAGTGCCAGATTCTGCTTTTATGTTTACAATTGCTTGTACAATTTTAATTACTTCTGTGTAACACTGTTGTATCCTATGTGAAACTACAGAAAATTTAATGGAGATCATAAATGTAAAAGGAAAGTAGACTGACTCTCACAGTGTTAATGTGTTCCCTTTCAGACATAAATAATTAGATAGAGAAGGAGGATAAGCAAAAGGAAGAACTGTCTGTATCCAAAGGCATTGGGCTAGGATTGAGAGCTTCCGGGCTCAGTTCCTGGCTTTGCTACAGACACCCTTTATGGCCTTGCACAGAGTCACTCAAAGCTCTTTGTGCCTCTGTTTCCCATCTGCAGATATGACTGATAGTACTTTCTTTGTTTGACTCACTATTTAGACTGTATACTCTCCAGGGCAGACACTGACTTTTTTAAAATTTTGGATGTATCCATGGGTGTTTTACAATGGTTCCACAGTCTCAGTTGAGGTCAGTATATCCTGCTGTTAACTCTAAATCATTGACTTCCACATTACTGGAGAACTGTTCATAATCCATTTCCTGTCCCAAAGATGGTGCAATGCTTAGTGTCACATTGTTAAGAAGATTTAATTTTGTTTGGATGTTTAATAGGAAATCACATGAATACCTCAGTCAGGAAAAGCCAGACACTTGAAACATCTGTGCAAGTGGTAGTCCGCCCTTCAGCTTGGGAAATCTGCATCTGACTGGCACACTGCTGTGTAGATTTGAGTTTTGAAAAGAATAAGAAAAGAATATCTAATGTGAATTGTGTTGGTAATACAGAAATGTTTAATTCCATACTTTGAACCTGCATAGCTATCTTGAACCTGCCAATTAACATTAATCTGTTTGGTAAAATAGGTGCCAAACTAGTGTAATCCCTTTTTTTAGAAAACAATTAGGTTTTGACATAAACTAATCTATAAATTAAAAAAGAAGTCTACATTATTGACATGTGATATTGAAATCTGAAATCCCCTTTAAATTTGTTTACAAGGTTTTTTTTTGTTTGCTTTTTGGTGTATTAGTAGAAAATATTGTTGTATAGTTGCTTTGTCTTTATGTGGAAGAGAGGGCTGTCTATTTCCCTTCATTTTCCAATTTAGTATTCCTCCATTTATATAGATTTGTTTAAAACCACCTACATGAAATAAAATGGTGTCTTTTTTCCTCCGCTTTAATGTGGCCAGTGATTTGCAGGTTATTGCTCTACTCAAAAGGCTTTGATCATTCAGAAAATTTAAACTTATGCATAAAAAGTAAGTCTCAAGCCCTTACTTTTAATGGGCTTGTGAAGGGAAGCAGGTTTTTTTAGAGAGAATAAAAGTCCTTGAATTTTGTCTCATATTACCACAAAAATCAAATACCAATAAAATTGCTTTACATAGGTGATCCAGGATCTGGTTAGAAAAGTCAGTCAGTAGTGCTGTTTCTGTGTTTCTTTGTGCATGGTGTCTGGCTTTCTGCCATGCGTTCGGTGGCTTAATAGGCATCAGGTATGATATGGAGAGCTGAAGGGGCTGGTTGGGATGGGGTCAGCTAGAAATCCTTCTTCTCCCCTCTCCTTTAACTGAGTGAAATGGTTTTTAATGGAACTTCAGTGTTTAGTGCGTGGATAGGAACTGCAGAAAACAGAAAGCCTTAAACTGCAGCTGTGATAATAAAACTGGAAACTTGTTATGATCAGTTGTTTGTCTTTCTTTTGGTGAACTTCCCCTTGCAGTGCATTTGGCCTTCTCCTTTATGATACGCTTAACACCTTCCCTGGCCTTTTCCTTGGCTCCATTGTTGTCCTTTATTCAAACGTTCTCCTGCCTCTGATCTTGCTGTACTACTTCCAAGAAAAAGAAAACATATAGTTTTCTTACCTCTTGTGTCCCATTCATCCTTGACTGTGTCAGACATAAGGAACAAAAAATAAACAATAAGAAAGAAAATTTTCTATTGAAGTATGTGGACTATGTACAATCTTGTAGTATGTGTGACTAAGATCTGCCAAATACATGAAGAGCATAAAGGATAAGTTAATATTACTATTTTGCCTAGCCTCCTAGGGGTTTTTCCTCCTTTTTTCTTTCTCTTCTTCTCCTTTAAATCATTGACTATGTCCTCATCCTAGTGTGGGCAAGAATGTGTCTCAGTAATTAAAGCTGAAATATCATCTGGTCAGCCCTGTTCATGCATACATCTCGTTACTGCCTTCACAGAGGAAAAGTGTGCATCTGTTAAAGCTCATTTCCTGTCAGATCCCTCTGTGTTAGACAGAAAAACTCATCTTGGAAAAGCAGCAGTGAATTCTTGGGTCAGTTGAACTAGATCAAATTCTTTGCTTTTTTTTTCACATCACCAAATCAGAGTCTTTTTGGAGAGCAGTTTTCTTTTGGATTGAGAATTGCTGCTTTGAGGTGAGCTGGATTAATTTTCAAAAGCAAGTGGCCCTGAGGTGGGAGAGTCACACATCCAAGTGCTCTTTTCTGCACTCCTTATCTTTCTTAGGTATAGAGGGGAAGATGACAGCACAGTCCTCTGACTGTCAGACTGAACACTGAGACTCATCTTGGTTAGAGCCTTGCTGTACTGAGCATGTCACTTATCCCTTTCCCATGGATATTGCCGGAGTTGCCGTGCAGTTTGGGTGCAGAACCCGAGCTGGTCAGCACAGAGGCAATTGGTTAAGTCTGTTTTCGCATTTGCATCCTCTAAAATGTCAGGAGATCTTTGGGGCTCAGAAAGATGCTCTGGAGATAAGGGATATCACTCCAAAGAGAGAAGTTGAATCCAGTATTTTGAATTCTTAAAGCACGTGATGCTTATATACATATCTTTAAAATGTCATTCAGTTTTTCCTGGAAACCTACAGGTTTTGATTCTCCAGTTGTAGGAAGAGTGAAACACAGAAGTCAATGTTTCATTTATAGACACTGTTGCCAAAGTGTCTCAGAATCTGAGCCTGCGAGGTACATGAAAGTCAACTGTGGTGCATATGAGCAATCCACTGTAACCTTAGAAGCTTTGGGCTGTAACTCTCATTTTACACTTGTGGCACTCAAGTATGTGATTTATTGTCCAAAGTCAAGTTTTTGTAGTGTAAGAGTATAAACACTTCAGAATTTTAAGTAATTTCTTGTCTAGGTCTTTGTTCCAATCTTATTTGGCTCTTGATTAATCCCCTCTGCCCCCCCCGCCCCCCAGCATAAGCACTTAAATTTTCAAGTATTAAAAAGCCAGAACCTGCAAGAGTGTGTTTGATTTCCTACAAATGAGGACAAGATTCTCTTGTATGCCATCCCTCTCACACAGTAATTCTGTTTGAAATATTGCTAATATGCTTGGCCTTCCACACCAAATTTTTTGAATATGTTGTTAATTTCTGTTTGTTTGTTTGTTTGTTTTTAATTGAACGAAAAGCTCTGTTCTGGTGTTTAACTGTTCTATCTTCCTTGATTTTTCAGAGTCAAATATAGATAGTCCATTTTTTTATTCTGTAAATGTGCAAAGTATAATTTTATAGTTTCTAGCTGGGAAGTATGCTATTAATCATAAATGCATTTTGATCAAAGGTAAGCATTTCAGTGTTGTTTAAATATTAATACAGATATCATTCTCCTTCTCTCTAAAGTGAGAGACTGCTGCCAGTGCTGCTCAGAAGGTAAGCCTGGCATCAAGTGTCCTGTTGGACTTCATAATGCCTGAAGTGCTCCTCAGTCTTTAGCATTTCTTTGTTAATAAAATTGATTTTATTTGATGGCATTAGTGTTGCAGAAAGATAACTCTGCTTTCCTTTTTTTGTAAAGGAAAGATGTGTAAATTACCTCTCTTGACTTCCTCTTCTCAGCATCTAAGCTTTCAAAATATGCATGTGCACTGAAAGCTTTTTAAAGAATTGAACCGCTGTTTTACCTTGTGTGAACCACAGTTCTACAAGACAAGCTTTTGAAAAGCTCTGATTAAAGACAAAAGTACTCATTTCCACCAGACTTTCAAGCTGCTGAACTCAAGAGAAGGAATGTAGCCTTACTTGCACAGAGGTGGCAGTACATCAATACTGAATAATTTGAAACATGTCTCTTCAATTATTCTTTATTGGTATGCTATCTTAGCCCTTTAGGTTATAGTCTCTATTTTATTTATATTAAAAAAAAATTAAGCACTTCTGACTTTAAAAAGTGTTAAAATGAAAAATAGTCAAAGATAATCAGATAACGATCTGAGTTGGCATATATAGGGCATAGCTGTTCTAGAAGCTTATTTTAAACAAATCCGGTGAAGTTGAGTTCATTGCACTGTGGTAATGTGCCCCTGAGTAGTGAAGAAGATTTTATTCTGAAGCTGAGCCTGCTAAAAGAAAATCCATGTCTCAGGGACCTTCACTTGTTCATGTGTGTCAGTGCCCTTCTATCTCACATGCTCTTTCTCATGAGCTAGATGAAGAGAGGAGACTCTTAAATCTTATCCACACTAGCAGACTTAAGCCATTTTCAAAATCTGTTTAATTTAACACAGTTTTAAATCCACGGCCTTATTAAGTTAACAAGCCTTCAGCCTTGCCACCAGGTTCTGTAATCCTCTTAGGTCTTGGGACTAAGCAGGGCAAGGATAGTCAATAAGTAGATGAATAGATAATCTTTCAGAAGACAGATCTTAAAGTTGAGAAATGCTGGTCTGAATTTCCATTCACTATATGCACTACCACAGTACTTACAACTTGAGGAAAAAGTTAAAATGACTATCACTTTGTTTGGGGGGAGGAAGAGTGAATAAAGGCTTTTTTCAAAAATGCATTTTTTCTAATTCAAATGCAATTTAAATGCAAACTAATTCCTAGTTTGCAACCCAAAATTAGCTTAAATTTTAAATATAGAATGAGGTAGATAAAAATAACAGTTTGTTTCCTTGCCATTGTGCATATGCAGATTAAAATGTTCTTGTGGTTGTTTCACAAGCTATTTTTGAAAATCTTTCAGGCAATCAGGAGTCTATGGACCAGAATTTAAAGAACACAAAGAACATTATGCCAATAATGTGGCCTTGGCTGCCACTGCAATCTGCATATTGCTTCTGTTCAGTTTTGGCTCTTCTAACACTACTGAGCTTAAGCTGTGTCTGTCTCCTAAGCATAACTCCCGAGGCAGTGGAGTTGGAGGAATTAAAAAAAAAGTCATATGTAGTGGAAGAATTCAGCCTAACATGGGGATTCCTGCCAGACATGTTCACACAGCACCAGAGGAGGAAGAGAGGAAGTGGATCATAGAATCATTAATGTTGGAGAAGTCCTCCAAGGTCATCAAGTCAAACTTTTGACTGAATATATATCACTATGACCACTAAACCATATCATGAAGTGCCACATCTACTTATTTTTTGAACATTTCCAGGGATGGTGATTCCACCACTTCCCTGGGGACCTTGTTCCAATGTAGGATTCAAACCAGGTCCAGGAGATGGAAAGTGTGACCCTGTGTTTGGAGAAGGTGGCAGAAGAGCTGAGCATACAGCTACCCTTGAGGCATGAGGCAATCACTTATCTCATTGAAAGGGTGGGAGAAGGCCTCTGGGAGGAGATGGCTGAAAAGCAGAGAAATTTCAGTACTGGTGGGTGATAAAGACCCAAATGGTCAAGTAGTAAGGGAGAAAGAGAGAGCGTGATGTTGAAAGAAAACAAACTGTGGTAGTAGGCTTGAAACATAGCAATAGACCAATTAGATAAAATATTACAGAGGAAATGGGATCAAGCAAATGACTCTTGGCTCACTGGAATTGAATTAGAGACTTGGTGAGGGGGAAGTGCTGCGGGAGCAAGTTGAAGATGTAGCTTGATGTTTGAGGATGTTTTGGAGAGCATCAAAATAGAAAAGTTGCTATGGAGGTGTTGGCTGGACAAGAGGTGAGAAAGAAATTTGAGTGTATTGGCTCACATGCTGTCTTGTTTACTTCAGTGTGTGTGTATTTGAATACCGTGTATTTTATTTTCAATTGGTTTTTTTGTAGTAGTGTGTCATGTATTATGTGATATTTAGACTAGTGCAGTTTCAGAATGGTCAGAGAACTTCTATTCAGGACTTTGAGGATTACTTCTGGCATATCTCTCAAGCACTTTGAGATTCTTCACAGGATTCTGAAAATGTTTTATTACTGATAATGTATTCTCAATGTTCTTATAGAACCAGAAAAGCTACAAATTCTAATATTTCATTCAATGAACTGAAAAAGAATATAGGAAAAGGAGGGCTAGTGTCCTAGGAATTGCTGGGAAATTGAAAGAGATTCTCAAAGAAGGAAGAAAAATAAACATAATCTGTGACTATTTTGATTTGATGGCATTTTCCTTCATGCTTCCACGTTTCCTCAGTCTTTTGTCTATTCTTTCACTTAGTAATAACTAAAAATAAGGATTTAAACATAATGCTAGCCTTACAGAGCATGGTTGCAATCTATTCTTTTGAATTCAGTCGTGATGATAAGAAGAATGGATTTTATGGTACATGTTGTCCAAGCAAAACAATGGAATATTTTCAGTATGTTTTCAATCTGTTGGAGCAGCTCACCTTTCTGTAATACCATTAAAAGGAGGACTATCTTTTCAAAATATATTATTTTTGTTCTGTAAGGGGGATTTGTGTTTACTATTACTTTGACTAATAAGGGAATTGGTTTTTCAGTGCAGAAATAGAATAACTAGTGGGCTGTTTCTGGAAACAGGTTCCCAAAGTAGTTTACAATTTTAATAGATGTTTATCTTCTTGTACTGAAACCTCTGAGCCCAGAAAGAAACATAAGGGTCAAGGAAAACTTATTTCTGACTTCAGCTTCTCTTGTGGGTTTATGCTCTTTTCTCAGGAAATCGTACTTTTTCATATATTTGATTCAGAATTGTGTTGCTTGCAACAGGTAACTGATGTCATTTATGCTTTCTTATTTGTTTTTTATCACACTACCATTTAATGGAACAGCATGAAAGACTTCAAAATTTATTTTAAATGGCATAGAAGAGAAACGGATTATCCTCTGCAGTCCGTACGAAGGTAGTGTGGGTTTTTTAATTTAAAAATGAAATATTAAATACCATGTCTTACACAGTTAAATAAGGAATATTCATAATTGCATATGTAGTGATTGATAGGGAGACTTTTTTTTTTTTAAAGTGTAATACTTGTTTCAAATTTTCTGAGTTTGCACTAAAGGAATCCAACGAAGAAGGGGGTATGAGTTAAACCAGCTCAACTGTCAGGAAGTGTTTGTTCCCTTTTTTCCCTGCAGCAATCAGAATTTTACGTAAAAAGTGCCATTTTAAAAATATTCTCTGGGTAAAATTTTATGTAATGTGACATCCTTATTCCTTTTAGAGATTTCGAAATGTCTGCAGTTAGGCTCTACCACACAGTTCCTTATTTTTTGATGTTGTTGGGAGTTACATGAGTTACTGAGCTAGATTGGTTCATGAAGTTTGTGCCCGTTTTCTTGGGGTTTGTAGGCTGTGGTTGCCTAGGTGGGTGTATATTTTTGTCTGTAGTGTACTGCTCAGTTCACAAGTAAGAGCTTATATTAGAAATGGTTGAAAAAGAAATAAAATTATTTTAGAGACAGTTTTGTACCTGCAGTCATGGAAGATATGGACTTACAATATTCAGAGGTACAGTTCTTGGAAGAAACCTCCGCATGTATGAAATTTTTCGTCTTCCTGCAAGGGATTTCAGTGCTGCTTCACTTAGATACAGTCAGATTGGAGCCCAGTTGCACACAGCTAGATTGAAGTTCAAGGTAATTTATCTGAATCAAACCACATCAAAGGTGCACTAACTTGGTCATTTTAGTTAGACATGTCTTACAGCTCGAAAAGCCTTTTAACCACAGCATAGTCTCACCTATGGCAAATGGAAAACAAAGTATTCCAGTATTCCACGTTGTGTGTTTCAAGCAAACCTTAAAGGAGTTGCTTTCAGGAATTAGTAAGTTTTGTTTGCATAAGATACCTTGTGGTGTTGGAGAAATCCTCTTTGTACTTAAACAGATAACTTCACCCTCAGATCTGGACACTGGCTGCAGTTTAGTTTAGGAGATCATCGTGCTCTCTCTTCTAACTACTGCTATTTGTAATGTCAGGTTAGCACCCCACATCTTCCTGGGAACAGCATCTAATTCTTGGGAAGTCAAATACCTCTGGTGCTCAAAGCTAGAACATTAGTAAGAATTTTTAAGATTTCATATAAACCAAAATCAAGTTATGCACTAGTTTTCTAGACTTGAATACATTATTATATTTAAAAGTTGAGGTACATATTCTTTCCGCATGTTTCATTTTTGGGAAAGAGGTAGAGGCAATGAAATTTTTGTGAGAGTGTGGCTTTTTTAACTTAAGAAAAACCCTTTGATTTTGTAAAAGAAGACCAACTTGGCCAACTTGGCACCAAATCGTTGGGGCTTTGTCAGTACCACAGAGCTCTGGTTTTGGGTGTGGATTCCAATTATTGAAGTTTAGGCTGAACATACCATTAGATGCCAAGCTGTGCTTTGTTTTTGGAGAAGGTAGTGGTACTTGGTTGTTGAAATAGCATTTGATTTTTGCTGTGTTTTGAAACAAGAATGCTTTTTGCAGATTTCTTTCGTCTGTTCAGCATATAAAATTTAATGGATGAAATCTGTCCAAAGTGGTCTTACGTAAACACTCACTGTGTTTATATTTTTCAGGATCTTGTAGCTATAGAAATAAAATTGCAGTTTTGAACTTTGCTATTAAAATATACATTGGAAAATATTCTCTTGGAATACAGAGGAGTGTTAATGGCTTCCATAAAAACAGATCTGGTAAAAATCAGTAAGTGCAGTAGATATCCTTCATTAGAGGGATGTTGGTCTTAGTGTTCCTTTGGTAGCTAAAGCAATAAAGCTGCTGCTAAAGGCACCGATCAGCAAAATAAGTCTGGAACAGGGAAGACTACTCTATGAAGACTGATAAAACTGACCATAAATACCAGAGCTGGGTCATTGGTACATGCCTGAAGAAAAATGGAATTTTTGAGAGAGGTTTAACAAGAAGGAATAAATGCATCAGAGCTTTGCATGAACCATCAAGGCAACAGACAACACTCTAGGGAGCACAGTAATTTCTGACAGCACCAACAGATTGCAAAGTGTATATGGGTGCTGTTTCTTGGTCATGTTAGTTTTGGATAAAATCATGATTTTATGACTATTCTTGGTAAATACTGTTTTGAATTTCATTTTGTCTTTCTAATGAAGGTGAGTCAGGAAGGACCTAGGAATGTTGGCTAGCTGTTTAGATTGAGGGCTAGCAAATATTTTGTGCTTTGTCTCTCTGATTTTTGTTTGTCTTTGCATGCAATGTTGTCAAAAGGCATTGGAAAAAATTGTACTGGATACAGAAGTCCCATGTTTTTTCTGTTTTGTCATTTTGTCAGTATGCATTCAATCTGCCTTAAGTGAATCACCTTAATTAAGGTAAGTCACCTTTGGTTCAGTGTTTAATATACTGTGAAGATTGGTACCAGTGATTGTAGTGGCTTAATCATGTAGACTTTTGGCCCCCTTTCTAAAGGGGAACAACTGAAGTTGTTCAGCTCTGTGAAAATAAAATATTCACTGGAAAAAGGATTAAAACCCAACTGTTCACATCCCAGGCGAGTGCTTGGGTCACTGAGCCAGAGAATTGTTTTGTCATCGCCTTCAGTGCTCTAATAGAGGTTCAGGGAAATCCATGCCAAGACATCTGTGGTTTGGTGGTTAGATCTCATGCCGTGTTGGATCATGTATTGCAGGTATGAATGATGCTTTTTATGGAAATAGAACCTTTTTTTTCTTTTTTTTCTCAATCTCCTTGGTTGTATCCACAGTGAATAATTGGATGAGATAAAATAATTCTGATTGCATATTTTGTCTAGAAAGTACTTAATTAACTATGGCTCGAAGTGTGGTTTTCCTCTACTTTTTGACTATCAGATGGGGAACATAACATTTGTTGTTTGTGTTGGCTTAGCTGTGATATTTCTCTTCTCATTTTCCTCATGTAAAGATGTTAATAAAGGTTGTAAAGGTTAATTTAGGAGAAAATTGTTTCTGACTTTTGTTTTTAATGAGAAAATAGTATCTCTTGGGATATGCTTTCAGATGTTGGAGCATTATTGTTTTGAAAGAAACTAATATTTGGCAAATCATAAATTCAAGGATTTCTTTCACACGTTAAATTGCTTTTAAAATGACAGCTTTAGAAGCATACATAACTTTGAATATTATGTTTCGGGTATGCTGTATCTCTGTGATCCTGTGGGGATTATATGTCTGCTATTGAATTTGAAGGAAAAAATAACAAAAGCAGTAATTTTAGTTTACTATTATTCCCTTAAAAATACTGATATTGAAGTACATTGAGATGTATGTGGACTTCAGTTTTTCATATGACCTTGCACATTGTATCTAGCCTTTTTCCTATTCAAGTATGTTCTTTCTAGGTGGTAGAAAAAGAAAAAAGATTAAATTTTTTGTGCTTTATGTTACAGCACAAAGTGTTTGAAAGCTTAGGTAGTAAATCTGTATTTGAGAAGAATCACTGAGTAGTGTAATATTACTTTGTTTCTTTTTTTAAAAAGTAAAATAGAACCTCAGTCTTCTACCTCCAAGGAGAGAGAACAACTGAGGCTCTACAAACGTAGTATTATTGAGAAGTACAAGTGCATACTCATCATGGCTCTAGATGAAGAATGACTGTTCCACTTGACGCATGCAGATGAGGGAATAAAAGGGCCTGTAATGGGCCATATAAAATGTTGGCACTAGAAACCTGAACTACTGGTGTGTGGAAACCATCCCTTTGTTCTCTTTGCATATTCTTCATTTACTCCGTGCAATATTTCAAATGAAATGGAAAACTAGGATTTTCATGTGTGTTTTTTACTGCTTGCCTTTTTAAAAATAAAACTAGTTTTTTATTTATCACCTGATTATTTTTTATTTATGTGAATTACTTTTATGTATTGCTTGAGTTTATGCATTTTTAATCTCTTGTAATCAGGGTGCATCAGTAATGATTGTCTTACTGCAGCTATAATGATTTTTAAACTCATGGCTTTGTTGCAATTTCTGTTGGTGTGAACCATGTAATACAATTTTGAGTTTGGAAATGCAGTCACCCAGCAGAGTGTGCACAGAAAGGACTGCTGGACTGGCTTGGCACTCTCTGGTCTAATCTACTCAGGGATAATTAGTACAAGCATTAGAGATAGTTCCAGCCAGGCAGCATTAACACAAAGTTTCTAAGAAACCTCTTGCGTCTAGTTTTGTTTCATTAGTATTGGCAGTGCTGGAAGCAGAGGAGAGTGCTGCCAGGGTTATTACCAGTGTATAACCCAGCCTGTTCTTGGCTGGAGGTGGAACCCAAAACACTGAAGTCTAGCTTACATCACTACTCTGCTTTGGATGTTGCTTAGTCCAAGGTTGGCAAAATTAGGAGAAATTCTTACTCTAAGTGACATTTTGCTGGAAGCTTCTCTGAAGTGAATCATCCTTGAATAGACAAGACTGTTAAATGCTTAAGCATATCCACCAGCGTTTTCCTGTGTGTGCTTTTAGAGTTTGGATTTTCCAGTTTGTAACGATAACACGGCGATGAAATGTGCCACCAAGGCACATCAGAACTGCTGTCACTGTCAAAAACTAAATGTAGCCTCCAGCATTTTAACAGTAAGAATAAGCTGTTCGTCTATCTCTTAAGCTAATATGTTGCTGAGATGGGAAAGATCTGTTAATAAGCAGTAGCCTTTGTGAGTGTAGACTTAATCATAATAGATTTAATGATAAGGTTTATTAATGGAATCTTTGCCTCACGCTTGCTCTTGTTGAAATTCAGTGTGCTTTCCATGACAATTATTGGTGAGAGATCTTAATTTAAATGCTAGTTTCTGAAACTAATTTTAGGCATATTTTTTTGCAGCAGGAAGCATATGTATCCCGTAACTCTTCTGCAGAAACCAGTTTTTACCGTTGGTTGGGTAACATCAAATTTTTTCTTTCTGACTCAATTGTATTTATATTCTTATGGTCTTTTGCTAGACTGGCAAAGACTTGGCTGTTAAGATACTAGATACTACAGCTTTGATCACATACAAGAGCAGTGATTTTGGTTTCCCAATGATGTGTTCCAAGGGGACCCACTGCAGGTAGCCCATAGGTGCCTCTGAAAAATAGCAAGTGTCTGAAATCCTGCCTCTCCGCAGCTGAGCGAACTAATCCTGAATTGCAGAAGACTGGTTCACTGGTATTCACAGTATGAAATCCTCTCTAGAGGGAAATGGTTATGTTGAGGATTCCTTCAGAAGTTATTTTTTCTTCAAAAACAAAAAACTCCCCTTAAAAAAAGTCAGTCACTTAAAATAACAACAGCAAAAAAACCCTACCCAGTATTTCAGTGTCTTGAGTACTTCCCAAAATACATAGACCTTTTATTCTCAGTGTGTGGGGCTGTAGACTCTTCAGCTCTTGTTTGTGGAAAGTGGGCACTATCCACCCAGCTACAGGCTGAAGAGCTGTAAGTCGTCTCCACTCTCGTGCAGGCCATGCCAGGAAAAGAAAAAGTTATTTGAGTCAATTGTGAAAGGTCAGTAGAAAATAAACGGGGAGTAAAACAACTACCAGGGCTAGTATGCATCTCTGATTCAAGAAGATCCGCTACATTTAGTATTACTTTACAACAGATACCTCCAAATCTGAATGGAGGATATTTTTTTTCTCCTTAATTTCTCAAAGGTGAAATTGCTTTAAATGCTCAATGGGGTGAGCACTGTAAGTGCCACTGGTGGCAGTATGCTGAAATTATGATATAATAGAGTTGAAATAGATATAAAGTAAGTAAAAAGTGAAATTTTTAATCAGGCACAAAAGCCTTTCGCCATAGCTAAGGATCATCTGTAGACTGAATAGTAATTGTAGGTTAAATATTTCTAAAATTCCTGGTATGTTAAGCAGGATTTGACTCACATTAAGAAAATTATTTTTGTTGGGGTTTTAAAATTTTGAGCTTTTTTGTCTTTCTTGCTTCTTCAGAAGCATCTCAGTGACCTTAGAGGGCACAATTTTAAGCAAATTTTCAATGGATGACTGTTGGTACTTGAATTAACCTGGATTTCTCAGATGAAGATTAGTCTATTTCATTTACTCAAAGAGAAGGTGGAAGGGAAAGAGCTGTCAGCATGTGGCTGGGTGAACAAGTCAGTGCCATGTGGCACTATGAGTCCCTGTACCATCTTATTTATTTTTAAGATCACTTATATTTGCTTTCAGTATTGTATTTGTATTAAAAAATAATTTGTAGTTTCAATACTCAAAATTGATTTAAGATTATTTTATTGTAAACCTTTTAAAACACAATACTGGATAGTATAAAATAATGTGAGATTAAATATTCATTGACAGATGTGGGGGAGAAATCTTTCTCTTGTGAAAACCTGATGTGTCAGACAGGGAGAGCTTAGGATTCCAAGCTACTGTAGAAATTGCTTCTTTTAGTAATAATTCCAGCTCACAGATTATTTTGGAAATTACTGGGACAGGAGCAATGAGCTATTCTGTAGTTCCTGCCCCTAAATTATTTTGAGGTGTGGCAGTGGTTGACTAGGCAAATTGCTGCCTTCATCTTGAATTGATTGATCTTATTTATAAATTAATATGTAGATGAGGAAGGCTATAAATAGGTTTAATTGTAGTCTTCAGTGGTATAAATAAGGAAAGAGCCACTGGCTTCTTCAAGATTTCAGGTCTTTGTTATGTCTTAATACATAACTTACACATTTTTAAGAGCCATGTTTAACTTTAGTAGTAGTGGTAAAGTATTAAGGACTAATTCCTATTGTGGCAAAATTAGTATTTCTTGTTTTCTACAAGTGTATAAGTGAAGTGAAGATACTGAAAATTAGTTTCAGTGTACACATTCTATAAACAACTGTGGAAAAGGCAAATAAGTTATTATCAAATAAGAATTTTTTAGTTTCTTAGTATTCATTCACTTGGTGGATAAACTTATGGCAAGTTATATTTCTTTATAAAAGTGGTGATGCAAATATTTGTAAGTTTTTGTGGAGAAGAGTGACAATAAATAATCTTTTATTAGTTTCACCTTTTTTTTTGTTGTTTTTTTCCTTGCCGTTGAAGTCTGAGCCCGTAGTGGAAAGATTATATTATGATAAAAAAATACTTTCTAAAATATATTCAGTGAATTGGATGACCATTTAGGTCCTGTTTCCAGGGGATGGGGAGTTGAGACCTGTAATTCTCAACAAGTACATTTGAGTGGATCAAAGAGAGTTAGATTGAATCTGATTCACAAGACTGTCTCCCATAGTCACGATGCATTCTACATACCACTCATTTGTTTCTTCCTTCTCTGCTAAAGTTTCTTACCAGAGTAGTTTATCCTACTGTCCATTGCAGTAAGTGTAGCAAGCTGTGAAAACAACATGTTTTCAGGGGTAGGATGACACTCGTTTCCTTTGGAACAAATAATGGGTTGTACTAGAAAGTTGTTTTTACTTCAGCCTGTATGTGAAGATGGAGGCACAGAAACACCATCAGTATAGTACTACATTTAGAAATCATTGTATTCATACATTCACAAATATTGGTTGGTATATTATGTGTTCAGCCAGTGTTACACACACAAGGTACCTCTCAATGCGTTATCTGTCCTGTACTGTTCTGTTTCCTATGATATTGGCAGTTTTCATTCATGATTTGGTTTTATGCAAGTGCAGGCACCTTTTTAGTGCTACGCGTGGTGGTTGGGATCTTTATATGGTGCTGTGTTCTTGAGTTCTTTTACTATTTGAGAAACCAATATATATGGATAACCATCTCCAGTAACCCTTGCTGTGTTAAGCTCAAATACATGTATTCAAAATCATGTACTTGCAGATCATAATCTAATGAAATGAGATATTTCTTTAATGAAAAAAATGCCTTTTTTTGGTTTTGTTTTGGTTTTGTTTTATGAGCAGATGAAAAGAGAAATACTAAGCAGAGTTAATCTTTGTCCAGTGCTATATTCAACAAATTCCTTAATGGTGGTTGGATAACTTAGTTCTGTTTATCCACAGCTAAGGCCCTTTTTTTAGTTTCTACTTATCAGGCTGGTTTTTTTCTTTGCTGATGAATTAATACTTTTTAAAAGAAAGGCAAAATAAGCGTACTATGATGGGTACAAAGAATCAACTCCCAACTGAATTTTCTGAAAGAGATGAGCTTGTATCAGTGTTCTAGACCAAATCTAGAAGTATTCATTCAGTTCAGATTCCTGTAGTCAAGGTTGCTCCCCAGCCCAGCCATATTAAAAGGTGACAGTATATGAATTCGAAAAATTTCTATATTGCAAGAAAGTGTATTCTTGGTAAGCTGTGGAGTTTTTCTAACCCTTTGTAGGCTTGGGTGGAGTTCAACATTGTGAAAAAGAAGAAAGGACTGGAAGCACTCAGAAAACCTGAAATTTACAGGTTGAATTCAGAAATTTCATTTTTTGCCGTCCATAATAAAGCGCGTTAATGAAAGCTGTCTTGTAGTTATGACTGTAAGCTCCTGTTAAAGTCCAGCTCTTAAGCTGAATATATGACATTGGGCAAATCACTTTGTCTCTGTGCGCTGAATCATGATCTTTGATAGGTTTATCTGTAGGAATTTCGACTGTTACCACTCCTGTCTTCTGCTGAAGGTTACTGATAAAGTCAGCTTAGGCTAATGGGCAGGTTATGAACTATGTCTGCTGATGAGCTAGCACATGGGGTTTTTTCCTATTGTCCTTGCCAAATGGACTATAATCTTCAGCAGGAAAGTGGAGTACAAAATAGAAGCAATAACATTTTAGGTGCTGTATAATGTCTTCCAGAGAGCTTGAATTAGTCTTTAGTTCTTGAGCTATGAAATTAATATAATAATACTTTTTTCCTTTTTAAAAAAAACTTTGTCCACTGCTTATTTACTTTGTACCTAAGATTAAGGGGATTCAGAAATCATCTTGTGCTGCATTTAGGTATTGGAATGAGGAAACATCCATGTACCCTAGAAGAAAAATAATGCGTTTCTCTAGCTTGTGCAACTAGATATCTCAGTTGTTGTAATTTACAGAAAGCTTGCCAAAGTAAATTACTTTTCATTTATTAAATACATTAAATGTGATTTTTAAATGCTAAACTTTTAACAAAAGATGATTACACCTGAAACAAAGATTAAAAGTAGTACTGTTTTACACAAGCAGGTATTTACTTTTTTAGGATCAGAGGGCTGAAAGACCTTTCCTATGAAGACAAGCTGAGAGAATTGTAGTTGTTCAGTCTGAAGAAGAGAGGGCGCCAGGGAGACCTTAGAGCAACCTTCCAGTACCTGAAGGGAGCCTACAAGGGAGCTGAAGAGGGACTTTTTACAAGGATGTGGAGTGATAGGACATGGGGGAATGGCTTCAAACTGAAAGAAGAGTCAATTTAGATTAGATATTAGGAAGAAATTCTCTACTGAGACACTGGAACAGGTTGCCCAGAAAAGCTGTAGATGACCCAGCACTGGAAGCATTCAGGCCCATGTTGGGATGGGGCTTTGAGGAACCTGGTCTAGTGAAAGGTGTCCCTGCCCATGGCAGAGGGGTTGTAGCTAAATGATCTTGAAGGTCTCTTCCAACCCAAACCATTCTGTGATTCTGTGGTTTCTTATGGAAATTGCAGATTACTGATTTCAGTAGTGGACTTGCATTGCTATGAGTTAGCTAGTAGTAGCAAACAGAGCTGGTTTTTGGACATGCTATTTCTAATTTCTAATACAGGCCTCTGTATTTTGAGGCCTAATGTGATTTTAAGAAAATATTTTTTCTTAAGTAGTGAGTGGAGCAGATCTGTTTTCTATTGTATTTTTGTCTTTCCAGAAACCCTGCATATCTCTTTTTTAATGAAATGAGCATGTATAATTTGTGTATCTTACAAAACATTTGGTTTCTAACACATTTAGATCTTCTTTGTGGGTGTGATAAGAAATCTCAAACCTAGAAGTACTGCATAGTGATGGCGTTTACTCAAGAATATTGTGTGGTATTTTTAAAGTTATGTATGTTGCTCTTTAACTCTGTAATACAAGAAATTAAGGTTGCTTACTCATAAATGAGTTTTTTAAGATTGTATCTACACACTTGTTGAAATGGAAATCATTGTACTGACGAAATGGAATGAATAGAAATTTCCCAATGGCAAACAGAATATTAAAAGAACATAGACAAGTCTTGGCAAAATTACTTACAAACTCCCTGTAGATTACAGCAATATAAATCAGATTTTTTTTAGCATAAATTAGATTACCTGTATAGCGTGCTGTGTTTGTGATTTTTTTTTTAATTAATGTTCAAGTATTTCTGTTATATTATGCATTCAGAGAACAGAAAAATGGTCTTTTGCTTATTCTAGGTGTATGTATACAGCTTTAGTAATATGCAGAGAAAGTTGTAATTAAACTAGCATAGAGTCTTGTCTTTAGCCTTTTTCATGTGCAGTCCTTAATTACTTGCATTATATGATCTTCTAATACAGTTTTTAAAACCTTGGATACAAGTGTGTTTTTGTTTACTCTGCTGAGATTGATAAAAGCTTAGAGAAGTGGTTATGAAATCACTACAGAACGTGCTGTGAGTTAACTAACTATGGTAACTATAGTTTCAACATTAAGTTTTCTATGTTACAATGCATATTAGAATAAAATCAAACTTCTGTTTAATTTGTTCATATTTTTTAAAATTTTGTTGTATGAATTTAACTTATTAATGTTTCCTAAGGTATGTGGTAGATATATAGGTTTCTTCTAACTGGTTTGCTACCATGTACACAAATAGGGCTTTTTTCTCTTTAGCGTGGTGCTTCTTTTTAAGTCTAGCTGTCATTGAATTGATCGTTAATAAGCATGATATCCCCACAGAGCTCGATGCTTTACTTTGGACTAATTAATGAAATCTGGAGGTTAAGTATAGAAAGTCTTATCCTGTGCCATAGAAAGAGTTGAATTAACCAATTGTGTACATCAGCACATTAGTTGTAAAAATTCCGTAGTGTAATGTTTCTTAGAATTCCGTGTGTATGCATCATTTCAGAGTGGGATGTTAAACATCCTGTCAAATTTTGTTCAAGTGACTGGAGAAAGGGATCAGAGAAGTAGCATTATGTTCTGGTGCTAATAATAGTCACAAATGCTGAAGTTTAGAGGTGTTGCTCTCCTTGTTTGAAGTCTAACTATTAGCATCTCTTGCTATTATGAGTTGCTACAATTATCTAAAGTAGAAATAGAAGAACATATTTTGGGTTCCTTTAGGCAAATTTTGATACAGCAAATGTGAACCATGAACTGTGACATCCAATATTTTTGTTTAAAACTGAGGGTGGTTTTTTTAAGCTGATTTGCTACTTGAAGTAAAGCCCCATAATAACCAAAATGCACAACTTTTTCAATGACTTCTACATTTGACTACATTTTCTAAGGTATTTAACTTTTAAATTAAGAAATTTAAATATCTAGGGGTTTTTTGGTAAAATTTATTCTTAGTTGTATTGAAACATAGGAAAAGTGTATGGTCTATCATGTATGTATGATGCTATCATCTTGACTTTTAAAAGCAGACTTGTTTTGTACCTTTTGGGGACCTGTAGTGAGAAAGTCTAAAATTCATTGACTTTTTCAATTATTTTTTCAAGTTTCAATTTGTTAGTTATTGTAAAAAACTGTGACACAGTAAATTTAATTTTTACTTCCCTCCAGTGTTTTACTTTAAAAAAGTGCCAATTTTATTAAAAGAATAAGGCAAACTGAAATTGATTTCATCAATTTCCAGTTCTTTCTAATTAGATGTTTTCATGGTTTTAGTTTACATTTGTCATGTGGTGTTAGCCAAAAACCTTTCATTATAGGTAGTTAGACTAGAAGGGATACTTTAATGAGAAAACTGTCTAAATTGTCCATAGCTCGTGCAGTTGAAAAATTGAGTGGAGTTTAAATCACACTAAATATGATTGGAATTGCTGTTTGTCTGATAGGTGGTGCATAACTTACCTTAGATGTTGAGTTGTGCAGAGATGAATTTGTAATATTTTTTTTTTTAAATTGGTTTTGATTAAAATGTGTAAGCTGTATCAGCTTGTAAAAGCAGTGTTATTTAAAAGGAGTTTGGTCCCCTCCCATCTACATGCTGAAAAGAGGACTAAAACTTTACTAGCTAGGCAGAGTTGTCTTTGCTTGCAGGAGTGGGTGTAATCGCCCCTTGAACCTTCGTCCTACCGGTCCTTTACGGTCTTTTTTAGGCACTTAGGCCTGTCCATATCTATTCTTAAATGATCACATAAAAACATAAAATTTAAGACTGTAGTTGTAAAATGTAAGATGATTCTTTTCACCCTATTAATCTGAAATGAAACCATGCCCTCAAATAGAGTCACACACATTATTGTGTTCCAGCATTGAAATGCTGAACAGTTTTAAAGAAAGAAAACTCGTGGCAGAGCAGGCTTGTGTGCTGCCGGCAGCTGGGCTCTGGAGAAGATGCTCACTGTTGGGACTGCTTCTCCTCTGAAGTGGCTGGAGATTTTCACTGCTGTGTCTAAAAGATTAAAGCTACTCTTAACACTGAGTTTTGGTGAGTACGTGGGAGGCTGTTTGAATTTTCTCCCTGAAGACAGTAGTTCAAATACTCCTGCCGGAATGGGAATTGGTCCCCTTTTAACTCACGCTGTTTTTTGTTGCCCTCTGATTGAAGAGTAAGATGGTAAATATTGCTCATCCCAGCAGGCAAGCTGGAAGGCAGACAAGAAGAGCAGCTCTGCTAAACTGCCAAGGATTTCGGCCTGAGGAATGAGGAGCCAGTTGGCAAAGCTGTAAATGATTTGGGCTGATCTTTGCGCTTATTTGTTTGCAAAAGTTGAGATGCTCTGAATTGAGGGATGGGTTTCAGGAGGGCCCATTTTAAATCCCGATGTTAGGCAGGAATCGGCTATCACAGCTGTGTGAAACCCTCTCACTGGAGACTGGCACAGTGGCTGGCAGCTGTGTTTTTAAGTAGGATTGAAAAAATCAGAAAAGAAAAAACATGAGGAATGAAACACCACGTGCAACCTATCAGCTATCCTTTTATAGGAGAGATCTCTGGTTTTCCACAGTTGGGCATGATATGGAGTAACTGGGTGGGTGATTTGACATG
Source organism: Edolisoma coerulescens (assembly GCA_013397115.1). NCBI lineage: Eukaryota > Metazoa > Chordata > Aves > Passeriformes > Campephagidae > Edolisoma > Edolisoma coerulescens. Next base: position 1,862,737 of record VWZW01006009.1, on the reverse strand, counting down.
ATGTCACAATGTTTCCAGTGGCAATTTTCATTGCGTGAGGATGTGAGCTCGGGGAGGCACAGAACTATAAATAAAAGGAGAAGTGGGAACAACGACTTCATTTTTCTTGCTAGGGTGTAGCACCAGCATGGGGAGAAATAATCTGGTGAATTCAAAGAAAAGGAGAAGAAATATTTTTTCCTCCAGGGTTTCTGGTTCACAGTAAATAGTTGTAATTTTGAATCATTTTACTGTCGCCCTGACCATATCCTCTAGAAACTTTTTTTGTTTTGGCAATAGTTTAAATTGTGCCTATCTCACTGGGTTAACTAAATTGTCAATGTGTTGTTTATAATGTTTTGTAACATTTTTGTAACAGTAAGTTTTTGTAACTGTTTCCATATAATGCTTATTTTTTAGAAGGATTATTCAAGCCGCTTATTTTAAGCTTTGTATTCCCTCTTTATGTATTTCTGAGAGCTAGGTTTGATTGCCAAAGTATATTTCAATATGTAGGAGTTCTAAAGTAGTTCAAAATTTTGCACTTTTGCAGCTGCCACTTTCCTGTACTCTTTGGATAATTTTGTGTTTTATTACCAGTATCTTTACTACTTCTAGGCAAAGAACTGTAGTCAAGGAAAATGTTAATAGTCTGTATTGCTAACTGTGAAAATGACATTCTTGTATAGTTGTTGAAGAGGTCGAGTCCTTTGTACTTCAGACTCTTAAGCTGAAATTATTCTTTTCAGGTACTTTTTCAAAGAAATTTTCTAAGAAATATACTGTACCTCTAAATACGTGAGGAGTGGTTATTAAAAGAAGTTCAGTCTCTGCTAATATTCAGCTGCACAGGTGTGTTACAAAAGTGGGAGGTCTGCCTTTGTTCCTTGGTGTCTGTGTATCAGAAGAAGCAATAGCAACAGTGAGAATATGTTGTGAAAACTATTAGTACAGATAAGGATTGTGTCTCTCCTAAATACTTTCAGGTTTTCTGAAGAAAGGTGTGAGTATATGAAGATCACATTTTGACTGGTTTGAGATGGCTGGGGTTGCAGCCCCTTTTCCCTTACAAGTGCATGATGAAATATTGATGAAGACATGGGAGCAATGAGAGAATAGATAATGAGGAAAAATAGAAATATCCTTAAATTGTGTATTTAATGTGGTATTTAATTGTGTTTACAGCTAGTTCACTAAATACTTTTGGTAAGTTTATGGGTAAAAACTCAGATTACATTGAAGTACAACACGAATATTTGTCTTTGGACATTCTCCCAGGTCCTAATGATTTCCTTTTAATTTTGTTTTCCCCTTAGACTGAAACAGTGTATATGTTCTCTTTTAAAGACCAGAACAAAAGTGGCAGGAAAAAGTAAGGCAATAATGAGTTGCAAAATGTTACAAAAGGATGAATGACATTCCTAAGGGAAACAGAGTAGGAGGGCAGGGCAAAGGTCATTTAAACGCTGGACAGTAGCAGCTATTGTCTGCTGGGAAAATGAGGGCCAACAAAAAAGCATATTTCTTCTCAAGAGCCTGTATTCTCTGCAACAAATATTCAGAGAAAACAAAACAAAATCCAACCTTCAGCATGCTGCAAAGTGCATCCTTCTAAGACTCAAAGCCTTTAATGCATCTGCAAAACAGAAGGCTATTCCCAAGGAAATTGGTTATATTTTGACTATGTACGATTGTTTATCTAATGTATTCAACTACATGTTTTGAGGCATCATAAGGAAAACTTGTAATATGTTTAAATATTCACTTTTTTTTCTTCAGTGTCCAAAACATGATTCATATTTAAATAACACAGTGGTCATTATTGCAGAAAGCTGCTGTTCTGCTTTTACTGTCAAGCTGCTAATGAACTAGCTTGTGCCAAAATATGAATGGATACTAGCACTCGTTCACCCAGAAAAGAATATTCTGTCTGGCTTCTGGTAACATTGGCTAGCTAAACTCTAACCTTACATTGCTTATTTGTTTTGAGAAACAGAAGAATGAGAGATTTTTTTTTTTTGCTGTTGTTACAGGTGTGATAAAATGCACAAATTCTGTCATAGTAGGGATGCTGACTACCAGTGTAATAAGCAATTCCTGAGAGGAGTCTGTGTGCATTGCCATAAGTGTAAGTGTTTGTGTGAGCAGTTTTAAATCATCACTTGTGATTTTAAAAAGCATTTTGCAAGCTATAATGACGTAGTCATTAACAGTGCGGTAAATAATTTGGAAGTACTGATTAGTTTTTCTTGGATTTCCTGACATAATTCATGAGGTTTTTTTGAGTAACTGGAGTCCCACTGCACATCTGGAGACAGCTGATTTCTAATTCATAGATCTTTTGAAATGCTAATATAAAAATGATATCTAGAAAATAGCTAGGCTGATGGACATTAGCTTTTCCATTTCCAGTTGCCTGCCTCGCATACTGTAATCCAAACTATGAGTCAGGCTTCAAAATACTCCTGTCAGAATGAGAAAGTATTTAGCACAATGAATTTAAATGGTGCATTTAATAGTTTGGAAGGTTTTTTTCTGATGTTAACTGCAGTAGTTTTCTGGAGTTTGTTGATTGTTCAACACTGGAAAATGCCTTTGCAGAATATAGTTTTTCAATTATATTTGCTTTCAAGTAGGATGTGGAGGATGACAGGAGAGATGTGCACATTCACTTTTTATAGCTATTATTCTTGTTGACAGCTAGGAAGTGTCCACAGTTATAGGCTTTAAGTCTTCGTGCTTAGACTTTAAAGTTTAGGTTGCACCTGAGTTTTTACTGTTGAAAGTAGGATGATGGTATTTATGCCCAGTCACAGTATTTGAATCAAGTCTCAGTTGCTCACACGAGGAAGTGGAGCTTAGTCCATCTTGAGGAAGGAACGAGTGAGACTGTCTGGGAAGGGGCAGCTAGAAAATAATCCCCAAAATGTTTTCCATTCCGTAAAATTTGCATATTGCAGCTGGTTTCTCCAGGGCCAGATGTGCTTATATGAGATTATCTATAGCTAACTAAAAATAAAAGTCTAAGGAGAGAACAGATGTTGTAGGTCTTAAAGGAAGGGACATTTGATATGTGCCCATGGGATATAAATGATGCTTTCTTCTAAAAACTTGTGTTTGAGTTGCTTTATTCCTACACTTGCTTGTAAGCCTTCTTTTCTCCTTCTCCAGGGCATTTAAGTGGTAATTTAGCTGATCCACTCAGGTAGGGAGGGCCAGAAAAGTGCTGTGAACCAGAAATGCAAGGAAGGGACTGGTTTTTTTTTCCTGCAAAAGCCGATACTTTCATCTCTTTCCATTGTTGAAGAAGATTGAGTTTAATAGCTCGCGTTCGACAACCACAGTGCAAAGATTGATATGGCAATGCTACTTTTTGTGGTTCCCATCAATATACTGTCTCAAGCATTCTCGATAAATTTGCTCTCCTTGTCTGTTTTTCCTTGTGAGTGTTTGGAAAGGAAAAGTGTTCCTCCTGTTTACATACGGGTAGAGCATCATTTGGTCTCTTGCTGGCTAGCTGAGTACTTCAGATGTTCTATCTGTATTAGTGACTGCATGATGTCTCTTTTCCCCAGATTTCTTAGTCGTTTCAATATTAACTCATAACATGTTATCCATTCATAAGTCTGCAGGAGTTTCCTATATGGAAAAGTGCATGTTTGTGTGTTTTACCATGGTGATGTTTGCCATCACTGGTACCTATTGCATGAGTCTCTGAAGTACAAAACTGAGTGTTCTGTATTTTGGAAAGGAAAGCTAGAGAGAAAGGAGCAAAGCAAGTCTCTGCTAGAAGGAATGAGGACTTCAGGTTGTTAACTTTTTGTCCCTGCTGTAAAATGGACGTTACACCACTCCCTCATCTCATTAAAGCAATTTTGAATATTTGTTAATAACTTCCTTTTGTTTAATTTAATTAAAACTTTCATAAGGGAAACTAAAAATTGAGTATTCTGGGTTAGTCAAATGAGTAAGACATGGAGGCTTATGATTACTGTTTAATGATAAGAAAACAGTGTAATGAAGTCTCTTCTCTAGAAAGTTAAAACAGTGATCATGTAATTAGAGACTGTATTAAGATGGGGGACAATGTGAAGTTCTGCAAGCACTCTTGGAATTTACTAACTTGGAGGACTTGAGTGTGTAATGTTACTGGCTTTTAATTTAAATTGTATTTGAAAGGGAGAGACAGTAGAACTACCTCGTGTCTAAATGTAAGCTGATTCCAGTAATGAAGTAATGAGACCAGCTTTTCTGTATTGCTGGAGGGGTTGCTTTGTTGTTTGACTAAAATGCTTTTCTTCTTCAGATCCCTGTATGACACCAGTAGGTAAAATACAATCCCTGTGCTATATGCTTTCCTCTATCTTAAGAGAGGGCTTTTTTTGATTATTAGTTTTCCTTTGTTGCCTGAAGAGATGAAGTTAAGCATGATATCTTACAGATATTTCTGTTGTATGTTTTTATCCCTTTGGTAGAAAGGGAGTGGGGGAGGAAAGATACTGGGATGATCTGTGGGATGACACTTGCTGAGCCAGTCATTTGGCTGTCAGAAATTGGGGGTCTTATCAGTCCAGTTTATGAAAATTATTAAACCTTTGCATGATTTTTCAGTCTGAAACCAAGGCAAAATACTAACACTTCCTGAAGCTAGTGAGAGAAGTTGTCTTTAGCTTCCAATCCTAATTTTTGTTGAAATGTGTCTTATCAATACCCTTTCTCTTAAATATAAAACTGGTGTTGTTCAACTTCCTCAAAGACTGAAAAAGAGCAGGTTGAAGTTTATGGAGAGCAGAAGATAAAATTGAAGACAGGAGAAGCATAACCTTAACCTGTAACTCTTAACCTGTAAAGTATTTAACTATGCCAGGGGTGACCCGTTGTAGCAAAGACGTGAAGGGGGGAGTGAGTTTGGCAAGTCCTTGCAGTCACAGTGATAGTACAGATACTTAAACAGAGGTAGAGATAAATATAATTTTTTATCTACTAAGCACCAAACAACCATACAAGAAGAATCTTGTTGCTTGAAATAATTTGTGGAGTCTTGGAAAAGTGCCGTTTTCTTCAATTTCTAATGTTAAAAGGTGAAATTTCATTTCTCTACTACTATGTTCAGATTTTCAAGCCATTTTTTTATATTATAGCCTCTGTGTATGCATAAATATATGAAAACCCAACAAAAGCCCCCAAGGTAAACTGTCTATATAGACATAGATCTATGCTATATTTTATACAGTCCAAATATATTAAAATATATGTTCTGACTAATTTTTGTTTTGACTTTATATTTTACTGATACAATCTCAGAGGACTAAAGTTGAGAAACTATATTAGCGTTCTATATATTAGCATAATTTAATTTGTGAATACAGTAAAAAAAGACTCAATATTTCAACTTTGAGTTGTTACTTACTGGGCTAACTTGAGTATCAAAATCTCATCTAAGGAGAAAAAAGCTAACTTCCAGGAGACCTTTTAGTTGAACCTTTGTTAAGGCCATATGAAACATAAAGAAGTATCAGTACAATGACCTTTTGGGGTGATGTAATGGGAGAATAATATCTCTATGGTTGTGTAAAAAGAGTAGTTTAGTACATTCTGTGTTCCAAAACATCAGCTGCATTTCTGGAAAATCTGAAATTTGTCTTGTGGATGAACCAATAGATTATGACCTCTTTGAAGAGAAGCTAGGCTGGAATCCTTTGCCTTCCTGTTTTTGGTGTGAGATCTTTCTCTAGAGGGGCATTTTGAGTGCAGGAAACAGTCCATTCTTGTAGAAGACTTTAAGTATGTCATGTAGGTAAGATTTTCTGTGTTTTTCTGTGTTTGTTCTTGAATTTCATTGGTGTGATAAGACACGATATTTCAGAAGCCATTACAGCCTGTCTGTTATTTCTAGGACGCCAGCCTGCTTCACTGACTGTGAAGCCACACTGATGTAATTGAAAGTAACAGTTCAGAAGAAGCAGTAAATTATTTCAGGTGAATGACTGACAAATTTGAAGTCTTTAGCTACAGCTTAAGAACACAAACCCAGCTAAAGTCAATATGATGTCGTTTGTGCCAGAAGCTGTTAAGGTGAGCTTTTACTTGGGAGTATGTGAGTAGTCCTGGTCCTTACTAAGAGCCAGCGAAATAATGAGTTGCTCCTAGTTTTTCTGATCTGCAAGTGTTGAGGCTCCCTGGTGCTCTGAGCAGCCTATCAGAAGTCCTTATGCTCAGTGGTCACCCTGTAACATGTTTCACAAACTAAGACTTGCTTTATTGAGGGTAGGATAGGGTAGGATAGGGTAGGATAGGATAAGCGTGGTTTTCCCCTTTGTATGGAAGCGAAGCAGTCACTGGTCAAGGACCCACAGGGTAGCTGCAGTCTGGGTTTTGATGGATGTCTTACACAGTTGGGTCTGCCTGTTAGTGTCCTCTCAGCTAGGAGCTTTTTTATTAGAAAGTCTGGATTTGTAACTCCCTATCAAGGCAGATAATTCTATTTAACAAAGAGGATATAAGATAATGCACATTTGTCAGTAAATGAAGTGGCTGGTCTGTGTGCGATGATCTGGACGCACAGGGAGAGAACTTTCTTCCCTAGAAAGACCAGGTGAATTCTATTATCTCAGTTTGTGTGGTGCTGAAGCTGTGGTTATACTGCAATTGTTAGTTTGGTACCCTGCCTGTATGTTTGCTTTCTAGCAATTTTCCCTTTACTGGCTGATTGGTCTCTGCTCAACACGTTGAATATTAGCTAGTGATAAACTGCCACAGTCAAACCACTGAACCCAAGCGAAGGAAAAGACTGATCCTGTTCCTTTATTCCTTTGGCTGGGGAAGAGTAGAAGACCACTTACCTTATTTCTCCAATTTGTGCACGTGTAACTTTCTTGAAAGGCATTTCAGCTTTAAGTCTCCTCTTTTTAAGAAGGTTGCTTACTTTCATTAGATCAAGATTTAGGCCTGTACCCATACTGGAGTGACCTGTGATGCCTCTTCATGTCCTCTGCGTTAGCTGATCCCATAGTGTTTGGGGTTTGCCAGTGTCCCTTATCACTCTTATGTCCCCTAGCAGCCATCTGGAACAGGGAGCTGATGTCAGATTATCCGTGTGCTCAGTGAGCAGCCAGCAGCCACAGAGAACCTGGCGGAGGATGGCACTAATGTGGCACTCTGCCTCTTTTTGTGCCTGCTTGTTTTAATGCAGCTTGATAGAGAGAGGAGTGGAGCTGGCCAAGACTGCAGGGATTCCTTTTCAAATGTAACCAAGCTAAAAATTGCCTTTGGCTCCATAACAGACATGGAACATTTCATACAAATCGGATTTTTTTTCTGTAAAGTCATATCGGATCTTGGAATTTTCATCCACATTATTGAGGTTTATATTCTAGCTCATGTTTAGAGCAGATGTTAACAATAACTGTTGCCGTTGAGAAAAAGAATCCAATGTTTGTGTGGCTTCTTTATTGTTGTCTTTAATATTTTAAAAGAAGATCAATTACATGCTTTTAAAATACATGCTGTCTTGTAATGATGACAGTGCTGATTTCTAAAATGCAGTTCTCTCTGGTATGTTTTTGTGCTAAACTCCTCTGTACAGTGTTCAAAGACTCAAGGAAATTTAGGAAACCAAGCTGTACTACATTTTACATATCTGGAGAAGCTAACATGTAACTAGTTAGCAGTGTATTTGCAAGGGCAGTTTAAGACAGTGCTTTGTTTACTTGCACCAAACAATGTAAATACATTCCAGAAATGTCTTTTTTGTTTGTTTGTTTGGTTTTGGTTTGTTTTTTTTTAAGGAAGGGAGAGGAGAGGCAATGTCTGACATTTGATAACATCTAAATTATTTAATTGGAACATCCAGCAGTCATACCTTATGTTACCAAACTATTGAGCAGTATAGCTCTGCAAAAACAAATAGGAAGATGTATTAAGCACTCCCAGATTAAAGTTTGAAAACTACAAAAACAGTGTGATGCAAGTAGCACAGGAGATACTCTCTTGCCATTTTTATGTAGAGCTAATTATTTATTGTTTATCTGGAGGTTTAAACTAAATATAAGCTGCTAATATAGACTTAAAAACTGAAAGGAAATTAAATTTGAACACTTGAATAATGAGGTAGTATGTTTTATTTCCTTTAGGCAATGTAATAAATTTGCAATGTATTTTGCCTGATGTATGGATGATAAATGAGGTTTGCAGAAGTGTGTGCACATGCACAGTAGAATACTTAGGAGCACCAGGGTGTCATACCAGTTTTTTCTGAAGGGTGGAATTTTGTTTGTGCTGTGAGATGATCACGTTCATGTCCAACCAAAATGGAGACATGTTACAGGGAAAGTACCCTGATATATGCCACAAGACTTTACTTGGTGTTCCTCAAAAATGTAAATACAAAATGAAGACATGCTTGAAACACTATTTTGAGTATTTTTTCTAGCTAGACCTTATGTATTCTTAATTTTTTCAACATTGCCAGGAATTTATGATAGATAGTCAACATAATATTAAAGAAATTTCTTCTGGTTTTTTGTATTTTAATTGATATTTTGGAAAAAGAACTGTAGTAGCCTTGCTTTTGTATCTTAAGCTGTGTTTAAATAGAGAATCTGTGGCTTTTTTTTTTGTGTTTAGATTTCCTCCTCAGTCTGCAAAAGTTTACAGGTTGAATCCAGGGAACTGAAAAAAGTGGAAAGTTACAGTTTTAGTAAATAAAGACTTCTGTTACAATCATTATCACAGAAAGTTATTCCTTTGGCCTTTCCTTCCTAAAGTGTATACAGCCTGTTAGGGGATCCAGAGAAGACTTCAGACAAGCCTACTAATAGGGAAGACTTGAGTTGCCTATAGAGGAGACAAACCTTTGGAAGGTGTTGTTTTCCTGGTTTCTTCTTGCACTTCAGGTCTCATAAATAATGTTAAAGACTACTCAGTCTTTGTTTCCAGCAACTCAAAACTTTCAGGATGGTAGGGGGAGGCCTTATAAACTCAGGTTTAAAGAAAAGAAAAATGTCAAGATTGGAGGTAACCTTAGTTTAATTTCCACATTTTGAAACCCTTTTTTTTTTCTGCAGAGCCAGAAGAATTAAAATTTATTTGTGAATGCATCAGGGCATATGTTTAAGTAACTGTAAAGCCTAGTTTTGAAATAAATACCAAAATCAGAAGACTTGTCACAGGAACTGGAATTATGTGACTGAATTATGAAAGCAGATGAAAATTGGCAGAAGTGTAATTCATGTGCCATTTCTGTGTAAATATTGCAGAGCTGCAGAACTTGTGTTCATGTGACTTGATTCCTCTTTCATGTTGAGGAGATCTTACTCTGTGTAGTGCAGAGGCATTAATGGTATCATTAATGTAACCATTCTGATTTGGCAAATTCCAGATTTCCAAATACCTTCTTGGAGTTTGCTTCCAGTATAGGGAATATTTGAAATATATTGTTTTCACTGCAGATAGATGTAAACAATATCTTGTTGTATTGGAAGGATTTTTAATACATTTAGGAATAGCACTTCACAAGCTCTGTATATTTATTCTTACAGTCTGGATGCTGTCGTCCAGGATTCATAACTGATAGAGATGATGAAATAGGATCAATGTGACTTTGTACTTGGGTAAAGTTAATCTATTGGGAAAGGTGAGAAGAGCTTAAATAGTGTTAGAAGAAGAAGAAGAGAGGAAAGAGAAAGATTATATATAATAAGTTGTCAACTCTTTAAATAAATTTTTAAAAAAGCTTAAAATAGGAAAAAAATTATTTACTTCTTAAGCTTTTAATGTGGTATCAAGGAAGAAGTGTCTCAAACTGAAATTCTTCAGTAAATCAGTCTTATTCTGAAGATCTTATGCAGGTTGTATTAACGTCATATTTGTTTCTAAAATATAGATGTTTTATTTTAATTTTATAGAATGTATTGAAACGTATAAATTATGATTGAAGTATAATTTCTTAGTAAAGGAATCCAGTAATTTTGTGCTGTCATAATAAAGTTCAAGACAAGGTATTCGTTGCTTATAAACAAAGAACAATTTTTTCCAATATAAGCAGCCCCTGATATATATGTTCGATGATTCAAAAAGGGCTGCTTTCCCAAAGCTTAAAAAAAATAAAATCAGCAGAAATAGTTTCATATAGCAAGTGGCAGAATGAGGGAATAGCAAAATGACTACAAATGACACCTTTTTGAAATCAGAAGGGTGATACTAAATAACAGACTAAAGTTACCGTGAGTACTCAAGTGCATTACGAAGCATCTAAATCTCTGTAGCATGAGATGCCAGCAAAAATCTACTAATGGAAAAATTGTTTGTCCATCAATGTTTTCAGTTAAAGACATGGTGCCTTCCTGGAAAAAGTGTTCTTCTGCATCACAGACTTAATGGGCTCTTTAGAAACAACTTTTAATACTGGCTTTCAGGCACTGCAGGGACACAGTGTCGAGTCAGCTCTGTTGAAGGCAGCAGATTTTGGATAGAATGTTGTGATATACATTAGTAATTTCTGTAAGATGCATTCCAAAAGTGTGTCTAGGATCACGTCAAATCCTAAACCTCAGCCATCCTAAAAAGAGAGAACAGAGTTGAGTGAATAGAGGAAAGCTGGAATGTCAAGAAAACTTGACAGGAAGGTTAGTTAGGACAAACATGAAGGGAGGGTGTTGCTTACAAGATAATTTGTTTCACTTTGAGCTCAAGTCGATGGTTGAAGAGTATTTACCTTGCAGGATCACTGAAAGTGTGTGACGACAGCATGTACAATGACATAATATGAGCATTGTTTCATAATATGCAGGTTTTTTACCTACAGGAAGAAATATTCAGGGCCTTTTTCAGGTCCATATTTCTGTGTCAGCACCGATTCACACAATGGAATTGGTGGCACAGTTACAGAGCTGAGGGCTGTGTTCATGTCGTTGTGATTCGTAGCCCTTTTACTGTACATTTGTGTTTCTTTTAAGAGTAGTTGATCCATTTGAGTCTGTGTAAATGAGCTACAGTTTCATACAAGAGCTGAGCAAACCCAACTCCATTAGCAGTGGGCCTTAAGGTGCAAGCTGTCCTACCATGGTGACAAAAAGAGGTGGAGATCCACTTCATTTGAGAGTCCTGCTCCAGGAGTTGTCTTCCATTGGGCCTTAGTGGAGTCTGAGTCAGAGAACTCTGAAGCAGGATGACTGAATTCTGCCTTCCAAATATATCTCAACCAGTTGAGTAGCATGAATAGTTAAGAGAGAGAATTAAAGAGCCGTCAGCCTTTCATTATCCTATCTGATTCTTAACTCTTGGCTCCAGAGCAGTGCTTTCCCATAATAATGCATTATGGTTGCACTTGCTTAATTAAAATACTTCTTATTTAAATGAGAAAGTTGTACTTCTTGTAAGCTGTTCTTGAGTATTTATTTATGGAACATAATTATTCTGTGCACTCCCTGTTAGTGTAAGTAGATAGTTATTAATTTGCTTACTGTGGAGTCTCAAAGACAGGAAGCCCTTGTACAGTGGAAGAATATCATGGAATTAACTTGCATGGAATAAACTTTTAATGAGATTAACCTGTCTGGAGTGAGAACTGCTTTAATTATTTCAAAGAAAGCATGTATCATGTATGTATCACATGGCATGTATCACATTTTACAACCAAAGGACTAAAAACTTCTTTAGGCTGGGAAAACTTTGGCTGGATCTATATTAGCAAGTAATCTGCAGTGGGAATGGATCCATAGAAGAAAAACAGTGGATGCTGAGGACTTGGTGGCCACAGCCTGTATTTCTTCAGAGGTAGTACTTTGAGTGAATTCTGCTCTGATTCCAGGGAATCTTTGGATGAGTAGACCACTGTTGGAGCACACCTTCCATTTGAGTTTCATCAAAAAGCAGTGTAGTTCATATACGTTACATTAAGGCTGCTCCAAAATGAAAAAAAAAAAAGTGTACCAGAATATGCTACTTACTAAATATTTTTATTCATAAAGCTATTTGATTAAAATCATTATATAGAAGCATATGTTTTCATTTATGGCATGAACACACAAATGAAAACTATGAGCAGATCTGAAACAGTTCATAGTATAAAATATAAATAATCCCTCTTGGCTGTGGAAGTAAAATGGTCATTTTTCTTGAACTGGATAAAAGAATGGATTGTTTCTTTTGTGTTTGTATCATAGAAAAATGGAAGAAAATTACTTTCTTTTACTTTTCCAAATACTTGAGAGTAAAAAAAAAACAACTGTTGTATAAACTTGTTTTTTTATAGATTCAGAGTCCTATGAATTGTGGTATAAGTCCACAAGATACTTCAGATATTTTACAAAATGACTGCAAAGTTCTCATAACATTCAGAGAGGTGAAGGGCTTTTAGTAAAATGCATATGACAACAGAGTAGAATTGCTATTAAATTGTTGCTTGAAGTAGAAATGATGTGTATTTTGAAATAGAGGACTACTTTCAAGAAGCAGTTTTGTGCAAGATTGCCATTTATAGGCAGTGTCTACCAAATACAAAAAAAAGATGGTGGAAGATTTCCTGATGAAATCATATGTAAACGTAGAGACTTAATCTGTGTTATGGCAGCATAGTAATGATCAACCTGTTAGTTTCAAGTTTCCTCTTCTTTCCACAGTGAATGCAGATGCAGTTGCTGAAAGACCATTCATTTAAGTAGTTTAACTGTTTATAGTTTCTATGTCGCAGTGCAATCTGTTCTGTTTATTGGAACCAGCTAATAATAAAATGGTAACAGTGCACATGGTCTGGAGGAGCAGAACTGGTGTAAGCAACGTCAGACTAACTATGACCTCCTTGGGCCCAAGTTCTGGTACTTTTTCTGCAGTAAAAGACTGAGAGGTGAACAGGTTATCCTTGCAAGGTAAGCCTCCTATTGCCTAGCATTTCTAACCCTTGCACACCTGTCATGCTTAAAACCACAAGAAAAATTTGGAGAAACAATTGCATTGAAAAGCAAAATGGAAGATTCTTTCCTGTCTATCCAGAAATATTTAGTTATACTTTGTGTGTATTGCTTATGCAACTCTCCCTGCCTCTGACGGTGGAGTTAGAGTACTGAGAGATTTTGCTTCATTTGAGCTGATAGTTTTTGTGAGAGTTAGGCACTCCTATACAGTGAACAACAATCTAGATTTGAGCAACTTGGGAGAAAGCTTGGCCAAGGTGTGCTGGAGTTCATCATCTTGCTTCATTACTGGCTGCCATGTAAAACCAGTGGCAACTTTCAATGGAATAAGGGGAATAATACAATCACGTGGAATATGGTTTTCTGCGCTACTTACAGAGAAGTCACAGATTGCTGGGAATGTGTGATGCTGGGCCCCAGGAGAGCCAGTTCCTCTCCAGGGAGGGAGAGCGGGGGCAGTGGGATAGGCTTGCTGAACGGCTCCGTGGGCTGAGGGCAGAGCTCCTCACTGAGCTCCCCTGCAGAAAGGAAGCATGGGGAATGTGGAAGTGGGGATGAAGGACACTGAAGGAATTGAGAAACACCGAGCATGTAGGTAAAGGATAAAAAGAAGAGATCTTGGGGAGGGCTTGTAAAGGTACAGTGACAGCAGATGGGACCGTGGTGATGCCAGGTTATGTACCAATTCAGACCTCATAACTCAAGACATGCAGATTGGTTTGGGTTTTTATACTAATACTTCTATGCTAAAATAGATTCATCTGAACAGTATGAAATGTGAAGTATAATCCTTTCAGTAGGCACTATGTGTTCAAGCCTGTTCAAGTAGTACTAAACTGAGCAGAAGGCTTTTTTGCTGTTTGTCTACTTTTACAGACTGGATGAAATGACCAGGAAGTGCAGACTTCAGCTTGTCACTGCACAAGAGATAAATGTTAATGTAGCATTCTTCCGGCTCTTTTGTTACAGTAAAGAGCATACAGGAACTTTATCTTTAAAAAAGATGCATAATTTCAGCTAGGATTCATTGCCTTTTCAAAATGCTGACCAACTGCTTCAAGCAGTGTACCATAAACTAGCTTTTGCTTTGAAGCATGAAAAATTTAAAAGATGAGTAAGAATAAATAGCAAATAGAGTTTGTTATTTACTCTGTGCATGCGGTGGACTTGTATTTGTGTATGCTACAGTGACAGCTAAGATTAGCACCTTTTCTTTTCTGCAATATGCAAGAAGCTGTTTGAAGTCAGGATATTAAAGGAATCAAATTGATTCCAAATGAATTTCAAGAGAGTGAGGGGGTTTAAAGAGAAAGAGGACATGATACCAGTCCTAAATCAAGCTTAGTGAAAGTCCCTCCAGTTTCTGGCAACAGAAGTTTGCAGGGAATACCTGAGAAGGATGTGTGATGGTGATTTTGGGTTCATTCAGAAGGTTGAATAAGCACCTGAGCATTTACAAAATCGTGGAAGTGATGGTAAATAAACCTAAAAAAACTCTCTCAGAAGGTAATGGAATGCCAGATGCTATCTCAGGATTGTAAAATCAAATTCAGACAGGAGAGATGCCTGTGGTTACTCTCATTTTAAATACCATTAACAGGGCCGTTGTAATTTTAGAGCTTGTACTGTTTTGGTGGGGAACAAATTAACACTTGATCATAGTGGAAAGCAAAGCATGCTCAGATAAAACGTCAGGCCTGTCAACCTTGATAGGTTTTCATCAAAAAATGCAGCAACCTCTCAATTTGCAGCTCTGTGTTTTCCCATTGCCCAAGTTTTGGCAGCAAAATATTTGAGAGATTAAAGGAACATTTCTTCATGCTGATCTCACCAAGAATAATCTCACCAAGTCACTCCCTTATTCAGTCATTTGCTCGCTTTGCTCCTCCTGTATCATGTTTTAACTCCTCACCTTCAAAGCTCAGGAAGATTTCGCTTTTAGCAATCTCATTTCTCATTTATTCTTTTCAGATTTTTTTTCACTCTGTCTTCTCATCTGGAATTCCCTCACCTTTTCTTGGTGCAAGTAATAAACGTATTCATTTGCACATCACATTGAGGGAAGCTTCTTTATGTTCATTTTCAAAGTGTAAAAGCCTTTAGAACAATACAGAGCATTACTCTTAAATTTTTACATTGTTGGTGAACCCTCTGGAGCTTTTGAAGCTTGTGTTAAAATATCAGCTCCCTGAAGTAGGGACAAGGGCCTCCTGTGTCCCAGTGATTTGCTGAGGAAACCAAATGTTCCAATCTTCTACACTAAGTAGATTAACGTCCTTTTTTTCTTTTAAAGTAAGCAAGCAGAATGTGTTTTGTAAAGTGAATTGTAAAGTGCTGTTGTAAAGTTCAGTTTGTGAGAGGATTTGATATGTGGTCAGTAAAATGCATCTACTTTTCCAATGTTGATGGCTTATGTTTAATGCAAAAAATGAAAGAAGAGAATGTATTCTGATGAGCCATGAAAAGATTGGCAGATGACATTGTTCAATTTGTTGCCACTACTCCAGCATAACACAGCCTGGTAGTATGGCATTAATCATGGAATCTTTTCTAGGTGTTAGCAATGCCCTATGGGTTTATGTAGATTCCCTTTTATTTCTTTCTAATGTGGTGAGGTTTTGTGTTAATGTATTTTTAAAAAAAAGACCGTATTAAACCGAAGGGAGATGTTTTTAAGCATTGCAAGATGATTCCTTTCTCTGAGATTGCTGTTTACTGTATCCCTGTATGTTTATCTACTACGTATCTCAGAAATCTCACCAGCTGTCATATACGGTGTGTCTGCCCCACTGCCTGTGTAAATTACAGCAAGATGTTGTTTTTTGGGTGTTTTGGTGAATTAAAATTTTTTCTTGCTTTCTGGTGACTCATAGAAGTTGTTATAAGGTTAGGTGGCAGTTCAGTTAGTAGGGCAGATTTGGAATTATAACAGTTGCAGTTGTTGATGCTTTATTTGTGGAAGGATGTATGAAGGTCTGTGGCTTCTCTAGTTGCCTCCCATTAAGCCAGCGGGAAAGAAGAGCATTCTGAGTTTATGTGAAAATTTCTGTTTGTTCTGGACTTGGAGCTCAGAATGGCACATGTCTTGTTTGGGAATTAATTATTTAGCTGTTTAAGCAATTGCATTTGTGGCTTTTGACAGCAAAAGTAAATTCTAAACCACTGTGTTAGAAGGGTAAGTATGAATTGAGGCAGCAGCAAAAGAATGCCAAAGATGTGTAATTTCCAGTTTATTTGGAAACTAAAATGAAGAGTGAGAGGGAGGGCTATGTTTTAACCACGTAAGAAGGAATTTAGGGAAAGCATTTAACACTGAGATGTGGCCTGTATTTTGGTAGTGGTCAGCGGGCTTTTTTCTCTTGTTTTGTGATTTTATGTTCATATAATAAGCAAAAAAAGCATATTTTAAAGTGATATTTAGGAAACTATTGGCACTGGAAAGTTGTCACGCTTCCCATAACAGAGTTTGGATAGGAGTGAGTAGTTATGAAAGGCATTTACTAGATAACTGTGCAAAATGAGGCTTCTTGATAAAAACAAAACTACTGTCTTGCAATTAGGTATTTTGAAAAGTCAAATAGTTCTGTACTCTGAGCTTCAGGGATATATATGTCTTAGAAAAGTAATTGAGACATACTATTTCAAATTCTTTTGCTAGATCTTTGTCAGGCTCTTGACCTTCATGTACTTTATCCTGATATTTTTAAATTTGTTTGCTTCTTTTTTTGCTACATTTTTCTGATTCACTTTCTTCTTTTCTCCCCCTGCCAAAAAAAAAAGACTTTGTCTTACAATTATAAAGACACTTTTTTCAAGCCAGGTAGAAAAAATAAAAGTACATTAGTGGATTAGTAATCAACTGCATCTGTTTTTCATTTTCTGAACTGTTTTTCGAAAAGATGAAATGAATAACTGGGAGGTAATTTTTTGCAGTTTTATAGGGGTAGAGGAATTTGAAACAACAGAACTTTCCAAAGCGCTCGGTGTTCAATACTTTTGTAACTCTGGATGTTCATGGGGGTTTTAATTATGAGAAATAGGATATGATTTGGGATCATTAGATACATTCTAACATCCCACACTTAAGACTTCTTCAGGGATGTACAGAAGTTAGTGGCACTTCAGAGTAGGACTAGTACGTCCCACTACCCAGTCTCAGAGTTGTAGATGTATCTTTGCCAAGAGGGGTGGATGTATTTCTCTTTCCTTCTTGCAGTATGCAGTGTTCTTGTCTTAGAAGCCATAGGTGGTGTTACTTGAAAAGAGAATGCATTGGAAATTGCACTGCTAGGAGAATCTAAGTGCAGAGTGAACCTGTGCTGCATATTACCTCGATGTGCTAAAAGAGATTAGGAGGTCCATGCTGCTGAGATGGCACTGGGACAAGAAAAATCAGCAGTTTGATGGGGACATCCAATACCCATGAGTTGTAACATACCAGGAGAAAACCAATGGAGAGAGTGGCACTTTCAGTTTGAGCAGTGATGTTGGTGTAACAGCTTATGAGAGCAGATCTTTCAAACAAATCATTGTTTTTGGAAATAGCTATTTTATATAAACATCCAATGTAGTGCTCAATTTAAGGTTTTGTTTAGATTCTTACAAGGATCTGGGGTTTTTCAAAGCAAAGATGTTTTGTAGTAAACAATTAATCTAAAGGTTTTTAAATATTCGGAATGGAATTGTTTGATATGCAAATCAACAGCAATACAGACCTGCATTCTCTTCTGCATCTTGAAAGTTACCTCCTCAGTTTTTCCTATGCAGAGCAGTTTTCTCATAATTCATTTTGTTTGCTTGTGGAAGAAGTAATCTTGAACCTGTCAAGAGCATACAGTTAAAATATTTGGGGATATGCTGTGTGCAGGATACAATTATTTTCTCCTCCACTTTCTCCTATTTTCACTTACTTATTTTATTAATTTAGGAGTTTAGTTCAATGGAAAGTGTTCAGAATTTTCTTTACTTAACAAACTTTGGGAAAGGAAGTAGCTGAGAACTTTGCATTTTGACTGGGCAAAGAAAAGAAGGTGGCATTCTGAAGACACATTTTTTTAATTTGAAAAAAAGTTTTTACAAAGACAGGTGTTACGCAGAAAGGGACTGGGAGAAGCGCCTTTGGAAAGCTTTGTAAATGTCCCTTCCTAACCTTCCATATTATTAGTGTGATTGCTTAAGCCTTAAGGCAACATTTTTAAATTCCTTTCATTCTCCTGTATTCCAGCTTTTAATTTCAAAACAACTTTGTGGGAGAGAGTTGCTCATACTTATATTAAACAACCTTATATTTATTTCTTAACATCAGTGTGGTAGGTTGAAACTCCAACCATGACAATCAGACAAGAAAAGATGCCAATATGTTTTCTTTTAAAAGTTGTTAAGACAGAGGAAGCAAATAAGGCTTTAATAAAATGGCTACTTCAAGTAGGTCATTGAGAATTTACCTCAAAAGAACACGTAAGAATTGCTTACATGAATAAAGGAGCTACCCATCTGCTATAAAATATATGTTTCTCTGAGTCTGTAGTGTGAAATTCTTCTGCAAGTTACTAAGAGCAAAGTTAACTGGTAAAGTCCTCAAAAGAGTCAGGGAAAGGGCTGTAGGAGTGCTTGGTGTGTCAGCCTGTGTTAGATGGCTGAAACCTTGAAAATTAGTAAAGAGTATTCTGGTATTTCATACGCTGTTACATCTGGAGCTACTGCTGGTGTTACTTATCATGTACAACCATTAGAGAAAATTTATCATATTCTGTAATAGTTAGCTAATAGCAGGGAAGCTTTGCAGGTCTACTAAAGAATTTCTAACTTCAGTTGAATTAAGCAATAGTAAAAATATAATCCCATTTTTTCATTTATTAAGATCCTAAAATTTTTACTGATTGCAGTTATTCAGCTTTTCTAAAAGTGTAATAAATATCTTGGCTTGATTATGTTTTTTATTGTGCACCCTGGTATTTTTCCTAAGGTAGTCTTTCTTCAAAATGATGGTTGTTATGTAGGTCATGGTTAAGTTAAACACGGTTAGGTTTCAAACCTGATCCCTTTGATCAGGGTAACCTGGCTAGCTTGTTTCCTCTTGCTGCTAAACTTCTACTTTATTAAAATCAAAAGCTGTATAGTGAGTAACTATATTTGAATATAGCATTTCAAAACAAGTACAGATTTTGTACTGTTTTAAGTCAAATGTTTGGTTATTTGCTTTATGTGTGCGGAGAAAAGTGAGATTTAGTACAGCTGTATCATAGGAAACCAGTAAAAATGAATATACTTACCAACATTAATATTGCTCACTTCTTTAATCTAGTGAACTATTATACAAAAATCCTCAAACCCTGGTTTCTTATATTCAGTAGAGCAATAGTAATTTATATAAGATGTTACCAAATGTTTGTTTTTATGGCTATTACAGTATACTGGCAACTTGATACAGCCTCCTGACGTAAAAATATCTTACTTTTTTTGTCATCCAGATAGCAGGAACCTCAGAGACACTTTAACTAGAAATAACTTCATTTGTACTGGTGACCTCTGCAGTCTTCTGAGATAGTTCTGATGGCAGAAGTATGTAAAGTTGATTACACTAACAAGTTGGTGTTGGGTACAGATGAATAACACTCAAGTCAGCCTTTCTTTGCATAAATCTGACCTTGTTTGATTTGTTCCTTAGATGAGAAAGGTAAATGCAGGCAGCCAGCTTTTAACATTCTTATTGTGGATTATGGAAACACTTTGTGTTCTGGAGCCTAAAAAAGAAACAGGGAGATTTAGTTTCAAATGTTATCGTCTCTAGGTTGGTCTGTTCTACAAAACTGAGTATTTAATTTGTTCAGGCCAAAGCAATGTACCTGTATCTTAACACAGGGAACACGTTTCCTTCCTTTAGAAGGAAATCCTACTTAAGAAAACACATCTTTTAATATAAGCAGTTTAAAAAGGTCTTTGGTAAAGTATTTTCATATGCTCTATGTCTCAAAATACATGAAAAGTTAAATGCAAGCAGAGAAGGAACAAAGGAGGCTGAAACAAAGAAAATTGAATTACACAGATCAGGTGGCTATAAATTAAGACTTGAAACTACTTATTGGAGCCAGTGAGATGAAAGAGACATGAAAAAATACGGATGCGAAAGGGGATGTTCTTGTATGCAGGACTGGACAGCTTAGTAAAGCCAAAGAAGGCAAGAAAGCAAAAATACACCTTAAAAAAAGTAATAGGAAGGATACATTTGAAAGATTTGAATCAAGAAAACAGTAATATGAAATAGAATAGACCACAAGATTAAAAGAAGCAATATTCTCCTTCAAAAGGTTTGAATGACTAGGAGTCTGAAGAGGAAATCTCAGGTATATCTGTACCTACTGGAGAATGTCCACAGAAAGAATTCACTTGACCCAAATTTGCCTTGCAAACAACTTTTGGCTGCAAACATTTGCATTATGTTATCCTTATGTAAAGGCACCTTTCACTGGCAATCAAGTATGTCTTACAGTACTGGTTCTTTGGGGGGAGAAAAAAAAGAGTTGACTGAAAAATCTACCTCTATATCACAAGACTTACTGTACTTCCAATTGCTGTGTAATTTGAGATATTTTTGTGATAGTTTCTCATCTTGTCTTGGTCATTAATGTGACTCTTCATTTGATTTAGGAACTGCATGGAAAGTAAATAAAAATGTAGGTGTAGAAAAATCAATTTTCTATCTTTCCTTGTAAGAAAGTTGCAAATAATGGATGTTTATTAAAGATCCTCTCATGACATGGATCAACTTCCAGTTTTTAGATTTTCTGCAAAGAAAGGTAGGCCTAAAAACTGCTGCTGAGGTATCCGAGCAGGCTGGATTTTTCTGGAAGCTGATACAGCTTTGTTTGTCCACGTAGACAGTTTCAGAAAACTGTTTTTGTCTGTCTTGCAACCAACATAAGCAGTACTTCTATAAAAGGTACTACTTCCTGGCCTCTTGGAAACACACAGTGTCTAAGAAGCTCAGACAGGTGAATCCAGCATAATTATTCTGGGTAAATTCAGCTGGCTCATGGGGAAGCCCAGGCCACTTCCCAATCTTGCAACCAGAGAACAGGGAATGCCTTGGAAAAGTGACAACCAGCCGCACCGTGTCTGGGAGGCTTCGAAAGAAACAGAAACGCAGATGATCCAGTATCTGTTCCATTCATTTCCTTGAGAGAGGATTTACTATTTTTTGCTACTTTAGCTAATGCTGGTTCTTCAAGTGCAATAAGTACAGAATGAGCACTGTTTTGTGCCAGTGTAAGCATATTTACATTTGGGCTTCTGCCACTGAAACTCCTTTTTAAAGGAAATGAGATCTCGTGTTTCTGTTCACGCATACGTTTCTCTTGGCTTAAGCTTATGAAAAATACATACAGTTGCATATTTTCCATTAAAAAAATAAAAGTAAAGTTTGAAATAAGGTGACTGAAAACAAAGTATAAATCCAAAGAGCAAAATGGTGCATTCTGTAGGTTTCTAAGACAAAATATCTGGGTTAGGAGAAGATAACTGAGGAACCTGAGCCTCATATATATGAATGCATATGCATTTTTTCATATTCTTGTTAAGCCATTTGTTTTGATGTCATCATGTATTATTTTCTTTAAAGGAATCTGGCGTGTGAAATGAATGTATATCCATGCCTTAGCTAAAAATGAATTTAAACAGTTTGTCTATCAGCAGTAGCATTAGAAATTCAGATATTTTTGCATAAGTATTTTGCATAAGGACTAAGAAAATAATTCTAAGAACCTGTCGTGTGGAGTCTTTCTGAATTTTATATTTTAATTTCCTAAAATGGTTTTTGTCTGGTTTTTATTGTTGTGGTGGTTGTTGTTGTTGTTGCTTGCTCGAAGAGCTGGCAGGGTAAGTGGCAGCTGTAAACTTAAGGGTAGGCTGCAAAGTTGTTCTTCCGAAGCCTTTCTTTCATGTTTGGCCCAGTGAGAGACATGGAGTGAAATGTAAGCTCTGGCTTGGCGTATCCTCATGGCCATCTCTCCTGGTGAGCAGCCGGAGGGGCAGAAGGGGGGCTGAAGCTGCCTAACCACAAGGGCCCAGAAGGTGCCTGCCATGAGGTTGCTCAGAGGAGCAGGAATGTGAAGATGGTGCTTGAGGACTCTTGATCCTGTACCCCTGAAAGCAGCCCTCCCCATTGCACCCGCCCTTTCTCACTTCATCCTCCCCCTGGGACAGAAGGAAAAGTCATCCACTTCTCATCTGAGTCATTTAACTACTTCTCTTTAATCCCTGGCAGTCCAACTGGGAACTGTGTTTTGTTGAACTTTGTTTTATTTGGAATTATGGACTGGAACCATTTCTATTTAACGTGGGAAACAAGCTTTGCAGAAACCCAACCTATACACTGGGAAAGGAACTTCCTATAAAACATAAACAGATGTTTGTACTTTAGTATGCAGATTTGCTTGTGGGAGCCTTTGTGATAAACTGCATAAATGCAATATGGAGTTCTAACAATTAAATGATGACTAATGATTTGATCGCTTTGACATGATCTGCTGCACTGGTACTCCTGGCTTGTTTTGATTTTGTTTGTTTTTAAAGAGATTCCAACTGTATTTTATACGCAAAGCTGATCTAAAACCTATTCCTCAGTGTGGGGACATAGAGAGCTTTCTCCCAGGACAATGGGGCGATTCCTGGGAGAAGCCAAACTATTACCTCCAGTGCAAGAGAGATTCCTATGTCCTGTAGTAGCCATAATTGCAAGGGGCCCGCTTTCTGTCAAGTAATCCTTGGCTCCTAATCCTTTTGTTTGTTTGTTTGTTTGTTATTGTGATGGAAAGGGATAAGCAAGCAGTGTTTCCTCTCTTGTTTAGAGGTGTTTCTTGCTTCCTCTCTCCCACAGTTCTCTCTTTGCACTTGTTCTTACTCCATCTACACTGACTGCTTCCTTCATTCTGTCTGCTTACTCCACAGAGCACATAAAACTAAAAAATACATATATATATATATATAAAAAAATTTTTTTAGTTCTTCTATTCTGACCATTAATTTTTCTCTCACTCAGTTGAGGCCCACAAAATTCTCTAGTTGGTGTCTTTTTCCGTATCCATGTTTGTACAGAGTGTGTCATCATTGTGCACTGATGCAATTAAGTGTGATCATGAAGAAAAATATTATTTGCTTCGGTCTGGAGATCTCCAATTGTGAACAATTTCTTGGATCCTGCTAGTATAATATTTTTCATATTCATCCTGGATGCAATAGAATGCACTTTGTTTTTCCTGTATTCGTATGTAAATCATACTCCTCCATGTACTTATGTGTATTCATATGGTTTTCCTTTGACTGTTTGGTATAGAAAAAAGATTACTAGACAAGTTAATTTTTGAGATATTATTTATCCATATGAGACATTATTAATATGCATGGACAAAAATTAAAGCTGTCCAAAGAAATTGGATTATATTGAAAGATAAAATTTTGTTAAATGTGAAATACATTATCAAAACTCTGTCTTCTGCCCAATGGACAGACTCAAAGTGATAATTCCGTCTGAGAATTTCCTTACATTGTGTGTGACCTCTTGAGATATTACAAGTGCAACTCCAATTTGCAATCTGAGCTGGTGAAAGACTTGAGAAGAGAGACGTACTGTGGGGTAGATGTAGCAAATAATATCGGCAACATTAAATTTCATTAAAATTTGCCTATTCCACGTGGGCTGGCATCAAAGATGTGAAATACTGTGCTCTGTGTGGCTATAAAGGCTGCCTTTGCTTTGGAAAGACTCTATTAATAATGCAGGTTACTGCTGTTTGCATCGTTAAGGGGGTAAGGACCCCTCCAGGTATTTAAATTTGGAGAAAAGAGAGTTTTGAAGGCAGTAGCCGTAACACTAGAGTTGCAGAGTTTTATGGCTCACTCTTGCAAAATTTGGAGGTACAGGCTGAGCAATTAAAAAATAATACCTGCAATGTATATAAGGGAGGGTGATAGTGTTAAATTGTAATCCTTCTGATATGCATTCAAGAGCAGCACCAGTGATCTATAGTTTTTTAGATATTATGGAGGAATCAAGTGAAGGAAACCCAAGGATGCACACCTTCAACAGATCTTTTCCAGTAATTCTTATTAGCTGTGGTTTTAAATAAATAATTGAAGTAAAAGAGTTGCTCCAGGATGAAATTTCTCATTTTTAATAAATTGAGATTTGTTTCTCAAGCTGGAAAACACCTGCAATTTGTCCTCATCCTTATTATTCTCTGCCCATGAAGTAAATAAGGTGAGGAAGATAATAAGAAAGTCAGGCAGGAAAAATGCCTTAAAGGTCTTATAGCAAGTTTGTTATTCCAGTGTTGTATTTTCTTGCAGCATTCTTCTGCCAGATCTCTCAAGTGGTCAGGTTGCTTTCCAGCTTGCTTGCTTTTTTTTTTTAATACTTAATCTTAGTGAATTAGTACATGAGGGTTAAAGTATTATGCTTTTCTGCCTCTCCTGTGTCTAGCAACATTGTAGCAGTATTAAAAATCATAATGAAGCTTAGAGGGATCTTAAGACTGCGTAGAACTGAAGCTCTTCCTACATGTGTGGGTAAAGTCAGTAGAATCATTGCAATAAAATATGTTTATAACTTTACTTTGCGATTTCATACTTTGCAGTTTTGTTCATACTCTGCAAAAATACAATATAAATTCTATTTAACAATGATCATCTAATTCAAATGATTTATAATTTTTTTCTTCTTCTTTAGGGTGTACCTCAGTTACCGTGTGCCAAAGCATTGTATAACTACGAGGGAAAAGAACCTGGAGATCTTAAATTCAGTAAAGGAGACATCATCATTTTACGTCGACAGGTGGATGAAAATTGGTATCATGGAGAAGTCAATGGCATCCATGGCTTTTTTCCTACCAATTTTGTTCAGATTATTAAACCTTTACCTCAACCTCCGCCTCAGTGCAAAGCACTTTATGATTTTGAAGTAAAAGATAAGGAAGCAGATAAAGACTGTTTACCATTTGCAAAGGTAAAAA
Organism: Edolisoma coerulescens; assembly: GCA_013397115.1. Classification (NCBI taxonomy): domain Eukaryota; kingdom Metazoa; phylum Chordata; class Aves; order Passeriformes; family Campephagidae; genus Edolisoma; species Edolisoma coerulescens. Next base: position 1,837,842 of record VWZW01006009.1, on the reverse strand, counting down.
GAGAATACAATTATTGTTTTCTTCTAATAATTTCATTCACTTGGATAAGGAATAATACCACTGTTTTGTAGTTGTATTTGCATTTCTTACTGGAGCTGCACACATATGAAAAGGACAAGTAATTCTGCAATTATTTCTCCTATATTGATTAGTTTTGCCTTCTCTTTCTAAATTACATATAATTTCTTTGAGGTTTTATTTCTGAGAATGCAGTTTTTCATAATTGCAGTAGTGATGTTCTTAATTTGTGAGATATAACCTCCATCTTCTAAAGAACCGCTCAAATTGTAGATGTGAAAGAAGTCGTATCACTGGCAATGTTCTCAAGTACTTAAGTAGAAAAACAACATCTAGGGAAGGCTGGGTAATGACTCAGTTGAGAAAGAAAATGGTTGTGGTTCTGTTGATTATTGCCAAGGAATTAAAGGGGAGCTGATGAGTAACATGGACTGAACATGGCAGGAAGACTGGCACTAAGGACGAAATCAGATCACTGAGATGTGGGCAGTTAGTTGAACTCTGACAAAATAGGAAAAGGAACAGCTTGAACTGACTTCAACCCCAAAAGTGGCATGTTCCTCTTACAGAGTGCCTTCTCTGCGGTTCTTGTCCATGTCCTGGCTTCTCTGATTACTCCTGTGTTATGGCAGAAAATTAAATGAGAAGTTAAATTAGAGCTGGGAGACATAATCACTGCATGTTCACACAGGATGATGTTCTGACTGTAATTCGCCGTGTGGATGAAAACTGGGCAGAAGGAATGCTGGCTGACAAGATAGGAATATTTCCAATTTCATATGTTGAGGTGAGTAAAGCTGGGTCCTCAGTAAGGCTGTGCCCACTGTGTATTTAATTTTCTGAAAGGAAAAATAATCAGTACTGGTGATGATTCTAAAATAACCTGAAATATAAATAATCTTAGACCTAAAATACTCTTTGGGAAAGTTTATGGTCTCAGCAGTTGAACCAGTGATTTTCACTTAGCTATTTGATACCTATTTTTATTGAATGGAATTGAAATGAGTGTAATTGGAGGCAGTCACTATGTTTTCTTGTTAATATTGGAGTCATGCAGTCAATCCAAACCACACTTAGCCCCAAAATGAAAGCAGTCAGCAAGTCAGAGAAATAGTTAGCTTTGCACTGTCCCAAATATCTGCCTCTCAAAACCAAATTAGCACAACTAGGAAGTCAAAGAATATAGGTTGTTGTGAAACAGGTAAAGGATGGGCTTTGTCCACAACAGAGCCATATATAAAACCTTCTGTGTCTTCCTGTATTTCTCATATGTGTTACAATTTACACTAAGAGGTAGCAGTTGAGAAAATTTCCCCAACCTTTTCAGTTTTAAGAGTGGAAAGCTGTATCTTTTACATAGAGAGACACCAGTGATTAGGAACAGTGTGTACTGCCACAACAATGATTATTCAAATTTGCATTACAGAAAGATACAAAGGTTTGGAATAGTGTTTGTCCTTTTCTGATAGGTATGCTGTGGATACTTGGTAAGATACACTTCCCTGCACTGACAGTATTTTATTTAAATAAATGAGGCAGAATGATGAAAGAAAGAAGTATTTTCACATTATTTCTGGGATAAGAAATATGTACTTCAGGTCACAGAAGAAATGTGTAACCGTTCTGAGAATCAAGTCAGGTTTTATTAATTCAATTTCTGAATCCTATGATGAGATGGGAACTCCAAAAACCATTACTGCTTTCAACCAACATAGAATTTATTATTTTTAAAAGGGAAAATATATATATTTATTTTTATAGCTTGATGTAAGGATCTGTATACCTGGGGATAGGAGATTTCACATGGCTGTAAAAACAAGAAGACCAATAAAGTTTCAACTTGCTTAGTGCAATTTTGGCTTCAGTTTAAGAAGTTTTTAAAAGCCCGTTTAACAATTTCTTGCCCTTGGGTATTCTTTCCTAGCTTCTTGCAATTAACTGCCTCTTCAATTCAGCCAGTGAAGCTTTTTGTAGTGTTTTTTTCAAACTAAATTACTTAACTTTGTATACATATATAAAGCCCTTTCCTAGGGCTGCCACTTGAGCTAACTGTTCAGCTAACAACTACATTCCTATCTCTACAAAAGTTGCAAAAAGGAGATACGGCCTTGAAAAATATTAAGTAAAAATGGAAGTCACAAAATAAATTTCTCTTAATGTTTTCAGACTGATTCCATCAACTAAGAAAATGTATTTTCAATTAACCCTTTTAGAACAGACACCAACACTTAAATAAGTACACCTTCTCAAATCGCCACTAAAGTGGAACGGAAAGTCTAGAATGATAAATTATACCCAAAGAGTTACTTCAAATCAGATAGGTGGGTTTTTTCAGTATATACTAAACTGAAATGCATGCTGTTGTGAAGAGCAGTGAGATGTGCAGTAAACTATGGGTTTGAATTTTGAAATGCCTGGTTTCTAAGAGTATATATCTATTGTTCCGGAAAATACACAGACAATTGATAGAAACAAGTATAGCAAAACATTCTTACCTATTTTATGAAAGGCAATGAAGATGAGAAGTAATTAATATTTTTGAAAGATTTTTATATGGTAGTTTTCATTGCATTTCCCAATCCTGTAATCATTGCCTATTTTTGTTATAATGACACACATACCTTTTTCCTTGTGTATGTTAGTCCACATCCTTTTCTTCAAAAATGTGAATTAGTAGCTCCATTTACTAGAGATTTTCTGAAGTCATTAACTATAAAAATGAGTGTAGTCTGAGATGTTTATTTTGTAGTATAGGTGTAATAATTGTGATATTTCCTGTACAATGAGGATAAAATTTTAGATAATATTGAAGTCCATGGAAATCTCTGATGGTATTTGAGGACAAATTTTGCCCTTTTATGATTCAATGTTTGCTACTCTGATCTTTTCTTTTATAGCTTTCACTTATTAAATTTGTGGTAATAATAAAAGTAAGACTGAACACATTTTGAGAGAAATTTTAATAGTGATTCTATTAAAACTATAGTTTGTTAACTGACTCTCAACATTTTTTATCTGTAGACACATAATGTTGTGAAAAAATTAATTCTATCTGCAAATGAAAAATAAATAATGCAAACATTGAAAAAAAATTAAATTCTACTTTGTAAGAAGTGCTAAACCCAAACTAACCCTCTAGTTTCACTAGAGGAAGACCTGATTAATAAATCTAAATTGTTAGACTTTTGACTGTTGGAATTTCAAGGTAGTTGCATTAAAACCAGATCAGCCAGATTCTTTTGTAGTAATGAAATAAAATGCAATGAGTTTAGAAAATGTATGATTAAGTTCGTAACACTTATAGTTATCTCTGTTCCAAAACAAAAGATTATTCATAACTAAACAGGTATTATTAGAATTTTTCTGCATAGGTTGCAGTTCTGGGTACAATATACATTTCTTAGACGTCAAATTGGATGTTTTGATCTGATTTACCACTTCATAAACAAATATAAATGCCCAGAATAGAATGAAAATCAGGGAAAAAGAATCACTTTTCAGTCAAATTGTCAGTACAAAATAATGTCAGCTTTTGTTTACCTTTGTGTGAGTGGAGAACACCTGAATTAATCTGTAAAATAACTCTAAGAGACCTTCAGTGGTGGTAATTCCTGCAGACGGCTGCAGGCAGATGAAAGCTGTGTGCTGACCTCAGCCCTGCCACGGCACTGAGATGCAGCTCAGCCGGCCGCCTCCGTCCTGCCTTCTTTGGAAAGTTCTTCTATTCCCTGCGTTTGGTGGGAAAGAGAATTGGATTTCAGGCTTCCTATTACAGCAAAGATTTTGTCCAATGGGAAAAAAAAAAAAAGGGAATGTAAAGGGTGAAGTAAAGAATCTTCAATGAAAATATGTCTGTTAAGGAAAACAACTGATGTAGGAAATGCGGGACTAGATACATAGGTGTTTGTTGCAGAGAGAAATGCTAGATTGAAACACTTCATAGCATGACTTGGATGCATTCCCTTGATGACCTTGAATGTCTGCTGGCCATTTCATTGGAGAATGCTGCAAGTTCTTGATTTCTCTTCTCAAGGAAGAGAAGTAAACTGCACTCTGCCAAATATTCTGCAGCTGTTGCTCAGGTTACTTCAGAGGAGGGCGGTAATCAGCTCACTTCCGTCTTCAGATTCATGCAACTGTCCTTTGCTTGCTTCTCTGCATGCGAAAGCACAGTATGCTGCTTATATTTGAATCAGTCTTGAATTGATCCCATGGGCAAGCCTTAACTTTTCCCTAATAGGTTGTTCACTGTATAGAGTAATCAGATTCTGCAGGCATTGATAGCTTCTGGAGGTAAACAAATATGATTAGGTGTAACAGGTACCTTGGGGTGGTAGTAGCAAAGTGGCTTTTGGTTTTGCTTTTCATTCGTGGGTGATCCCTTAACTTCTCCCATTAGGTAGTTCTTTGCCAATAAGGAAGTAGATTACATAAGAATAGAAATGGTTGCAGCCATTGTATCAAACAGTATGGAATACCCAGGTTCTCAGGAAGGACACGAAGAATTTCAATCTGAGTTGAAAAAAAAAAAAGTGCAAAATAGATAAAATTATTAGACTCTGAAAAGCCTGCATGTTCTTCCGTGATGACAAATCCCTGACAAGCTGAACAGCAGAGTAGGCTTTTTTTGGTCTTATTTTCTACTTGTTTCATATCCTTCAGCCTCATATCAGTGTTTTGTAATGAAATAATACTTTGACTGGTCTGTTTAAAGCACGTTTGCTCTAAATTTAAAATTCAATAATCATCTAAATAATGGGCTTCATTGGAGAAAGTGGTCTGTTTATATCTTTTGTTATACACAAGTAATACAACACTATTTTGAGCCATATGATCCATCTTGAGTACTGGCAGGAAGGAAAATCTACCATACACTTTTTTGTAGGATTGTTTACTGCTGTGACATTGTCTTGTCCTATCCTTCCTTCTTACAAGAAGGATGGAGAGGGACTTTTACAGGACTATGTAGTGACAGGACAAGGGGGAATGGACTCAAACTGAAAGAAGATACGTTATGATTAGATTTTAGGAAGAAATTCTTTACTGTGAGGGTGATGAGGCACTGGAACAGGGTGCCCAGGGAGGTTGTGGATGCCCTGTCCCTGGAAGGGTTTAAGGCCAGGTTGGATGGGGCTCTGAGCAATCTGGTCTGGGGGAAGGTGTCCCTGCCTGTGGCAGCGGGGTTGCAACTAGATGATCTTTAAGGTCCCTTCCAACCCAAATGATCCTATGATTCTGTAATTCCAGTTCTCTTCAGTTGCATTCTAAAGGACCAACAATAAGAACATTTAGGAAAAAAATCTATATTCTCAACTTCATATCCTGTTTCAAACCCCCATTATGCCCCTCCTCCACTGCAGTATGTTCTGTGTAGTTCTTCCTCTTCCCTAGAAGGTTTTTATGTCCACTCCTCATTGTTCTGGTAGTCCTGGTTTTGAACTTTGTCTTTTTTTCTGTATATGCATGAAATTTCCTCCCAGATGACATCTTGCAAATATCACTTGAAAACCTCTTCTATATTAAAAAAAAAAAAATCTTGGTTCTTTTCCAGTACCTTATATATCTATATCTATATCTATAGGTATCTACTTGTGTTCAGAGTATAAGCTGGTCATTTGTGGGAGCTGCATTTAAATCAGTGTTGATGCTATCATGATTAATGATTTGTTGTTTTTCTAGTAAAGTTTTGATGGGGTAAAATACTACTTTAAAACTCTTCATGAGCATTGCAGGTATCTCAAGACTTGCAGGAAAATGGTAAAATAAATAGAAGAAATAATATGCTGAAGAATAGATATGGTAATTCCGTGGTGACTAATTTCATTCTTTCATCCTGATGTTCCTCAGAAAAGATTTTTCCTTTCTTCATAATCAGCTACACTTTTCAAGCAACAGTATTCATATTTAGTGGTACATGTTCAGAAAACTGGTGCTGATGTTACTTCAGCTCATGATTAAATGAGAGTTCTGACATTATTACTTCTAATAGCTCTAAGATTTTCTGAAAATAAAGGGTTTTTGAAAAATGTAGAGGGGTTGTTTGTTGGTTTCCTCTCCTCCTCCCCATTACATAGCTTACATTTCATTGTAAGAAGAAAATGTGTGGGATTCCTCATTTCTTCTTTGGAAAGGAAGGATTTGTTTGCATTTAATGTAGTATTGTTTTTACAAATTAGCAGATAGAAAATCTCATTGGGAACAAAAATTCTTTAGCTAAGCTTAAAAAAAAAGAAAAATTGGCACAGAGATGGTTCCTCTACATTAGAAAATTAAGAAGCTGAGAAGGTATTTCGACAAAATTGCCCATATATATTTCTTTTCTCCTTATGCCATCTTATGCCTGTGTAGGTGCTTATTACCAGGCAGTATACTGATATAGCTGGATATTTACTCCGTCCTACTATGTTCTTAAACCTGCATTTAGGAAGCCTGTGTTTTCACTGCTGGCAGTGAAGATGTGCACAAGTACCAAAGGATACTAGGAGGAATATCTTCAAGAGCCCACATGCAAAGGTGTGGGATTACATCATATAATCAAAACAAAAATAGGCTGAAAATTGAAATAAACATCGAAGAAGTCTTGTTACACAGATTTTTCTGTTACAAGGTCAAAGGGGACCACTGTGTTTTAGTCTGACTTCTAGATGACACAGGCAATGGTTATTGCTGAATTAATCCATGTCTGGACTATGGCATTATGTCTTTTGTTGATTGCAATTTTGCCTCTGATGGGTAGTCCAGACCAGCCCAAAAGTAAGTGTGTTGAGTTCGTAGTGAATAATTTGTCACTCTCTACTGACTGATTCGTAGAGTATGCCACAGTTTTAAGTTGCATGGTTTAAATTATATTGTGAATAAAAGGAAAAGAGATACTTTGTTACATTCAGATGACTTTTAGGAATAAAAAAATACTAACATGTTTGTAACATGTTACTGGTTTTTGTAGTTTAACACAGCAGCCAAACAGCTGATCGAATTGGACAAGCCCTCAGGTTCTGCTGTTGACTCTGGAGAAGGTACCTCTGGGGCAGGCCACAATTCAACCCAAAAGCACACCGATACTAAGAAAAACACCAAAAAACGACACTCTTTTACCTCCCTCACCATGTCCAACAAGGCTTCACAATCTTCTCAGAATCGCCACTCCATGGAAATCAGCCCTCCTGTCCTCATCAGCTCCAGCAACCCAACGGCAGCAGCCCGCATAAGTGAGCTGACGGGACTGTCCTGTAGTGCCCCTTCTCAGGTAATTCACTTGAAATCAGCTATAACTATAAAGGCTTCTGATCTTGTCAGATTACTTATTTCAAATTATTAATTACGTCTAATTAATATTAAATGTACACTTTCAAAAAACTTATCTTCCAACATGAGAACGTTTAAGGAAAATATTTTCTAACACTTCTTATATAATGATAGCAAATAGTTTTGTCTTGTAGGCTAGTTTTTTTTGCAGTTGTTATTTTCTGAAGTGCCACAAAGATTTTTATTAAACTGTGGGAACTAGAAACTAGAGTGATTTAATTTCTTGATTTCTTTTTTCTAAATTGAATATAGTAATGAATATTAATAAAGTGCATGCTATAAAAGTAAAATATTCAGCTTGAAGATTGCACGAATTCCAGAAATGTAGCATATTAATCTGGTTGTGGTAAGTAGAAATATTTATCTGACTTTATTAATTTGTTCAGTAGTTTGTGAAAAATTGGCTGTTTCACATAGTAATTACACTTCGGGAAAAAAAAATAGCAGTGGAGCTCAAGAGGTATTGGTGGTGTTTTACATGAGCTAGTAAATATGCTTTATGTGCACGTCTTTGGGATCTGACCGCCTTTTATGGGAAAAAAAGAAAACTGACATTGGTTAAAAGTGTGTTTCATGTAGCTGGTTCAATGTATCTCCATAGATTGAGAAATGTCAGTGTGGAAAAAAAAAGTGAGCAGTGTGATCCAACACTGTTCATGTGAGTATCTAACTAAAAATTAGTTCTGGTTTAAGGTTACAAGTAGTAGAGTACTGGTGATTTTGACCATTAAGCTTACAGCTGTGTCAAAACCAGCTCTTACTAAACTACGCAGAACTGACCCTGCTGGGTTTTTTCTCTCTCCCAGGTTCACATTGGCACTACGGGGCTGATTGTGACTCCACCCCCCAGCAGCCCAGTCTCAACAGGGCCTTCCTTCACCTTCCCCTCCGAAGTTACCTACCAAGCTGCTCTTGGTGTAAGTACTCCTTAAGAAAACCCAGCCTTCCCGTTTTTCTTTGGTCTTGTACAGTAACTTTTTCTGTCAAGTTCTGATATACTGATTTGAAATGATGGTTCTATGGAAATTATGTCTATGTGATAGACAATGCTATGAATTTAACTATTGCAAAAGCCCTATTGCTACAATAATGTTTGCATCTTGTTGTACATATCCATTTCTCCAGCTTTCCTCTGTAATTTCTCTTTAGTAAACACAAGAAGCACACTTCCTTCCAGAACAGTCTGTCTTTTAAGCATGAGTAGAAAAAGAGATTATGCTGGGGGGAAAGTTTGGGGAAGCAAGCAGGTTCTTACCAAAAACATCAACTTGGGACCACAGCTGCCAGGTATTTCTGTCTTACATAACTCAAGATTTTCAAGATTATCTAAAATAAGCTCCGAAGTCTGCTGTCTCCTCATTAAATAAGGTGACTTCAGTTGCGTGTACACCTGTGGCAGATGAAGAACATGTCTAGCATGTTTAAGTTAGGTGCTTGGAGATCAACAGGAAAACATGTAGTAAATGCCCATCTTCTGAAGGAAGAAATATATTGCAATGCTGTTTCCTTTAAACAAATAAAATGACATTTTCTTCAAAAAGTGCAGGATTTCTTTCCAAAACCTACTGGAATTCTTTAGTTTCCTATGCTTATGTTAGAAAACCTGTGGAATGTCATATATCATACTGTACTCATCAGAGCCTTACCTTAACTGCAATAAAGATGGTGGATACCAATTTTCAGAGATCTTTTAGGGAACTTAATGAGACTTTATTTAAATCATAGGAGTTCTTGAAATTAAGTTCTTTCAAGTCTAAAATTGTGCCCTTAATTTTTAAGGGGTGGGGCACAGTTGAATAACAGATCTTCACTTACTTTAAAAAACCAACCAAACAACCCAAACAAAAAGCCCTGAGACTTGACCTTTTTTAGGTGTCTCTCCTTGCAGTCTTTAAACCAAGTAGAATATGATGAATAGCCTTGCTGCTAAATAGGTCTCATTTTGCTTTCAACTTTTGGCACTTGCATAATTTTACACATTTGTCTGCAAAATTGAAGGCACAACTCTGGTATCAACATTTTGTTGTTTATGAAAATGCTTAGGTGTGGCCTGGTTGCATTTTGACAGCTTTCTTTGGAACTCTTTAAGTTACGTTTTTCAGTCCTTTAAATTATGATGCTGTTGTTTTCTGAATTATCTCCAGTACTTTCTTTTGGCATGGTACGTACACGGTGACACATGCCAGAAGTGGGTACAGTACTGCACAGTCTTTTTCAGTGAAGAAGATATTGATAGTATGGCCTTTTTACCTTTTTACTCTAATTCTTGTATCTTGAAAATTTGCCTGAATGTAGCACAAAGTTTATGTTCAGCTAAATATCCACACTGATGCCACAAATTTTCATCATCTTTTGTGATGTAGTAACTGCTCTCATCCAAGTAAATGTGTTTCACATAATTTGCTCTTCATATAGATGACCTTATTATTGACAGATACATGGACCATGTGCTTTTGCCCTGCCTCACTGAGTAAGGCAGATTGAGCTATAGCAATACTTTGCCTTACTGTGGTTAAATTGTTGACTCCTTCAATCTGTGGATTATTTGTGTAATCCTACTGTTAAATGTATGCTAATCTGGAAACAGTTAATAATCTCCTTATATTTAGATTCATATTTTAATGTCACAGAGCAGATGAGGTTAGAAGGGCCTCTTGAGGTCGTCTAGTCTAATCCCCCCTGCCTCAAGCAAGGCCCCCTAGAGACAGTTCCCAGGACTGTGTCCAAATAGCTTTTGAATGTCTCCAAGGATGGAGACTTCACAACATCTCTGGGCAACCTGTGCACATTATTGGCTCTTGTTCAAGTTGGTGTCCACCAGGAAGGACCCGCAGGTCTTTTTTTGCCTGTGAGGTGTACATCTTATACTAGAAACAATTAGCTGCTTACATACTAATCCATGTAGTCTTTTATACTTCTTTCATCCTCTCCTTCAGAAAATACCTGTGAGAACTGAGCAAACAGAATCAGCTTCAGTATAATTTGTTCTGTTAGGCAGAATGCAAGTCTAGCTAACATATATGCTGCATGCTGCAAACATTGAGTAATTGATTTGATTTATGAGATGCTCAAGTTTTGGAGAAGATTGAGCAAGCAGCATTCAATGCACAATTTCCAAAGTTCTGTCAGAAGCTGCTTTTTTTTTTCCCTCTCAGTAACAAACGCTTCTGTGCCACAAATTTTCATCATCTTTTGTGATGTAGTAACTGCTCTCATCCAAGTAAATAAGAATTAGTAGTTCTTTATTTGATGCCAACATGGAAAAATGCTTTAGTTTGGTGCTGGTGCAGTCATTAAACCACCTCGGGTGCTTTAGTTGCTTAAGCTTGTTCAAAGGCAATCTCACCATGGGTACCCACAGGAATTAAATTACAGTGCTAAATGCAGCATGGAGAGAAACTCCTGCCTTTGTCCTGTATCTTGGGGTGCTACTTTCTCTTTGTGATAACCACGCTCCTGCTTATGTTTCCAATTAGGCATATAATTCCCATTGAGAACCTGAATTATTCTCTGCCACCCTCTTTAAAAGTCAATAACCTTCTGTACATAATGTTCTGTTTCTTCTTGACTTGTTTTCAGCATGACTAAAATGCAGGCTGGCAGCTCAGGCTAGAGTCAGGTCATTCCTGTGTTCTTTTACGATAGATGATCCTAGACAATGGTGCAGTCTGTAAAGTCACAGACTGTGGGGTATCTTTTACTTACACTTTTCCTCTTGCTTCATAAACTCTTGTTTTCATTTTAGAAATGTGCAAAACAGATCTGACAGGTCAAGAGAGAAAGCGATGTTCTTGTTTCTCTAGATGTTTCCCTTCTGGAAATACCCTTCCTGACATTCTGAGCATTAATTTTAAGCTGCGGAACAATTGTGATTTTATGTTTAATACATCAGAAGTGGTTGGCTTGAGTCCTTTTGCTCTTGTATTATTTTGCTTTTGTAAGTATAAATTCCTGTGTTTCTTCAAGTTTCTTGCTTTAGCTTTTTTCTTAATTTTGGAATACTAAGCAACTGACAAGGAAATTGGATGGGAACAGGATGAGTTTCTCTTTAGCATGAAGGTAGTTTATTGGATCTCTTTTCTACCAGTCATTTTGGTGTTTATAACACTATTGAAAGTAATTGTTCTTTGAGACCAAGCTGTTCATACACTTCTTTTATATAATGCTAAACTCAGACTAAGGGAGGAAAAAGAAATCTGAGAGGAGGAGCATGATTACCCATCAGTGAAGAAGAGAAGAATATATTCCTTTACAGTAATTCTGAATTTATGCATCTTTGCTACATTTATCTGTCCTGAATCTCAAAGCAAGGAAAAGCTAGTGTCTTCTCTTGTCTCCTGTAAGAAAGATGGCATTTTTATTGTCAACAGGAGATATTTGGAGCTGTCATGTTGTCTAACAAGTTCCTCTAAGACAGTTTGGATTAATTCCTAGCCCAAGGGAGTCTGTGACTCTTTTATCTGTGTACATGTATAGGATTGCATTTTAGTTCTTTACTTTGCTCTGGTGGTTCAGAAATGGCAATTGTATTAATTTTATTTGGTTCATAATAATGTTTTGTAGATGCTGTTTGGTACCCAATATTGTATGAAGTAAATAATTTACAAATTTTCAGCCAAAATTGACACAAATAAGCTTTAGGAATGAGAGTGCTCTTGTCAAGTGACCATATATGGTCTCTACTGCTTGTATCATTTAAGCAAATTTTAATTTTCATTCAGAAAACTTGTGATAATTTATTTAAAAGTTTTATTTTACAGCAGCAGTTCTTTAGACAACAGCATTAATTCTTGGCTTGTTTTTTGATGTTTGATTCTTTGAAATTGAAGAAGCTATGAACTGAGACAGACTTCTCACAGCTAGGGCTTTTGGCTGTGATATTATCTCTTACACTGTTCTTTGGGACTTCCAACCCCAGCTTTACCCTTAATGGGGGCATTAATTGGTCTGCTCATCTTGGCCACTGGCATTTTTTAACCTTGTAGGTGTTTAGTATATTTAAAGTTCTTTGCAAAATATAAATAACAGATGCCAAGTTCAGTAGTTGTTGGGTGAAAATATGCACATACAATTATGTAAGGCTCATTCACTTGGAAGGAAATTCTTGGCTGTAATTTATAAGGTAGTTATCTAATGGAGGAGATCTAGTTGCCATAGATTTTACTGAAAAATAATCTTTTAAGTATGTGATTTGAACCATGATATGGGAAAAACAAACAAAATATACCACAGCAAAGTTACATTCAAAAGCAGCAGCAGAAAAACCATGTAGCAACAAGAGATAACTTACCTTCCTTTCATTCTGCCTTTACAGTCTCTTGAGAAGTGAAAAGTGTTTTGGACTGCAATCGACCTAGATATCCATACTGCTACTTCTGCAGATTGGAAATGCTGACTTTGAAATGGTGTCTTGGTGTGTGCACTTAACCAGCAGAAATAGGTGGTCTATATTTGGATGGTATTTGGAAGGTTTCAAAAGTTTGAAAATCCCTGATTTTTCTGGTCTTGTTCTCTCATACAAGCACAAAAAGAGAAATTGCCTTTTATGTAGAAGTATATAAGGTAGTTTGAATTATTATTAATGAGGCACAAGCTGTGAGGGTTATGTAATATACTGATGACATTTAGCTCTTTTATGTAGTTCCAGTGTAAGTTCAACAGTGTAAGTCAGGAGGTTTTAATAAGAACTGTCCTAATTTTAATCAACCAAAATTCAAATCAACTTTTGTTGTGAAGAGGAAGCAGCTGGAAGAAACAATTAGGTTTTGTATGAGAGACCTGGTTTTGATAACATATAGTTTAGGAATTTTGTTAAACATAAGCCTTAATTTGTTAGCCCTCAGGGAATTTTGCAAGCCATATATTTTTTCCTAGACATTGTGGGAATGAAGACTGTTAATGAATGTTCTTTTCCACTGCTGTGCCTTTTAGTATTCTTTGAGTGAGCTGATTACTGATCTTCAATTTTCTGATATGGGAATGCAGCCTAATTATATTTAAATTTAGTAATATGCATGTGTTTCTAAAGCATGAGTAGAGATACTTTTTGAAGTTGTAACATACATTAAGTATCAAATTATGTAATTTTTCATTTTCCAATTAAAAAAAAAAAATTATCACTTATTTGCTGTTTTAGATGCTTGAAAGTACATCTGGTGCCTGAAAAGTAGTTGCAGAAATATTCAATTTTTCCCCCTCAACTACCTAAAATACTCTTAATTATTGCTGAGCATATTTTATTGAATCACGTGTGGTTTGTGTCTATTCTTTCATGGAATGTTGACTGTGGGAGCCATCAGAACCAGCATGTGCCCTGGAGGTAGTTGTGTTTCTCAACAGCTAGAAAAATGGTTACATGCCAGAAAACTTCTTAAATACTTGGCTAGATCATTTGGATCTATTTTACCAAGTTGTAACAGTGCAAGTTGTGGAGTGTTAGTCCTCTGAAATCTATCAAGTAATTTATTTAGATTTCTTGGTACTTGCCAAGTCTTTGGGAGTTTAATTGGGCTGTGGCTCACTGCTGGTCTCATTACCATACTGATAGACACGGGGAGGGGAGCAGAACCTGAATGAAGCAGAACATAATAGAGCTGTGAAAGTGCCTTTATTGCAGCTAAAGCTTCAGTGTGTATTATGTGTTCAAATGAATAAAACACAATGTTCAGCATCTTTAGAGACGCAGGAACTATGGAACAGTGACAACCTTGATATTGTGCATGAATAGTTTTAATTTTAAAGAATTTCAACTAATCATCTCCTAATGTGGATTTAAAAATTCTACCATATATAAAGAAATATAGATGCCTAAAAAAATACATTAATTTATATTCTGTTGTCAGGTTGCATGAAAGTTAGATGCTCACATTCATCTTGGATTCAGACATTTGTTGAGTGTCTGACTGGGAGGGAGAAATAACTTTAGCTGTAAAACAGCTGAAAGAGAAATGTTGGTATTTCATGAAAGAGAAATGTTGGTATTTCAGTGTGAACTATCTAGATACTTTAAAAAATTGTTGGGCAGGTAGGAATCTAGAATGTGAAGAAAATGCAATTGCCATTTTTGTAAATAACTATTAGTATCAAAGCTCTCAGTGATGTTTCTCCAGCAGGTCATGTCTGTTTAGTGTTGGATACAGAAGGCCTATTTGATCTTAAGAACTTGTTAATGTATGACCAGAAAAAAAGCTCTAAATAAAATAGGAATATTTCACAGTATAATATGCAATTTATACCATAGCTAAGCATAACAATTTTGACTGAAACACTGTAAGAGTTGATAAGTTTTCTCTAAATTTGAATGTCTTTAATTATGCAGTTCTTTACTGTGCCTTGGCAGTGTAAAATTGGTTTAAAGAGCTGTCTTTTTATTAACATTTTCACCAAAAGCAGCAAAGTAATAATCACAGTGTAGAACTAAAACTCAGTTTGTTTCCATATAGGTTTTTGTTTAGAAAAACAGGAAAAAAAAGGACAAAACCCTTTAGAAGTGAAGTGTTTGAGGGGAATTAAAGTGATTTCAATTACATATTTTCCAAAATGATAATGTAATGCTGTGCATTTATATGCTGATGTATTGGAAGTGCCAGGCACTACTTCAGGATATTTTGTTAATTAATATTCTAGTTCTGTGGGTTTTAGGAAGATTATGTTTGAAATAAATTCAGTTTTACATTTTCAAAGGTTGGAGGTTTTTTATTACTTTCTGTGTGTGTTGTAACACAAATAGTTATTTTTGGAAGGGGGAAGGTAAAGCTCTCCTTTTGTGAGCGCCTTTTCCCAGGAGTGTCAGTACACAAGGTCCTAAAGAATTGTCTGAGGCTTTACAGAGCAGAAGGTAACAATTGCTCCATTGATTCTCAAAAGGCACAGAAGTCGGTAGGCAGGACCCCCATTACGATCTGTGGTGCCTTTTTACTGGGGTATTTGTTAAAGATTACCAGTCTTGATAATACTGAATTTCAAAAGCTAACTCTTTAAACTAGAAGAATAGGAGAAAGAGGGAACAATAGCTCAGTGACTATGGTCTCATATTGTGCTTGCTTTTGTAACCTATACATCAAAAGAAAATTTCCCCCAGAAGTGGTGCTTTTGGGTGCACTGCAGCTGAATTGTATATTATGTTTCAGCTTCAGGTTACAAAAACAATCATGTTATGAAGTACAGTCAGCAGCAGGATGCAAAATCTACCTCCTGGAAGGCTTCTGAATTTTTGTCGAGCCCTATCCTGAACATGTTATAACTAGAAACAGTGCTTTCCATTTTTCCTGTGCTGAGAAATTGCTGGTCATTTGCTTAATTAGCTGCCAAAACTTCAAGATTCTAAACTGGAAAAAAGAGACACAGAGACAAAACTAGTTATATTGTAACAGTAGGTAAAGCAATACTGGGCTCAGTTGCTTTTTTCCCACTTCCTTAGAATATCATGCTTTTTTTTTTTTCAGCTGATTCAACTCATCAAACAATATTGATCATCTGTTGCTATTTTTTTTGTTCTTATAAAATCAGAATATGAATCCCCCACTTCCACCACCACCTCTCTTGTCTGCTGCAATCATTGCATCGGCCGCTTCTGGACCTCAGTCTACCAGTGTCGTACAAAGGTCTGCATCAGGATCAACTGACCAAGTGGCACATTTACGACCACAAACTCGTCCAAGTGTGTAAGTAAAATTGAAACTTTTCTAGAGTCACAAAAACGGAATGAGATTACTAACTTCACCTGAACGTATAGCATGGCAGCTGGCTCTGTTCTGCTGGAATTGCCAAAAAGCCAAGCATGCAACTCAGAACAAAAGCATGCAGAAAGGTGATATCCTCAAACAGCCTCCATACTGAGCATTGTTTATGTCTTAGATAAATATAATCAGCTGTTGCTGTGTATAGAAAGACTCACTTCAAAAATATAAAGTATTTATCATGCAGAAGATGAATGAATCCTTGCGTTAGCACTGAATACTGTATAACTCAAAAGTGTCATTTCACTGGAGCGAATTTATTCAGTGTTTTCCATTATGTATGGTATGAAAAGGCTATTCTCCTATGGAATAACTTATGCCAAAACACAGAAAGTGGTGTATTTCATTTAGACTGTTACTGTCAGACTACTTGTGTCAGTTGCAATTGAAATTTGACTGAAGATTCTACAGTGCACTTAATTAGTGGGTGGCAATTTGGAATGAAGGCAGAAAGCTGCTAGTTAGCATTATGTCTTCGCACTTGTAATACAAGCAAATGTGCGTCATCCTTTCGGGTGAAAATATTTTGTGTATTAACATGTGTTGCTAACAACATCTTTCTTCTTGAAAACTCCTTTGTGTGCAGCTTGCGGAATAAGAATGATAGAATATAAAATTCAGGAGATGCTGAAGCATCTAATGGGACATGTTTGAATAAGGACTGCTTTTGTTCTGCCCTTGTTATCTTCCCACCAGGTTTCCTCCCACTCCAAAGGAGCGCCCTTCCTGTGTAGCAGGTGCATCTGCATTTGGGCTGTTTCTGGGTGTCAGGCGTTTTAACACTGGTTCTTATGGATTATTGCGCCTAGCGCAGTTAATCAAGTTCCCATCTCATTTACTCCCATCCCGTCTTCAAAGGGTTGCTCTATATGAGGATACTAATGAAATTTGGAATAAATTAACTAAAAGGGAAGGTAATGAACATCAATTAAAGCACATCAATTGCTTTCCCATAGAGCATCAGTGTGTGGCTTTGTAGATCACTGCTAAATCACGTACCAGTGAAACCTTCTGCTGCCAGTGTACCATATGCTGGTTTAAAGCATATTTTTTTACTGGCTTTGGGCACCTATATTGCCTTTAAAGGATTTTCACAGATACTGCGAAGTTTCTTGGGTGGACAGCAAGGAATAAAAATGTAATGCAAAAAGGAGAAGCATGGAGTTAATGCTATTGTTACTGTGCACAAGAGACAATTTTGATGAAAGAATGTTTTCTAAAACCACTTTTTTGCCCTTGGGGTTACAAGGGGAGTGGGAAAGACTAGCATTGCAAGCAACTGTGGATCCTTTTTCAAAAAAGGGGATAGTCTACCCGTCTACTTAATTGGCTGTCTCTTGTGAAAAGTATATTTTAGAGAAAATGGGATTTATTAGAATGCTATTTTCCATAGGCCTGGATCAATAATTATATATATAGTTCAAACGTTTTCCTTAGGTTCAAGTGTGGCAGAAAATATAACACTGTGGTGGTTAAAACAGTGTCACTTTCTAATAATAGAGAACAGTGCAATCCTATTTGAAAACTTCCCTAGGAACATTCCAAGATGCAACTGCAGGAGCTTCAGCTTTTTTTTGACTTTGTTTCCTAAGAATTTTTTTTTTTTGAAAGTAAAAATGCAAATGTTTCTGGACTCTCAATATGATTTCAAATGCACTGTATTATGCTTTAGTGTTGCTTAGAAAACATAAAAGGAAATAAACTTTACAAGCGAGTTAGCTGCTAACTACCTTACCCATGGACTTCAATTTCTAGTAACACATCTTTTTTCTTTTGCGCTGAAGTTTGCACAGGAGCTTCCAGTTTTGCAGTTTGAAAAGTAGTTCTGATACCGATCTTTCACTCCCAGCTAACAGAACTTCTCCGTTCTCCCCAACTCTCCAAATAAAAAAGAAGTTGATGTATCACAAAATGTAGGAGATATGAGAAGCAGGTGTAGGGAGAGAAAAGTCGGATGTGCTGGGATGTGTAGTTGATAAACACCTACTTAATTAAAATCACTAACTTCATTAAGAAGATGGACAGTCCTAATACAAGTATTTTGCATTCCATTAAAGTGCAGTTCAGAGGATATTTCTAATTGTCATTGTTTCCTCTTAATATTACCATAACTTCTGTTTTAATATTGTAACGGTCTGACAGATTATCACAGCCATTTCTGCCATGCCTTCTCATCTCTGACTGAACTCTCTATGCCAGAAAACACAAGTTGTGTTTTCAACTGTTTTTGTTTTATCACTTGCATCACTTTTCCTGTCTTTTAGGTACATTGCTATCTACCCCTACACTCCTCGAAAAGAAGATGAGCTGGAACTGCGGAAAGGAGAAATGTTCCTAGTGTTTGAACGCTGCCAAGATGGGTGGTTCAAGGGAACTTCCATGCATACAAGCAAGATTGGTGTTTTTCCTGGAAATTATGTGGCTCCAGTTACAAGGTACAGTATTATACAAGTGTCTAAATAGCTTAGCTAGTTTCAAATCCAAAATGATTCAGTTCTTGTATTAAATGCTAAAATTGCATAATAGAAGACCTGTGGGTTTTAGTACCTAGCTAATTTTTTTCAGTTGTGTTTTATTGTTTGCTTTTAATTTTGGCAGGACGGTGACAAGTGCATCACAAACAAAAGTTCCCATGTCTACTTCTGGCCAAACAGGACGAGTGGTAACTATGGTCAGCCCTTCCACTGCTAGTGGAACATCCCAGAAGCTCCAGGGGAATGGTGTGGCAGTGAATGCCAGTACAGTACCCACGGCAGTGGTTTCTGCAGCACATATCCAAACCAGTCCGCAAACCAAGGTCCTTATGCACGTGACAGGACAAATGACAGTCAACCAGGCTCGAAATGCAGTTAGAACAGGTAAAAAAAAAAAAAACACCAAAATTTGTTAAGTGTGGTAGACAAACTGTAGAGTCCATCTTGACAAGTGACTGGAGTGAGGCCCTATGTAAGTATGTGCTGAGGCTTTTTAAAAGCTTTTTTTAATGTCATTGTTTAGAGTTGAATGTTTTCTGAAATGACAATGTATCCCTCTGAGTTGTTAAATCTTTTATTATTCTCCTCTAAGCAACTGTGTGTACGTACATACTCCCACTATTGGGAATTTATATGCAAGTACTTCAGGTGGAATTTTTCTTTTTTCTGTTGTTCCAGCAGTATCTGGGATGGGGACATTCTTTGAGCTTCCCCACTCATATGCAATTCATATAGTAATAAAAGTGATAAGAACATCTGAGTCATAGCTTATTTTCTGTGTTAACTGCATAAGAGCTACAGATTGCTCTAATTTAGCATTCACTTTTAAATTATCTTCTAACATCTTTGAATACCTTTAGTGTTCATTCCTTTTCAGGTCTCTGGCTCAGGGTTGCTCCTTAGGCATTCCAGTTTGTTCTCTAACCTTGACTGCAACTTCTTTCAGCTTTGACTCTGAAACACTAAGAATATACTGGGTTCAAGATCCATATGATCTATGTAATAAAACTATATTTCTGAAAGGTGTAACTCTGCATTTGCTGTCTAGGGCAGGCCACATCATAGTGAAACATGCCTTCTTGTTCTTTAAATGCAGATCCAAAAAGATTGATAGTGGTGTTTTCAAGAGTTATTGTTTACCAAATCCATGCACTCCTCTGTGGATTTGCCAGGCTAAGAAAATACCACACAATTGGAGCCGAATCTATTCCAGTTGCTTCAAGGGCCTCAAAAGAAAAGGAGAAAAGAAAAACTCCCATATCAGACTATCCCAATGTTCCCTCTTTCAGCCTTGAATTTAGGATCTGTGATCTCTTGACTGAGAGTCATGACAAAAGGGTTTTTTTTAATCACAGGATTCTTATTGGCAGAGCAGAAGAGAAAGCAGAAGATTGTAATGGTATGCTCTGTTAACCCCTTAAGGGTCATTTCTTCTTATGGTCTTAAGATCCATGGATTAGCCCACTTTTCAGAGTCATGCATCTCCTAAAACACCCTGTGCATGTTCAGATTCAGCACCAGGTTTGCTTTTGAAGGTAGGATGTGTACAGGTGTCTTTAGTTATTTTATTTCCTTAATTTGCCCCATCTTCCTCCAGTCTGATCTGAAGCTGGAGCAGCTGTGTTACTCCTCTGTAACAACTTTATTCTTTGCCTTTAAATAAAAATAACCAGATGCTGCTGGCAGCTGGTAAGAGAAACTAAGCAAAGCCTCTGTACTTTCCTGCCTCTCAGGCACAGGTGGTTTCTACTCTAAATCCTTCTTTTGAGCTGCCTGGGAGCTTGCAAGTGACAGCACAAAGGAGAAAGCTCCTGTGGGCTCCAGAGGCTTTTCTGTCCCTGCGTCTCTGCACCGCTGTCAAGATGGATAAGCTTTCACACTTCCATTCAGCTGACAAATGTGACAACATACTTCCCACCAACTTTTCAGGTCCAAAATGAAAAATTCAAAGGGACTGGACTCTCATCACAGAGAACTTAACATTGTATTGTGCAAAGGTGTGCTGTTAGTCACAAATACAGATCTGTCCCTTATAAGGACCTGAGCACTGAAGAAGTAATGGCTGCTTTATGATCAAATGTGACAGAGAACTTTGTAATAAACATCTGAAACATTATCCTCTTGAGCTTTCCCTGGCAGGTTTGCTGAGTGTAACTCTTTGGGTGAGGCTTCACAGACCAATGGAGGGCTCCAGCTTCAGTTTAGCTCAGGGCTTCAAGGACCATTCTTCAAATGATCTTTGTGAGACATTGCTTGACATCACCTTTGCTGAAGGAGTATGCATCCTTTTATTGGAAGGAACTATGAAGAAAACATATATTCTGCCTATTTCATTAAAGAATAAACTGTATGAAAATAGAGGACTAGAAGCATTTTTCCTATCAATTCCATCAGCAATAAGAAAACAAAACCAGAAAGCTCTTCCGTGCTTGTCATACATAAATTGCATGTGAGTGTAAACATATCTTTTATAATAGCAGCTCCTTCTAGGAAAACTGATGTTATCTCATGAACAAAAGCCAGCATTAATAATTGTTTTTTGACAAAAAAAAATCTGGCTACAATCTCCTTGTCTTCCTTTAAAAATGTTCATGCTACTCAGAGTTAGGAAGGGTCGGCTACAGCAGAAGAGGTTATCAAAAAATTAGACATTGCATTTAAGTGATGTGCCTTTTTTTTTAATAAAAAAGAAAGAATTTGTGTTTCTTATTGAAGAGATGGTAATTGGGTATAATACTGTAGGATTGTTTTATCAAATCTGGGACCTGTGTCAGTCTTGTCTAATACACTGTTCCTGCAATCTAACCAAATTACCAGAGGAATTTGTAGAAAGCAGAATGAGGAGAGCAAGTGCTGGAGGTTTGGTTCCAGATTTCACTTAAAACAAGTCTGAAACTCTAATTAGTATCTGAAAAATCAAAAATTGATACAATTGAAATGTACATGCACCAAGCTAGAGGGATGACCCCTTCTTAGATAAGAAGTTTCGACGTATTTGAAGGAGAGAGGTTGTGCAGCACTGGGGTGCTGCATTTTGCCTCATATTGTTTAGTTAAGGTGTCTGCATTTCATACCACCCAGTGGTGCACAGATGCCCAAGCTGTTGAAATGGTCTCAAAGCACATATGATTGACTGTATGACTATAATAGCAGTGTTACTTCTTGGAAAGGTTAAATTAGTTCATGCAAAGCTCTGTGCTTTGCAGCTTTGCACTGCAGCCCAGGTTAGTATACTCAGCCCTGTGCTATTCTCCAGCTTCCAGTGTAAATGTTCCTTTTATTCACAGGGGTATGAGTAGATCTACTTCTGTATTTAAACATCCCAAGAGACAACAGCTTAGGTTTTCAGAGGAAGCATTCGTAGCAGTAATTGCCACTGAGCTTATGGTTTGGAAGACCCGCGAAATCTGTTGTGGATTTTGTGACTAGTTTAGGGAAACAATCTAATTATATTTTTAGCAGTTTCTATAAGGTGTGTTTCTTCCTACTTTCCTTTATGTGCCCTAACAACTACACGTCATATTAAAAGGAGCAAACAACTTCCAGGCAGTATTTAGCTAGGTCTTAGGTACTAAAGTGTAATCTTCACTTTGCATCTGTCTGTATGTGAAGCATTTGACTTAGCAGCTTGGATTTCTCCACAACAGAGAAGTTGCAGTGCTGTTATTCTTCTGTTGCGTACTGGTGCCAAGTAGGGCAGCATGCAACTGCTTTATTCAGGTTAGATAAATTTGGTGCTGTGTATCATGTCATTATAGTAATATAAATGGAAGTTTGAAAGGTAGAAGGAAACTTCTTGTGACTGATTAGCTGTAACCCAGTGACTGTACCTCACTTTGTGTGCCTTGTGAAAAGATGGAACTCTCACATTTCATTCTTTCATTCTAGTTGCCTCACATAGTCAAGAAAGACCTACGGCAGCAGTCACACCCATACAAGCACAAAGTCCAACATGCCTTATTCCTGCAGCTGTGATCATTCCCCACCACTCTGTTGCCTCCCAGCAGCTCCAGCCCCAGCTTCCAAATACTGCTGCTTATGTCACGGCTGTGAATGTGAACCGCTCAGCCATCCCACTGGCATGTACGGCAGCTTCTTTGAATTCTCCTAACATTGCTGCTTCATCTTTGGAGGGAGATATCGGTGGAAAAACTGCAAACACTCACCCTGGAGCTCCTGCATCTCCAGAGAGTGCTTTAACAGCTGGTGGAAATGCTGCTGTCAGTAAAACAGACAAGGATGGCAAGGTGGGTAGAGAATAAAATCATTCCCTTGAATTCTCCTAGTTTCGTCATACAGTCTTTTAAGATATTTAACAACACAACCTCAAAAACCCACATGAACTTGCAGGAATGTAAAAATTTCAATCTAGCAAAAGAAAATGAAAATCAATATTCTTTTAGGTTACCTTTCTTATTAAGCAGGCACACTGAGATATTATGAAAATTCACATAACCATCTTTTTTCAATGTAGGACAGTAGAGTCTGTAGTGATTCTGCTTTCCTGCCTTCTATTTGAAGTATTTCCTATGTGTGTAAACTCATTCTCACTGTTCACCAAGCCATGTGATTATGTTATATTGTTGTCAGAAAAATTTTTCCAACTTGGTAATTGATTTTGTTTTACAGTTGGGATGTAGTTAGAAAATTCGTTTCTCCTTGTGACAACTATCTTTACATCTCAAATGTTTTAGGCTATACCGTACTACTCTTCAGCCACATGTACTCTGTAGTAAAGTTTATGAAGATTTTAATCTTAAACCACACACTAACGTCAGCCACCTTTTAGTTATTTTTGTTGATTACTGTTGAATACATGTGCCTAGAACTTTATTTTTAAATTACTTTAGCCATTGAAATCAGACTGAGGTGCCCTTAGAGAAAACTTACTTGTAGTTTAAGGTGAATGATGTTAATATATGTGGATTGTTTTTATTTCTCTGAGTTTATCTTTGACATTTGCTAGACAGCAGATTTTCGCTGAAATGGCTTTAAGTTATTGGAGACTTGGAAAAAGGACTGAGGATTTTTTATTCGCTAATTCCACTGCATCGCAGGCTATCAAAAAAATCTCACATTGCTCATGCTTTTCTCTGTCTATGGTTAAATATTATTTTTGTCTCCAGGGCTTACAATCTGGCACCTCTCATAAGCACTAAATTCACTCAATCAAAGGGTTGGTAAGAAGATCACTGCCACACCCCTTAAAAAAAAATACAAGAAACACAAAAGCTACTTAAATAATTCTCTTCAGGGGAGGTAATAGTCTTCAGGGACTCTTGTCTGGACAAGCAAAAAGAATGTTTACAATCCTCCCCTTTAGCAGAGCAGCAAAACACAATGCATTCCCCTCGGGGCGAATTTTTGTTAAATCATGAAGGTCTTCCATTACTGAGGGAGGATAAATAAAAGAAACTTACCTAAACAGCAGCTTCCAGAGCAGACTTTTCTCCCTGCTCGGTTTGAAGTGACTCTTTGTCTTCCTAGAAACGTTCATGTTGATGAAATGTTTTACTTCATAGTTACCTGTTGTGGGAATCTTAACTCCTCACACCTTTTTCTAGACAACCTTTTGGAACAGAACCATTTCATTTTAAGTTAAGCTTTAACCTAAGAAAGTGAAAGGACATAGCCAGTTTATGATCTAAATTACTTGCTGTTTTTTTCTTTAGAATGTTGATGATTTTTTTTCTCTTATAATTTTCATCATTATCTCTCTAATACCAGGTATGTCCTCATAATTTACGGAGTCCTCTCTGAGCAGGATGTTATCTATCAGGAGGAAGTGTTCAACTCTTTATGGGAGAGTTTTGTTCTAAAATGAGGCACTGCTTTTGGTTTACAGAAAGAAAAGAAAGGTCTGCTGAAACTACTTTCTGGAGCATCCGCTAAACGCAAGCCTCGGCTGTCGCCTCCGGCGTCGCCCACCCTGGAGGCCGAGCAGGCCGCGGCAGAGCTGGCGCTGCAAGGCGCGGTGGGGCCGGAGCTTCCGTCGGCTCACGGCAAGCCGGGCTCCTGCCCCACGGACGGCGAGGCCTCTGGGCTGGCGCAGGACACGCCGCACCGCAAGGCCAGCTCCCTGGAGCCCTCCGTCCCCATAGCGCCGCCGCCTCGGCAGCCCTGCTCATCGCTGGGGCCGGTCCTCAATGAATCCAGGCCTCTCGTGTGCGAAAGGTAAATTATCCTGTGCAGCCAGCCAGCAAAACCAAGAAGAATCCATTCTCTGACACTTGTAGTGTATCTTAGAACTGCTTCAAAATGCTGAGATTTTATAGCAAGACGAAACGTATTTTTTAACAATTCTTTATTTACTTATCAACCAATACTCATGTTTATATTTGTTTATTTTTCATGTTACGTTAAAGTTTTTGAATGAACAGGCACTCAAATATGATGATCACAGGTTTGGTATGAGAACTGAGGTAGACAAAACAAAACCAGGCCTCCTATTTTGCAAAACAGAAGCACATTATATTCTTGTATGTATGAGTATCAGGTTCGTCCTTTAAGATTATTAGCAGTGTGTAACTGCCAACCTAAATATATGGTGAATGAGACCTTTATCTACGTGGAGGTTTCTTAATACTTGATTTCTTGAGCTTTTGCAAAGATAGCTTTTACTGCCTGAATACCCCGTGGCTGTGCATGTACATAGCAAGCTCTGGCGCGGTCTCTGCTCTGGCAAGTGAGTCTGAAAAACATACACTTGTCTGGACTCTGACACTGACAGGCAGTTGCTTAAATGTTCTGTGACTTTTGTGTCCACCTATAGTTTTTCAAGTTTCAAGTCCTCAGTAAAATGTGAAGGAAGGGGCAGTTTTCTAACTACAGTATCTTTTATTCTTCCTGGTAGCAGACAAGCAGTATGAAGAGTGTCATAGGATTTCTTTTGCAGCAGCTACAGGATTGTGTGTACAGAGAAAAAATAGTAGAGTTACAATGTTAACAGCTCTAGGACTGAACTGATTCAAGCTGACTACTGTAGACTTTGTTCTGATACTATTAACTCATGGTGTGTGGCCATCCTGTTGTACTTCCAGAGGTCCACTGATCTTAAGCTATACCCATATATTAAAATCCAGACTGTATATAACTTTCTACTTGCCTTTTAGTTCACTTCTGTCATACCTTTAATATTTTTAAAGAGGTTATTTCTGTTTCCCTGCAATTTCCTTGCAGGAGATTTCTATTTCATACTGAATTTGTGAAGTAGATTTACACTAAGAGATGGAAAATAAAACCTGAAAGACTTTTCTTTAAGAATAACATCATTCATTTTCACATTATCATAAGTCTGTTTGGCACAGTAATATGTTTTTATGCTTTGAATGTGAAAATAATATTAAATTCATTCTGGCATAACCAGTGCACATTAGTGTAAAGCTCTTTCTATCATCACAAAAAGTATTTTTTTCACTTCCATGATGGAAATTTTTTTTTCTCAGAAATACTTACAGAAAATGATGCTGTATATTTATATTGATCTAGCAATAACATATACTCAAACATTCTCTCTATCCTTAATATTATTTAAGTGATAATTGCTATTGAAGAAGCGTTGCTACACGACAATTCTCAGTGATAATCATGCAGAATTTTTACATTTTTGTCAGTGTATTTAGACAGAATTTCATCTGGGTTCCCTTTGTGCTTTTCAGGACAGGGTTAATTTTCTTTTCCTGCTTATGTGCTCCTGCACATTTCCTTTGGCTGAATTTTTTAAAATGTGATGGTTAATAATACTTAAAATTTACATTGTACTCAATATCTTCAAAGTAATTTATGAGCATTGATTACTCTTCAGCAGTCTGGAAGACGTGGTGGGTAGGAATCATACTGATGATGCAATGGCATCTTCAGTGGAAATTTGATTTCAGGAGGGAAATATTCATGAGGATAAGCTCAACAAAAAGCTGAAGAACAGAGAAATGTCCTGCTAGGATTATTCTGCTCTTACACCTCCCGATTCCCAGCACAGATTACAATATGACTGGAAAAAGAATCAGTACTCTTTCTATTCTGGCTTGGCAGTGTAATTATTAGTGTTCAAGTTCTATTTTCAAAGGTGACTAGAGGATTTAGGAGTCAGATTCTGCTGATTATTCTGCATGAATTAGGAGCAAAAGAAGCTGACTCAGCC
Source organism: Edolisoma coerulescens (assembly GCA_013397115.1). Taxonomy (NCBI): domain Eukaryota; kingdom Metazoa; phylum Chordata; class Aves; order Passeriformes; family Campephagidae; genus Edolisoma; species Edolisoma coerulescens. The sequence continues at coordinate 1,811,167 of VWZW01006009.1, read as the reverse complement.
CTGGAAAGCACATGAAAATGTTCCTGTTTTGGATACAGAATTTTCCCCAAATTCCATGCTTCCTTTATGATTCAATATCAGATTTTTATGCTAATCCCACTGTTTCTCCATTCACTGGAACTGCAAATTGTCCTAGAATATGTCTTTCCTTTATGTTCTATAGAAAATGAGAAGTAAAACTTCTGAACTTCTTTCCAACCATACAAAGTAAGTGGATGGAGATTTGATTTATTTGATAGCAAGCAAGCTCTTTGTGACATGGGTTTGCAGATACTGGGTACCATTGGCCATTTAACTTAAAGGAAGGCAAGATGATGACATTCTCCTCAGTGTTACTACTGCAGGTCTGCTCTGCAGTTCCCATTCCTTTACTCACTCTGCTGCTGTGAACTAGGTTGGTTGGTTGCTGTGGTCCATATTCCTTGTACAGAAGGAGCAGAGATGTTTAACAGAAATTTCAGCCAAGCCTTGCTTAGAGTTTGGAGCATTCCAGTCACCTGAGACTCTGCAGTGGGGCTCAGTCATTTCTTCTGATTCTCCAGCCAATACAAAGGTTGTCTTGGGGTGATCTCTTGTATTGATGCAGTGCTGACAAGGCCAAGGATCACTGTCTTTTCTGTACAAAGATAGACCCAACTCCCTGCAATTCCCAGAGTGAAACATGCTGTGCTATGGATATACAGGAATTTGCTTATCTGAGTTTACTTTTTCCATAAAAGTTAAAAGGAAATTTCAAGCTCTTTTCATGAACTTTCTCTTTTAGAGGGAAATGTTGCTTAAATAGCCCTAAATTTTACAGTAAATAGACAGCATTGTAATAATAAACTACCCAGCATTCCACAATGGTGTTAGAGACTTGAAGTTGAACCTAAATACACATCACTGCATAGCTTAAATTCTAAAATGAATCTTTCATCCAGTTACAGTGAAAGAAAAGCAGTAATTTTGTTCTGTGATTAAAGTGACCCTAAGTAATTTCATCTACCACACAATGACTGGTGTAACATCTGCTCCCAGGGAGCGGGCCAGTGGCTTTATAGGGCAGCAAGCCTTACCACATCTGGCACCATTTCATGCTGTTAATTAAGTGCTGAGAATCGCTCTGCCGTCGATGGGCGTTGGGCCCCCACTCAGAAGACACAAGAGCTGCACAACAGCAGGGCACACTTGAGCTGGAAAGTAACAATTCTAAGTGCAAGGAAAAAAAGCTATATCAAGAAGTTGAGTAATAATTACAAGTTTAACTTGTGTAACGGTAGTAATTCCAGCTCTCTGTGTTTCTCTCAGCTTAAATTTTCTGCATGTGAGAAAGTGTTATTATCCACTTGTTGATCAGGAAAACCACAAATAATTGTCCACAAATCAACCACAACTAGGTGGGAATAAAAGCAGTATTTTGTGTCCAGTGAAACAGAAGCAACAAAGAAATGGAGAAACACAAGAAAGATACAGTCTTTTCCATGTTACTGAAAAGCGTGAGAAATGCTAATATTAAAACTGAAAAGTAGAATGGAGAAATGTGAAGACAGACCACCACCCTCTTCAAAATAAAAAATAAATTCACAAATACAAAGCAAAAGCACTGTGGGATATAGCCAGACACCTTAAGCAAAATACAGCAAACAATCGGTGGCAAATATATTGGCTACTTCTGGGAAGCTAATGTACTTTTATTTTTATAATACTAACATTTTATCACTAGCTGATTAAAAATAATTAGGGTAATATTTTGAAAAGTAATGAAAAATGTTATAAGACAGTCCAAGAAAAATAAAAGAAAGGAAAAATCTCATAGTTGTACAGCTTAGTTGCATGTAAAATATTAAGTGAACACAAAATATCTACAAATTTGACCTTCAGACGTTGAAAACATTTGCATTACTGAACAGGGAGATAAACAAGGAAGTGTTTTGGAAGATTCAAACATGTGGGAATGAAAATGTTTTTCCAAAACATAGGTCATGCTGAATAAATATGATTATTTTTCTTCAGGGACCTTGCAATGAACTTTTGAGCTGAAGCATAAGCTTTTTATTCTGCATGAAATTGGTAGTTTTGGCAATATGTTGTAGAGGATGAAATAAGTAATGGATAAGTGGTTTTTGTTCCATAGCTAATCCAGGGCGATCTGGATAGACAGCTGTGTGAATGTGTGATGGGTCTGGGTCTGATCACCTTTCAGCAAATAGGATTTGTAAAACGTGGCATAAAATTTGAAGAAGGAGGTGATTTACAGGTGCAAAGCCTGATGGGTTTCTTCCCATTAAAAATTGAAAAATACAGTAAAGTAGCACTTTAAAAGCAGGGGTGTTGTGCTCTGACACTAGATTTCAAGATGCATATCAAGATAGTTGGGAAGCTAAAATTTACCGAGAAGTACCAAATTACTGCAGAGGTTGTTGGACACTGCATGGAAAGCTCAGGACAACAGTGTTTCTGTGCTAGCTGGTAATCCTCTAGGGAGGACAAAGAGAAGATGGGAGCGAGCAGCAGCAGAGAACAGACTTTATCAATTCGAGGGTGCCGAGGTTACTGACAGACAGAATTAGAAACTGAAAACAAGCATATTTCAAGTCAAACATTTATAGGGCAGTGTTTGACAGAGTGTAAGGCACAGATATTCTTTCTTGAAACTCATTTTTTTACCAGGCTATGTAGTGTGCTGGTTAATTTTCAGCCTGGGAGCAGCCTGCTTGTTAACAACAGTAGAAGTTCTTCATAGCTTTATTGCAGTTCTTTATCCTTCACTGTCTTGTCCTTGTCCTGTCTGAGTAAAGGCTGCTGTTTTAACTCAAGCAGTTTACAGTCTCAAGTTAACTTACAGTCTATTAAAAGTATTTGGTTCTTATTTCCTAAGTCAGCATTAAAACCCAAGCTGCCCAGAGCAGATGTTAGTGCAGGCCTAGGTTGGATGCAGAGCGTTCTGGAGCTACACACTAATAAATCTTGCAATTGGCTTGGTAGCTTTTATAAAGCATGAATCTAATAATTCCTGTGCTCTGAAATCTGGGGATTGCCATAACTGAAACAAAGTCATGGCTTATAAGTCACTAATAAATAACATTTGATAGCTAATTAAGTCCAAATATGTTTTGCTATACTTAGCTTTCCTAAGAGACTTTAATTATTTACAAAGTGCGGCTACTCTTTTCTGAATACTTTTAACTGTATGGTCAGACTTCATTTTTGTTTCATATGTTCTTAAGCAAAACATTCTACTGTAACACAGTGTCTTTGTCTGCTTCAATATTACACTATTAACTTGTTTTATTATGTGTGTATTGAGCTATAATTGGCATTCCATCCTTCACTAGACTATATCCTGTTATTTTGTCTTTTCATCAGATTATTAATTTATTTTAATCTATTAAATTAATAAATTATTTTAAGCTTATTAAGATAATAGTTATCTTAATCTATGAAGTAATAGAATTTTAGGTTGATGTGAACTGAAACCGTGGTAGAAGAGATTGAGTGGTGTTATGCGTGTTTAAAAACAGTGAGAGAAGAGCGTAGCCTCTTTTTAATACACTCATATTTGAAAAGTGATTTTACTGTGATAGACTCAAAAAATACACTTTTCTTTGTGTCAGGTGCTTAAGAAAATTGTGGAGTTGATTATAGTTTTTAATATAGTAGTACACAGGTTGTGCAGCTGTGTCCAAATAAGATGGAATATGTTCTATCTTGAAGAGTGTCTAAGAAAAATGAAAATAATTAAAAATAGCAAATCAAATTAATAGGTTTTGTTGGTTTCTTCCTTTTGTTCTTTGCCTTTCCTTAAGAGCCATCACTGGGATAGTATAAAATTAAACATACATTTGTAAAATTATGCCTAGCTGCTGCTGTGAATGCTTTGATTCTTGTTGAATCACACTGACTGAAAGAGTCTGCAAATTTATATTGAAAAAAATGTTTATCATTTTCTCCTGTTATTTAACCACTGTCTGTATTTTAACAGGGAACTTGGTGAAAAAAAAAATCGTAGGAGATGTATGAATTTGCCTTAAATTTATTACGTTGTTATTGTTATTATCTGTTCAACACATACTTTTAAGTTGTTACATACTCAGCAAACAGTTCTAGACAGTTTCCTGTGTTCATAAGCTTCAACAGGCACAGGAACATTTTTAAAAGTATTGGGTTAAAAAAAAAGGCGGGGGGGAGAGGGGCAAAAAAAGAGAACCTAAATGAAGGGTTTTTTTTCTAATTACCCAGGTACAGAGTTGTGGTGTCCTATCCTCCCCAGAGCGAAGCAGAACTTGAACTTAAGGAAGGTGACATTGTTTTTGTGCACAAAAAGCGTGAGGATGGCTGGTTCAAAGGCACTCTGCAACGAAATGGAAAGACTGGCCTTTTCCCTGGCAGCTTTGTAGAGAATGTTTGAGAAGATTCATTCCAAGAGCTTCAGATTGTACTGTACTGTAAAATAGCACAAATATTTTGCCAGAAAAAGCACAGTCATGAAATATTTTCAAATGACTGTAAATGTAAACAAAAATCTACATATTTTTACAGTGTCTATAGCACAATTACACCAGCGAACAAAGGAGATGAAGGCATCTGCTGGTTTTATCACTTTGAATTCTTAAGTGTGATGTGTGCCTTGTACTGTCTGATTTATTATATAGAGGAGTTTTTTTCCCCAAGTATGTTACATAAATGAGCAATTGTTTACAAGGCTGTAACTAATTTATTCTTGGGTTTTTTTTTTTAAACTTGAATTTTGTGTAATAGCTAAAATTCTTGTGACTATGATTTTAACAAATTATTAATTTATGAAAGAATAACAAAGGGGAAGCTGGATTCTCTCCTTATGAGCAAGCAATTATATCTGATAAAGAGCCTCCCATTTATCCTCTGGACATTTTCCCCTGCTGTGTCTGACAGTGGAGTAAGTCTCTGTTGTATGAGTTAATGTTGAGTGGTGGTGATGTGGCGTCAAATAGAATTTGCCAAATGGGGAAAAAATGTGTATTTTCTTCTTTGGACAGAGAAAAAAAAAGTCAGTGGTGTTCTTGAGTCTAGTTTCACTTCTTCATGAATCACCCAAGTAGAGTAATGTTTCCAGGAGGCAAAGATATATGTGAACAACTCAATAAAACCATCTCAAGGTTAGGATCATCTCAAGGTTAGGAAAGAAGAAATTAAGGAGTGCCAACAAGAAATTCCCTATACCTTCTGTTCATGTAATAACTGGGCTATTTGAACAAAGCTTAGCTTTGTATATTTGGCCAGTTCTTTGGGCATTTAGCGCTCAGGATCCAACAAAATTGGAAGGAATGTTAAAGCCCAATACTTAAAATGAATATAACTTGAAAACATCTGTTTGATAAGACTGAATATAAAAATAAAATTATAAGTTGTACTTTATGTCTAAAAATGCCTAAGACGTGTAATTTGCTGTTTTCTTCTCAAAATGATCTGCATGGCCAAGAGATGTTTTAAAATGTCTGAGCAGTAGTGGTGGTAAGTGATGCACTTGTGTTAAAGGCTGTATGAAACACTGTGAAAACTTTACTAACTTCTTAACCATTGCTACTTTGGTATGTTCTGACTTTTTCTTTGTCTTGCATGTGTTACTCAATTCCTGCAGTAATGTGACTGTGCATGGTTGGCATTTCCCATTCCAATTTCCTGTTGCTGGGTTATTTTTCTCTGAAAGTTTCCCAAAAGCCACTTGACCAAAACTAGTGAGCAACTTGCCTTCAACCAGAGAAGGTGCCCAGTGTTTGAATCATTAATAAAATTTTTTAATGTCCTTGCAGCTGATGGAAATAAAGAATGCAGCCTGCAAGAAATATGTTGTTAGTCTTTCAGGGTTTTGTTAGATATTTGACACTGGTGAACACACACGCTACTCAGCTGAACTTGGTTTTTTATTTTATTTTATTGTTTGATTATAGCATTTAATGGTGATTCTTTTTTTGTAAGACACTGAGCACCATCATCTCCATTTAAACCCATTTAAATCTGATGTAGTTTGGCTGTTACTCAGCACTTTACAAAGGGAAGCCAGTAAGGTGATTCAGTGTCACACAGTACGCAGAAACAGTGATCTGTTAAATCCTTATAATTTTTTTGAAGTTATACATTGGAAAATATCAAATGTTAATGACAGAGATTTCTTGCAATATCAGGTAGTATCATGATGGTCTTAAAAATAAGAAAAAATATATCTATATATATATATAGTTGGACATGACAGCATTCCCAAATTAACCATCTCTCTTAAACACTGTATCATTCATTTTTTGCATTTTTAAATCTTTTAAATAGTTTACTTGAATATTCATGTAATATATAAAGGTTTTGTGAAATGAATTTTAGTTAGAAAGAAGCTGATATCAGCTTTTGTCAGCATAAATTGGCACTAGTGTGTCGTAATCTTATTTTGGAAAATTTAGTGCATTTTATATTAAAGACTACTAAAGGTTAATTTTTTCTATCTCTACTCTCCATATTTTAAACTAAGTGACTAAGGTACCTCTATTAATAGAATTTCATGATGTAAAGTCAGTTAAAAATCAGCTGTTAATCCAATAGTTCTGTTAGATGGAATACATTTTTAATTGATTTTTTTTTAACATTGAGTAAATGTTTGTAAAAAGGGCTTATTACATAGCAGTGCAACAGTGACAAAAATGCAGTTTATCATGCCTTTTTTGTGATCTTTTGGGGGTTAGTTTTTGGTTTTGGCTTGGGATTAATTCAGTGTAGAAACAGACAAACCCTGTGCATTTGCTTTGTGTAATTCCATAAAAAAAATTTTGTAAGGTATTTTATATCTATGTTTGAAGTCCAGTGAATGTTAAGTGTTTGATTTATTATGTTAAACTTCCAATCCTAATAAATATTTTCTTAGCAAACAGCTACAGCAAATAGTGTATGCAAACATTAAACATAAATTACTTGTAAAGAATTTGACAATAAAATTACCAGAACTTAATTTCCGAATTCCTAGGAGGGTATTTCTGCGCATAGAGAAAAAGTCTTCAGATTCCATAATGTAAGAAGCTTGGAATGATGACTATGATGCAAAAATTTTAGAGAGAACTGAGGACCTGGCTGATCTTTTCCCAACTCCTTATTTCAACGAGTAACTTCAGAAGAGGTAGGTAACTCCATCTCAGTCTGTTCGTGGTGGAACTACAGTCTCATCAACAGCCTATCAGGTGCACAATAGGTATGAACTGCTTTCCCTGGAGGAAGAAGGGTCTGTGTAATGGACCTGCTACATACTGGGAGAGGCTGAAGCATCTGCCTGAACTTCCACTGTGGGCAGAAGTGTTGGGTGGCAAGAGACTCATTTGCCTGAAGAAGTTTTCTGTGCACGGCAGTCAGGCAGCAGCTGGCTAATGAGGGGACCTTGATTTGTGTGTGGTGTGGTTACATGTCTGCTATATACACGTGGCCTCTGGGAAGATTGGTGGAATTTAATCCTGAAGTGTTTGTAAATATGTTTGAGACTTGGGTGATAACCTCAGTGGTAGTTAAGACTGACGAGCAGAACCTAAAGTGTGCTAGCAGTGAATGGCGCAGCATTGGGTGCCCTCTGAAAGAAGGAGCATCTTGTCTGACCTTCCTTAATTAAGGAGGATGAGGGGAGGGGGAAAGGCAGCATGATTTGTGCAGAATGGAGAATATCAAAAAGCAAGATTTATTTGTTTTTCAGAATTGTGGTCTGACATCAGTGCATCTGTAGAAGAAAAGGGCATGCAAACGTCGTGGCTATGTAGCAGAAGTAAAGCTATTTCTTTGGGTTGGTTTTTTTGTTTGTTTGTTTGTTTTGTATTGTGATTATTGACTAGATCTGATATGTGTTTAACATTTGGCTTGCCAAAGGTACATGAAATCCTGTTCACCCTCACTTCATTACCTCTGCCTTATAGCAGTAATGGCAGCTATTATAGTTTTGCATAGGCTGAAAAATATGGCTTCTGAGCATTCTGACTATTTTCAGAGAGCTGGCAAAATATTGTATCTGGCTTGTTCTTTCCAGTAGCTTTAAGCAAATGTGTTTAAAGATGCACATTGACCTTAATGAAACACAAAAATCCACTTTTCTAATTAAAAAAATTTGTGTCTGGCATTACTAAAACTCCTACAGTGTAGTCTTTCATATATGTGCAGTTGATGCCACCGGTTTCTGTAGGATATGCCAATATTCTTTGGATTCCTACCATGCTTCTGCAATATGTATACTTCTCAAATCATGCTCAGGTGCTCGTTCCCTGCACTTGGTTAATAATGGTAAATCTTAAGCAGATTTGAAGCTTGACATGAACAAAACCAGTGTCATAAATCTTTTGAATAAAAACAACAACACTTCTAATAATAATTCTTTTCTAATGGCATATTTGCAATATTTGTATATAGGAACAAAAGAGCTGAGAATGGTGATGATGCGTGATGAGAACATGGACATTAGATGTGGGGAAAAATGGGAAAGAGGATTTAGAAGACCTGTATATGCAACCTGATTCTTAACTAAATTATTAGTGATCTTACCTTAGTTACTAGAGTCAAGCTCTGTGAAAGGACCTAAGAGGGACTTGGATGTCTAAGGCTGAAGATGCAGCCCTCAGTCTTTACCCAGTCTCTTAAGCTTGTATTTGTTTGGTGCTTGTGTCTAGAACAACTGCTGTTCTCTGTCAAATACATTTGAAATCCAAAACTAAGCATCTGTATTTCTGAATTTAGTTGCAGGTTTGCATTAATAAACAGGCGTAGTGTCCACTTCCTACATATTTTCTGCAGTAACACTTACATTAGAGGACTGAATCTCTTGGGAAATGCATACCAAGATGCAATGCATTCTTCTTCCACAGTGTCATGCCAATAGCTCTTACTTTCTGGGAGACAAACTTGTTGACAACCTTGAGGTAAGCACCTGCTCTTGAAAACTTGAGGTGTCACCTTTTTGCATGTTTCCTCCTTTGCCAACTGACGATTCCTGTGCTTCTGAGGTACGTGGTGTAAAACTTGTTTTCAAAGTAAAGGCTGACTGGTTTTTCTGAGTTTAAAGATAGATTCTGATAGATTAGATCTGGCTCCAAATACAATCATCAGCATCTAAACCCTTCTAGGAGAAGTCTCCTCGAGCCTGACTTCTGTGGGCGAGAGACTTCGCTGATCCATTTTAACAGCTGAAGACCACTTTGTTCAGAATCACCCCAGTACAAGGAACAAAAAATGAATTTGTAATACCCAATCTGCAATGCACAAAAGCCATTCAAAATGTTACATAATGAACATTTCATGTGTGCCTATCAAATCAGAGTGGTTGCACTCTACATAATATTAGCAGATCTCAGAAAGTATTATCTATCTGTTCCTTCTACTATACTCTTTTCTGTCAGCTGTATTATTTTGCTAGAAAGTGGCAAAATCAGTTCTTAACTGCTCTACTGTTCCTACTCAGTGGAGTAAAGAAAATTTAGACACAGTGACATTAGCCCCAGATTTCAATTACTCACAGTTCTTACAAGCTTGTAAAAATTCCCCTTAGCACATGTAAATGAATAGCACTTGGCTGCACTGTGCACCCAACTCCAGTGCCCACATGGTTCAGGTTACATGGCCCAGAGGCCTTCTGTTGTTTGCATCTAGTAGTCATTCAGATCAAAACCAATTCACAGGATGTCCAAACACGAGCTACATTCTCATTTCAGTGTGGTGAGAACGGCCTGTACAGGAGTGGAGAGAGTGGAAATTTGGCTGGCACATCAAGACAAAATACACTTTCCATTACAAAGGCAGAAAGAAAAATGTCAGTATTTTGAAATATCTGTGCAGGTGGTTTTTTTGTCTCTGCTACCTTAGATAGAACCCCATTTCACAAGGCAAATGGACTTTAATTCCTGACTTCCCCATCCCTCCCCTTCCCATCCCCCTGCTTCCCAGAAAGGAAAGCAATATAAGCCTTTAGAAATATCCAGATTCTTTGGCATTAGAACACATGGTTGGATTCTCAATTACTCCAAATCAGTGCTACTTCATTGATTTCATTAAACTTTCCTGGCATACACTGAATATGCCCCCTACTGTTAAATAGTGAAGGAAAGTATCTCATCTGCCCTAAAGGAATGAATATGTTTGAAAGAAACTGAGCTGGATGATTTTCATACTTGGAAAATACAGATCTATTCAGGCTGTGTTATGCTTCTCTCAAAATCGTTTGTCCCACTGGTACAGCTGAGGCACTAGATCAAAGATGATGCCGTTTAGCAGCACTGTAAAGCATAGAAGACTTGCTCGCTTTTCAAGCAAACCTATAAATTTCCACATCCACAATTACATAGTAGGCTTTGGTCTGCTAGCAGCTGCTAGTCCCAAAATCTTTTGTGGTTAGCTGCTGCTGTATTTTCTCATGGTGCATCTGCAAATGCTTGGGAGGGAAGATGAGTCGGCAGCAGAATAACTTTAAAGTGGTCATTGACTTTGTTCTCCACAACAAGGGATGTGCCCTAGGTCAAATTTCTTATTTCAGCTGGTTGAACTTCTGAATAAGCTGAAGAATGTTAGCTCTAAAAAGTGTACAGTTCAAAGAATTTTTCTCTACTCCTCTAGTAGGCAGTCTTAGTGTGTCTTTTGAATACACACAGATCAGGGAAAGCTCCTTTATTTCTTGCTCCTTATCAAAGTTTTACTGTATGCCACTATCCAACTTGTAAGTTTACACTGCACAAGTAACTATTTGCCCCTGCAGTCACTGAAATTCTTTGCATTCAATAATTTAAAATCTGTGATACATAATATAGCTTTTTTACAAGGATAAAGTTTAATTGTTTTTTAAAATTAAGTAATACTGGGCTTTGTAAAGATCAACATTTTCATGAAAGATAAGAACACGTGCAAAGAGATAAACATTTTAAAAGTTAAAAAAATGAGGATTCATCCTGCCTAGGCATTCAGTATTCTTGATTACTTGCACCAAATGTGTATTTCTTAATACTGAATGGGTTATTTCTGCCACAGAAATTCTCAGAAAGCTGCAGAGTTTCGGTTGAGAATGTCTCCAGTAAATAGGAAAAAGAGAGCAAGAATGAGATGGCCTTGGAATTCTGACTGAAGCATCAGAGACTGGGTCAGGACCAAATTTTAAGTGGTCCAGTTGTACATACCACAACGATGTCGCTGTTTGGAGGTCTGCCATAGCTGCTCTCAAGAAAATGGCAGACAGTATTTCTCATTTGTTCTTTACCTTACCTAGAATACTCCTCATTAAGGAAATCCACATTAACCTACTGTCAAATGCAGATAAAATTTGGCCGTAATGGCAAAACACAACAGTGCTCTTGTAATTTGTTTCTCTGATTTGGCAGTGTTAGGTGAGCACTTAGATGATCCAAGAAACGTTAACTACTAAAATATAAAATTCTGTCGGTGATGTTTCTCAACACCTCATGCTGGTCTCTACAGCACAGGATCAGCAGGCTTGAGCAACAGCTTCTGAGTCTGGGAAAGTTACGCAGTTGTCTTTGTAAGGACTGACAAGTCAGCAGTGAATGTGCCAGTGGGGAGCGGGTGGGAGGAGAAACAGCCCTGTAATTACAGAGATCAGTGAAACATTGTCTGGCCCAACCACAGCTATTTTGGGGTTTTTATTTTACAATAGGCTATTCCATAGTAAATGATGCTAACGCTCCTCTCCCACAGTAGGTCAGGGAGGCTTGTAAGTGGATGTGACCAAGTGTTTGGATGTCGGGAGATGAGGACCACAACAGAACTTAGCTGCTTTAATGTCTGGGGGGGCTCTGGTGACAGCTGTGTTGCCAGAGCCCCCAGGTGCAGGCACAGTCGGGGCTGATGGCACAAACTGCTGTCAGAGCTGCACGACAGCTCAGAGGGCAAGGGCAGGCTGTGAGAGCTGTCATGTCTCTTCAGAGGTCACGCTGATGGGAAGTGGTCAGTCAGGAGGATGTGTCTCAGGGCTGCGGTGTGTTTATGCAGGCAAACCTTTGTTGTGTGGCCTCCGTGTTAAGTGTGTTACTAATGAATGAGATGATGTGGGAACTGTTCCATCTGCTCTCTTCATACTTTTGCCAATCAGTGTAACGGGTTTGGTTTCGACTATGTAGTATCACAGTCTCATAGCTGACAGTAATAGAGCGTACTCGTGCAGCTATGATTTAATTAGCCCACAGCCCTGTTTCTACTGAGTAATGGCTAAATCCATCAGTACAAGAAGTATTCTTTGTCAAGTGCAGGAACTAGTTTGGGGAAAAATTAGCAAACCTGTACTTTTGAGCTTCTTGGGTTTTATCATCAGATACTGCATCAGAGGCTGGAACTCCTGGTTGGGTGTGTGTGTCTGAAGATCTGTGATGTATCTCTGCATGTTTTCTCTATTGCAATACTGTCAAAAACAATATTTTTAAGGAAACAGTTTTTTTCAAGGGCACATATTAGATTCTCATCAACATCTGGTTAAAGTTTGTTATTAAAAGCTTATTTCTGTCTGGGATTACAAAAGACACAAAGAAAAAGCCCATATTTTTGTGACTAAAAGCACTATGGAAAACTTTACAAAAGCTTATATAGCTGGCTTATGTTGTGTTTCAGCTATATTTGGTAACACAGTAGAATGCTTTTGGAAGAGATATGAGATGCTGAAATAGTGATTCCAAATATAAATGAGGTCCCTAAGGCATGAATGGAACGTCTTGCTTATAACTTTAAATTACTTTTTTATAGCTAAAACTAGCATGTCTAGTGGCTAATTATAATGTAGCCTGATGTTATGCCCAACCACCTCCTTTTCTGTCTTTTTCACATGCACCACTTAACCTCCTAGGCCTTCATTTCATAAAGGATTAAGTGCATTGGAATGTTACTAAACAAAAAACCCCCAAAACAAACAAAACAAAACAAAAAAGAACAAAAGATTTGCGTAACAGGAGTGGATTTAAACATGATCTTAAATGTATGATGAGGTATTTTGCTGAATCCTAGTGTTTTTTCTCCCTGGACTATCTTGGATATAAAATGGTGTGGTTTAAGAAAGAAAAAACCAATGTTACTTACAAAGAGAACTTATTTATGCTTTTTCAAATTCAGCAAAAATAAATTCACATTTCAAGTCTGAAATTGACTTCGTGGATACTGTAACACACAGGATGGAAAAGTACAGCACTTTGGAAAGCTTGGGTGTGTTTTCTATACTCTAATTTGAGATACTGTTCCATTGGATTAAAAAATAAAAAAGAAAAAAAAAAAACCCAAACCAAAAAAAAGAGAAGCAATTTTTACCTGATCAAACTAAATGGGAATTTCAGTACTTACCCTTTTAATCTGGTCTGGCTTTGCAAAGAATAGTGTTTAGTAAGTGTTGGAGTGTTACTGAGATGGCTAGGCTGAAAAGGTCAATAACTGGCTGGTTCTTGAGACAGGCCAGGGGTGCTGTCTGCACTTTGGTGGAGGACAGATTGCCATCCAGTGAGTGTAAAAGGTGGGAACATAAAAAATCTTGCAATGAGATTCAGGATTATTCTATGTTCACAAACTTGTGGGTGGGGGGAATAGGAAGGGCTCATTTGTTTCTTCAAAACAAAGTAGGGATCTGGAAGCTTCCATGAGACATCTTTCTTTTATGTTTGGGATAAAAACATGTAGTTTCATGCAGAATACAGAAAGAGCATCAATTAGTTTGGCAAAAACTCTGCAAACATTTCAGAGGTGAGGCTGGGATGAGGTGGTTTGGCTGTTGCTGTCTTTCCTACCTGTTATGATGGGAGCTATGAAAACACTGCTGATGGTAAGGGAGTCTGTCATTCTCAGAGAGGTTTTAAAGGAAACTGAGCTAAAAACATGAAGATTTTCAGCTTCATGAATGAGAATCTTTTGTCCTCATTTAGAAACCTCAGCCAGTACTGTTCATGCAGGCACTCTGCTGATGTGCAGATTAGCTGTAGAATGTCTCGCTCAGGTTTCGGGGCACTTTATTTGGGTAACAGGAGAACATATGACTGGACATTTGTAATCTATTTGGCAGCACAAACTGTATGAAGTAATCAATTAGTTTAACAAATGGTCTTGTTCTTTTGAACAAGGAGAAGGAACTTCTTCAGCTTGGTAAGTTTGTGAGTCACAGAATCATTGAATAGTTTGGTTTGGAAGGGACCTTAAAGATCTAGATCCAACCTCCTGCCACAGGCATGGATACCTTCCACTAGATCAGGATGCTCAAAGCCCCATCCAGTCAGGCCTGAATCTCTACAATTACTTTGGTTATATCTCAGAACAGTATGAAAAAGAAAATATGACTCTAATTTCCTCATAATTTCACAAAATTTATGCCTGTAGGGTGCAAATTAAAAATATCCTGAAAATCTTAGCTTTTGTTGCTTTAAAAGCTTGATCCCTCCCTGGGCCCCATTCAATAGGCTCTTCATGAATCTCTTCATTCTTGGTTGCCTCCATCAGAGGCTTAGCCAATTCCCCTAATTCAGGAATCCATGGCTGACAAAATCCCACAGCTCCAAGGTTAGTTCTGGGAATTCAAAGAAACAGTTAAAGCTATGAAGGATGTTGCAACTGGATCCAGCTTTACAGCCAAAATGAGTTACAAAACATTTTGCAGAGTACTCCTGCTAAAAATAGTTATGTATTGAGTTGAGAAAATGCAGGGAGGCTGGATAAGGTCAGTAAGCACAACATTACCCAGTTCTTACAACGGAGGAAATTTACCAACCAATAGTCCACGTGGCATTCAGTAGATGGTGTCCTGCTCTCTTCTGGATGAGGCCTTTCTTATTTTTCCCTTCTTATCCCATTTGGTTATCTGTTGTACTCCTTTCCTTTACTCTCTGGGCTCTTTTCTGCAGGATTGCAGCTTGTTCTTTTCTCTTGCATGATTGTCATCGGGCAATGGACCAATGTATCGTAAGTAGAATTGCTTAACACGTATTTATCAGATTGTTTATTTACATATATTTAACAGCTTTTGAACATAAATGCACTGTACCACAAAAACCCCTTCTGTTTTTGCAAAGCACTTGCATATTCTAGCAAATGACAGTCTAGCTGTTTTTAGTAAATTTCAGTTAATTTATTTGAAAAATTACATGAAATACAGAGTTAATGTCAAACCTGGGTTGTTTTGGGATTTTTTAAAAATTAAACACTTTCATCTTTCTTGAAACTCCCCTAACCTTTCCTAATCTACGTCCTTTTAAGTTTCCCATGAATGGAATTATTGACAACTCCCCTAATAAAAGAGAATGCCTTTCCAGATGGGATTTAAATCCTGTATCTATCCAGCAATTCACTTTTTGCAGGTGCAGTCCTCTTTCTACATTAGGGCCTAAAAGTGCTTCCACAGAAGATGACAGTAACTAGGTAGTAGGAGATGTTTCCCTAGGGCTGTGCCAATATGGGAAGCTGACAGTCATTAGCCTCAATTAAAGATGGGAGACCTGACATTTGGAGGGGAAAAACTAAGTGATTTGGCTAGGCTTAAAAGAAACTTGGAGCATGCCCTCTGAATTTCAGTTCATGAGGGCACACTTCCCCTGAGGAACTTAACTATGGCTTTAGCATTCCATTCCTCTGCTAGATTTTTTTCTCCTTCTTCATTTCACTTGGAAGATAATCTTGGACCAAAAGCTCCTGGGAACAGAAGCTGTCATCTCTACTGTCTAAAATGCTGTTAGTTGTAGGAAATGAAATTTTAAACACTTCCTTTTTTTCTTGTTTGTATAATCTCTAAATATTCTCTTTCTTTGTTTCTTTGTTTTTCTTTTCTTCCTTTCTTTTTCTTTTTTTTTTCTTTCCTTTTCTTTTCTTTCTTTCTCTTCTTCCTTTTTCCTTATTTCTTTCATGCTTGCTTTCCTTCTTTCTTCTGGGCGTCATGTGATGTTAGCTTCCTTAAATACTCATATTCCAATGGATTTAATGAGTGCTTGGGAGCCAGATGGCATGCCATATTTTTTTCAAAATATTTTAAAGCACATGACAGACAATTCATGTTGACAGGAGTGCTTTGCTGAGGTGTCTGTAAAGCAAATGTGTTACTTGTTACTATTAGAGCAGAATAATTGTTTATGAAACGCATCCTCAAATTCAACAATGATTCAATGAAGTAAACAGAAATATACTGTGCTATGTGAACACTGCACACTCTGCAGAGATGTTATCCACGTGTATAAAATAATTACGATCCGAGTGATGCAGTGTGGTATTACGCAATGATGCTCACTGGAGTCCAAATTCAGGCAATTTTGTATGAAAATCTCCAGTCTGTGGGCAGTATTAAGGAAAAGACTATGGCTGGAGACAATAAAGATTACTCTTTTTCATGTTAGATGGAAAGAGAGAAGAATTCTTCCTTCTTTTGTCTACCAGGAAGAGAGAAAACCACAAAAGTATTTTCCACGTAGAAGGAAAAGACATAAAAACAATGGACTCTTCTATCCTAGTTAAGACTGGTTGAAGTTGTAGGTTCAGCTTAAAAAATCTCTGCTAATGATCCTCATGCTGCAGAAAGCCAGCCTGGAGTAGAAGCCAAATATCTGGTTTTGGGAAAACAGCAGGGTCTCTGATAAATGCATGGTCGTGTATCCATCTTCTCTGGTTTAGCAGCTACACTGTGAAAAAGGAGGTAAATACTAGCTTGAATACTCTCTGAACCTCTAGCTTTTTCTTTTAAAAAAATGTTAAACATGGACAAATCTACTTCATTCCTGAATTTTATTCATTATTTTTTTCAGTGCTCTTCAGAACTGACATTTCTGGCAAATTTAGAGTTCCCTAACAAAACAAACAAAAACCAAACAAAGCCCACCAAACACAAAAAGCCCCCAAACTAAACCCCAAACCAACAAAACACACAATCAAACAATGGTATATGAGTTTTACATCCATCAAAAAAAAACTTGTATGGGGAGTGTTCCCTTTGTCAAGAAGAAAGAACATGGTGTGTAGAAGCTGGAGAAAGAGAGGCTGAACTTTGACTGGTAGGAGAGCTTGTCTGCAGCAGGCTGGGGATAATCCACCCCTGTGATGTGCAGTATACAGTATATTCTCTATGTTCAGGATAGAAAAGTTACAGAAGGTTTAGGCAAGTGAGGATAAAACCATAGAAGTATATGTAAAATATGTATCTAGGAATTTTATATATATATGTATATGAATTTTTCCTGTTCTGGAAAAAAGCAATCAAACCAGGCTCCTGTACCACCCCTACACCTGTATCAGCCTGTATTGAATAGCTTTGAATCAGAATTGTTGTTCATCACTTTTGAATTTTCATAGCAATTTCGTCATAGCATGGTAAAACACACACCTTCTAGACCGATCTGAATTGCTCTTTTCCCCCCCTTTGCAGTAAATAGTCAATTTTATTTCCTATAAAGTTAATATATAGGATTAATAACAAAATTACCTTCTGGAGTTTAGAGATGGTAACTTGTGCAATCCTGGGTTTCTGCAAACCACGCTATTAACTGTGTGTCGTTGGGCAGCAATGGGTACCAGACCTCTTATGGGGAGCTCAAAAAATGTTTGACTTCTACTAGAATCTCATCATAACCTGTGCTCTTACAAATCAAAACCTATATGAGGGATGATTAAAAAAAACCAGCTGTTGAAATAAGGTGGGTACGCATTTTATATAATCAGACATTACTTATATGGCAGTCTGGTGTGAAAAATAGCGAATTTTTTCCTAGGATGCTAATCTCTCTTGATAGTTATTGAAAGAAATTATTCACTGTGATAGATAAATATAAAAATGGTGGAAGCAATCATCTGAAAATACCTCTTTTCATCTTTAATAACCTAATTATTACCTCATTAAGCCAGCTGATTGTGTATTATTATGATTGACTACTTTATTAGAAGGACATAACACAGTAAGGGCTTCTGTGTGTCACAAGAAGATGAAGTCTTCAGCTGCTCAGTTAAGTACATGAGTGAGACGAAATGACAGTGAAGTATTTCCGCAAGGAGATGTGATGTGAAACTAGATTTATTTAGGACAATCTGATTGAGAGAATGGAATGTTGGGAGTTCCTTGAAAACTCTCTAAGCATTACTCTGTGTGATTCAGGCTGCAAAATGGTAACAGCTGTAAAGAATATTGGTTTTGACATTTCCTATAATACTGGTGAAGATAAAGGAGGTGAGCAATCTATGAGATCTGAGTGATTGTCACTAGCACTATCACAGTTGCCATTTATTATGGAGTGTGTTCAACACTCATGGCTGGCAAATCATCAGCTGAAGTTTTGCCAGTGTAAGTCCTTATGTTTAGGATCCCAGCTATTTGCAATTATGGAGGGATGACTACATGGTCCCTTGACTTGCTGCTTTCTCTCAGTAAGTGGTTGTGCTACATTAAGTTGATATTCCTGTACTCAGTAAATTTGTGCCTCATTAGGGCTACCCTTGAAAACATATTCACGGTCACATAATGAATGTATGCTAAAATAGGCCAGGCTATAAAAACAGTTAGTGCTTCTGGATGGGCCTTCCGTTTCCTGCTTTAAACAGCTTTTGGACTCTTCATAAATGTTATGAATGTCAAGGTAGGTATTTGGGGGAATCACTGACGTATTTCACTTCCATGTATCTCAGACCTGCTACTTCCCGGGGGCTAATCAATGTGCTTATGAAACAAAGATTTTGCTTTGTTTTGCTTTGTATAAGTCCTTAGAATTTCTCATGAGAAGGGAGGTGAAGGATCAACTCTTGTTACTTTTTAACTATGTTTTTCTACTCCTGCAGTATAGGCCTTTAGCTGAATTTTCTCACCCTAATGAGTCCAGTCCAAATCACTCGGTCAAATCTTTCTGTCTTTATTCCTGTGCTTCTTTATGACTTTGCCTGCTTCTCCTTGTCATCTTCTCCCAACATCCCACCTCCTTCCCCCTCCTCAACAAAGCAGAAAGTTTACCGACTGTAAATATGAGTAGATGCAGTAAATTTTCAGGAGACTGCATCACAGGACCAAAGCGGGAAACAATTTGGATTTGCCCATACCATTTGTGGAGATTCAAAACCTGAGACTATGATTAAGTGATGTATTAGGCCAGGAAAACCTTGACATTTGCTCCATCATAAGAGGAAGGAAATTCTGTCTGGTTAGACAAAACTTTCTTCTGTTAATCCTAATGTTGAGAGCAGTTTTTTGTACGTTTTGCAGCTAAAACCTTTGGTGATGAATACTTCTCCAAAATACTCTTTTTTTTTGTTCGCCAACTGCAGTATTAATTAAACAGATTTTTACAAGATAAATTAATCCTTGAAATGATTGGCCATGAATCTCACTTTGCAGCTTATATAACTGTGTAGTGAATGGGAATATGGATGAGACTATGAGAGGCAAAATGGGGAAGTTAAAACATTGTTCATATGTGAAACAAAAGCAAATTATGCAAGACCTTGAGCAGACATTTATAAATGGTTTTTAGCTATTTTTAAATGCTGTTCCTGAGACTACTTCTTTTAACTATTGAGCATATTAGATTTCATTAAAAGTAAATTGCCTCTAAGAGAACAGGAGGAGAGTTATTTACTCAGGAGTATTCAAACACTTCTGCAAAACTCTTAGATGTCATTGTACCAGACTTCCAGTGGATATTCTTAATGCTTATGATACATGCAATACGCAAAAAAAATCCTTTCTATACAAAATAGTCAGCGGAGACTGCTGGGAGTGACATGTCCTTCTGTGGTGGTGTCAGTTTTGACTGTTTTCCAGACTGCCTTTCTGGGAGATGCTGACTGCTCTGTGAGATGCACTTTGCAGTTTTGAAAAACTTGTCTGTCTGAGAGGTGCTGTACAGAAAGTGGTGAGTTTGCTCCCTGCATGGCTGAGCTGGATATTTCTTCCTTGTTCCTAGTCCTGGCTTGGGACTTAGGACCTAAACACTGATTCATTCAGTGGCATACATAAGGAGTGGGATGCATGGAGGGAAGTAAGAGATTTCAGGACATGCTGAGATCCTAGATTTCATCTCTTTAGTCCAAAGTCCACTGATACACAGTGGGAGTGTCCAGTGTCTGTGATCAGACGGGAGTTGTGGACAGAGGCTGAAGGTGCGACAAATGTTTCTTGAAGATAGTTTTGCAGGGGTGGGTGATGTTGGGGTTGTTTTACAATGTGTCAGGTGCCTCAGGGCAGCACTGGAAGTGGAATGTTCCATTTTAGCAGCAGATGAAGCAGCAGTAATACAGGCTCCTCTGTGTTCCCTTCATGGTGTGCCTGACTTCTCACTGGGAGCAGCAGCAGTTCAGTGACCGTGCTAACTCAAACATGGGCCTCACGCTGACGTGTGAAATAATCCTGGTCGTAGTGGGGAAACCTGTTTAGCCAGGAGGATATGAAAACATTAGGTAATTTGCCAAGGTTCTGATAGCTTTGTTTTGTTCTGGGTTTTGGTGTTTTGTTTTTAGAGTTTGCAGAGTTTTTATACTTTTCACAGAGGTACCAGGAAGAAATTTCTTAAGAGGAAGAAGTTTTCAATTTTTTGAAAAGGTACCTAAACTGTATAAAACCACTTCATGTTGGCATGATAAAAGTTCACTGTTATCACATAAGAACAAATATTGCAGAGATTTTGCATGGTCTAGAAAAACAAAACAGACTGCAGTGTCATAAAAAAAGATCACTTAAGAGGCAAAAGTGTGGCAATTTGGCCACTTAAATGTCTGAACTGGTGTGGTTGGGAAAAGTTTGCCAAGTGGCAAAATACTGGGAGGAGAGGGGTGATTTTTTCTGTCATACAATAGGCAGTTGTATTTTTCCTCAGCAGCTTATCTCAGCTCTGTATCACTTGCCTAGAAGGCTGAGGCCATATCAAAGACATTTGGGAATTGCAACATAAAACTTGTTAGTTATTAATGTATATATTTTATATGTGTGTATATAGCATATATATGTATAAAATTAGTAACTAGACCTGATTTTTCCCAATGTAAACCACAAGTGCATTTCTGCAGAAAGGGGAACAAAAAGAGACAGCAGCCTCAGTGCTGAGCTGTCCAGGCAAAGTGGAAAATGATGAGGAGCCCTGAGAGCTCACCTAGAATGAGGCACCTAGTACAGTTACACCCCTTTTTTTTACAGGAAGAAATGCACGGCAGTGTGTTGACTGTGTGACCTGCCACCGAGTTATCATTTGACCTGGAAAGAAGGAAACCTCTTAAGCTCTTCTCTGGCTTAATTCTGTTCTAAGCCCATGACTCCTGTATCCCAGATACATGCCCCCATCATCAGATTTGCTTAAGCTAGGGAGGTCATCTTTAATACGCCAGTTGAAAAGCAAAATAGTTTCTTGAATGTTTATTTCAATTGATGCTTAATCCCCAAGGTCTTACATTTCCGGGCAGTAATCATCTGGCTTGAGTGTCAAATCTCCTTGGCCCACTTTAATTTTTTCTTCTTGTTCCTATAAACTGAAACCACTTCAGACTGATGGTTATGACAAGCTTGTTCAGTGGTGAAAAACTGAGGTTAGTGACCATGTTTCCAGTAAGGGAGGAGACTTGAAAGCAGGTTTTCTTGGAGCCAAGTGCTCCAACCCGCAGGCTTTTGTTTAAAACAGGACTGAGCACATGTGCAGCCAGTTCTCCAGTTGCTTTGTCCCAGGCCTTACACAAAACCCATGTAATGTGGGAGGAATGATTTCACAAGCAGTACAGGGAACAGTATGAAAATGCTGCTGGACATTTGAGCAGCATTGCTCTTTCATGTGTGACTCTTGGCAGAAATTTAAGAGGCCACAGATTCAGGCACCACTGTGGTTAATGATTAGCACTCAAGTTCCCCTGTAAATCTTGCCTTAAATCAAAACCCAGGAGGAATTTGAAATAGCCGGTAGAGGGGACCTCAGTTACAGTGAGCCTTGTTTTGTGCCATTATGCTCTGATTTGCGTTTTGTGCTTTTAGATACATTAAATATCCTTTCCTGTTTGAGAATATTGTTTTTTCCCATGTTAATAGAGAAATTCTTACTTGAAAGCAATATCTTGGTTATGTGGGAGAATGATTAAAACATTTTAAGAAAGAAATAAAAAACTCTCTTAGAAGAGTGTTTTTAATGCCTGAATGCTTTAGGCTTGAGGAAAGACAGCTGCATCATTTTGTACATTGTGGACAGGTTCCAAGTGTGTGTGTACATGGTCACACAGACAGACATACAAGAATTATTAGCTTATATTTCCACATTAATTGTAAGCCAGGCATAATCACGACCAGTATTGAGCTAGCTCTTACAGATCTGGTCATGATAGATGGAACAGGTCTATCAGACCAAGTTCTTGAATCAGCTGCTGTCCCTGCAAAAGGGGAGGTAATCATTATGACACTGATTTGTCTCTTGGACTCCACTAGCACCACTAGCTGTAATGGGAAATCAGTGTGAATAAACTGGCTCAGATGAACTCTTCTTAATCTGATCTCATGATTTAACCAGGCATCTGGAAAAAAAAGGCTGTCACTTTGGCCAATGAACAAACACACATCTTGTTTTAAACACCAAGTTCATGAACAAGAATTAGAAAGAATCTTGTCTGAACTTTTGAAAAGGATATTTTACTTTGTCAACTATAACACACTTTAAACCCCCCACACTGAACTCATACTTACGCTGTGTCAGCAAAATCTGAACAGCACAGGACAGATTAATCTTTCTCTAACTTTCTTACAAGGGTAGGTCAGCTGTATGGATAAGGACACAGGTCAGAAATAAGGTAAAGTCATAATTACTTACAAATTTTTTCACTTAAAATCTGCCTGCTGCCATCCTTGTACAATGTGATGCTCCCAGTTATTTTCTCTGTAGTATACACACCTTCAGAAAACATCACCAAGGACAACTTTTTTCCCTCTGTGTTACTTTGCTTATAAGTTTCGCTTGAAGAAAAAGCTACCGTGGTCCTTAATTATGCTAGGTACCAGAAGTCTTGGTCAGAGACTATTCTGAGTCACGGTCTCAGCTGTCAGTGCCTTTTCTTCATCACTAGGGTCTCCAGGGTTTCAGAATATGGCATGTTCTGAAATGTCATTGTATCACAAAATCTCATTTACTCTTTTGAAAAGAGCCACTTGCAATCTAAATATACTTGCTAAAAGAAACTAATTATCATAACAACTTTTCTTAAAAATTTTCTTTTTCTTACAGATGTTCACCTGTTTGACAATGCCTAAATCTGCTTTTTCTTCTGTATGTAAAGAATGATCTGTGTTAAAAGAAACCAACATGCACAGAACTAATGTTATTAAATGCTCTACAGCTCCCCGAAAACACTTGTAATCTGAAATTCTGAAAAACACCTTTCAAGTCAAAAGCAAGAACTGTACAAAGTTGCAATCCCACTTTGCTCATAGAAACTGCAGTAGGATTTCAACATATCTTTTAATAATTAAGCTTTCGTGGAACTTTTTATTAATAATAATAATAAATAATAATAATTTTTCTCCAAAAAAATTCTTTAGTGTACTCTTGTACAAAATTGCGATAGCTTTTATTAGTATTCCTCAGGAGAAAAAATTTACTCGGTGTGTGTGACTTTAATTAAAGTCCACAGAAACCTCTAGCATATCATCAGACATAAATCCTAACTGTAAACAGCATTACTGCTATAACAGAGTCGTTTTTTATATTAGTTTAATTGCATATCATGAAGTTTACTTTGGTTCCTGAACAGGGACTCTCACAGGTGCTTCTGTATTTGGGGCTTATCTACCTGAACGTGTCTGAAATTTAACTCTTCTGGTACAGCGATGCCTCATACAAGATCCTTGGGATTTTGGGGCAAGGATACATGAAAATGAGAGAAATTCATCTAACTGTTTGTATCTATGTACAAAGCACCTTTTTGTTCACGAAAGAGGTAGCAAGGTTGAGAGCTCCAGCTCAGTGAAGCCGCTCCTTCGTGCCCCACATGAATTCCGGCAGCGAGCACCGGGCCAGGCGCAAAGCGCGGCAGTGGTTAAGCCGAACGCTGTAAAATGGAGTTTAAAACCAGCAAGCGTAAGGTGAAAGCAGACGGGCGAGCGCAGAGGACACGGGAGGCGAGTGCGGGGCCTGAGCCCCCTCAGCAGCCGGGGCGGGCCCGCTCGGGCGGCGGAGCGAGGGCAGCGCCCCCGACCCGCTGCCCCGCTCCCGCTGCCGCCGGCACCGCGGCCGATGGCCGCTGGCGGTGACGTCACGCCGCACCCCGTGACGCCGGCGCTCAGCGCGGAGCGGAACCGGCCCCGCTGGAGAGGGAAACGCGCTCCGTGAGGGAAGCGAACCCGCGGCCAGGAGGTACCGGAGCGCACATGGAACACGTTCTCCTGTCCTTCTCCTGTAGCCGTGGCGGGGCGGCAGGCGCAGCCCGCGCCTGGCTCGGGGCGAGGGGACACGGAGTGACGGCACGGAGCGGCCGCGGGGGCACGGAGGGACGCAGGGAAAGTGCGGAGCGGCCGCGCTGCCACCGTGGCACCCGCGGCGCGGGCGCCCGCTTGCCCTTGTTTAAAGGTGCCCTGCTTGGGCTGGCAGCCGAGCGCCGTGGGGTGGTGCCATTGAAGCCCCGGGGTCACGCGTTAAATACTTGCTTCTGAAAGAAGAGTAAAGGTCATATAGGTGCCTGCGTGTGCCTGTTGCTCCAAAGACACCTGGTTTTCCCTTCCGTTATCTATCCAGGGAACAGCAGGTCATTCATTACTCCCGCTGCAGCTTTTTTCTCAAGTCGCAGCTGCAAGGAGCCTGTGTGGCGTTTCTGTGGTAAAGCACAGGCCGTACATTACTGCGCTGCAGGCAGGCCCTGTGCCCCACCTGTGCATGCCTGGTTGATGCACAAGGGGCTTTTTCCCTGTTCTGAGAACTTGCCAGGGAAAGCAGACTTGTAGGTTGGTTTCAGGCACTTGTGAATACTTTGTTAGGGAAAAGGACAGACCGTCTGCTTGTTCAGACTCTGTCACAGAAGATCAAAATCATCGTGCCATTGTATGAGTTGGTGGTGGCCTGGTACCCTTAGTACTGTGTGCTGTTCTGGTTATCACTCATCCAGAAGGGTTTAATGGACCTCAGGGAGGCCAAGGGTAAGGTCTAAGGATTCAGACACTCTTTAGTGAGGTACTGAATAGCTTCCATATGTGTAGGAGTAACTGAATAGACCTGAAAGAGGATACAGGTGGAGAGTGAAACAGTAAGGGGAAGGCATGAGGAGAAATGCATAGAATTATCTAATCAGAAAGCAAATTATGAACAAAAGGAAGTACTTTCCCACAAATAATGAAACTCGTTGCCTCAGGATATTATGGAGACAGTATAATTGGGTTCAAAAAGGATTTATTCAAATGTATGGAAAAAAGATTCATTATTATTGCTTGGATTCTGCCTCTGTCTCCTCAGGAAATCCCAAAACAGCTGATTGGTTTCTAGAGCTTGCAGAATAAAAGATTATTCTACAGAAGTACATACTTTGTGTGCTGCATTCTAAACATCAAAGCTAGCTACTTCAGAATCATTTCATATTTCAAAAAGCTTTTTTTGCTTCCTTCAAAAGCAGAAACAAAAAACCCTGGGCTAGTGGTAAAACACAATCTGACAGTATTAAACCAGTGTAAATACAATAGTTTCAAATCGTACTCAGTAGCATTTGCACTGGTGGTCTCCAACACAGATACTTTGGATGGAGTGAGACCTTGTGGCTAAATGACTTCAGCACAAGAATAGTGATTGCAAGAATAATATAATTATAACCACTACATCGGCTTTAATAATGCAGCTGAATGATACATTGTGGCCTTTAGGTACATAAATCACATAATTCATCACTTGAATAGAATTTACTGTAACTCTAGTATTGGAGTGCTAGATTATATGCATGATTTTTTTACTGGTTCAGAAATATTTAAGAATTAACTTTCATTTGTATAAGTGGTGTCTAATTTAGTTCAACTGTTTATTCTTTTGATGAATAAAAAAAAGAAAAAAATCACTAATTCTATAACCTGCTATTACAAACTGCTACAAACTGGTAAAGGCTGTGATGTTGACAAGAACAGCAGTTATTGTCTTGCTGTACTGGACATGAAGTTAATGGTTTATTTGCAATTTGTGAATTGTTTTGAAGATGGGCAAGGTCTGTGCCATTTTTGGAGGATCCCGAGGAATAGGCAAAGCTGTGGCAGAGCTCCTGGCACAGAAGGGCTGCCGCCTGGCCATCATTGCTAGGAATCTGGATGTGGCCCAGACCACGGCACAGAATCTTGGTGGTAGGTATGCTGCTGTGCACTTGTCTCCTCACTGGCCCGTGCTTAGGTGACTTGTGAAAACAGCGAGTCGTTAAAAACCCCTCATTGTTTAACTAGATGAAAAGGAAAATAAAGACTGAGAAATATATAAAAAAGCTATATTGGTATGATTTTGTTTTCACAGTAGTCGTTGAGAAAACATGTTACCTATTTTATCTGCATGATAGGAATTTTAAGATGAATGGAATTGTTTCAGGTCACAATAGAGGTGGTGTGAATTGAGTCATCCTCAGCCCCTGAACAAGCCAGAACTGAGCCCAGTCTGCTCGTGCTGAACTTCTGATTTCAAAAGGCAGAAAACAGAAAACAAGGAATTGTCACATAACTAATGAATACAATACTTGAAAATTGTATTTAATTCTCTGGGGATTAAATAGGTTCCTTAAATTATAATTAGTTCAACATCTATTTTGCAACTGAGTTGATAAATTCCGAAGAAGGCTTATAAATCATATACAGCTTTTGCTGTTTATTTTGATGCTATATGTATTTCAATACAGCAGGACATCTGGCACTTAGCTGTGATGTATCCAGTGAACAAGAAGTCCAAAAGACTTTTGAGGAGATGCAGAGGAATTTGGGTCCCATTAACTACTTGGTTAATGCAGCTGGGATCAACAGGTTGGTTACTCCTTACAAGACCATAGGTAATTAATTCTGCATGAAGGCAGCTCACCGTAAGGTGCTCTGAGCCTTTGCATTTAGTGAGAGTGTTGTTAATGAGCACATCTGAAAACAATATTAAGCACTTGCCAATATTTTGTTCCTGATGGCAGTAAAATGCTAACAGATGATACAGCTTTCACTGTAGTTTCTGCATTCTGAGTTTGAGTTCTCCTTCTACTCTTTCTTCCACTTTTTCCCCCCCAAATGGTCCAAAACAGTGCTTGATACCTCTCTGCCAAAGAGGCTCTGTGGCCAGAAGCACGGGTAGCTTGTTTCTTGCTATGTGTAGTTCTTGCAGTGTTGTCATTTTGAATGCTCAAATGTATAGACCCACATACACCCCCATTAATATTCTCTCAACAGTCTTTTTTTATGAGTAAACGTGATCAGTGGGGTTGTTCAGTGAGTTCTTTGGGGTTTTTTTTGGTTTGTTTGTCAGGGATGGTTTGTTACTGAGAACCAAGACTGAAGATATGATAGCCCAGATTCACACTAACCTTTTGGGAACAATGTTGACTTGCAAAGCTGCTGTAAAGGTCATGATTCAACAACAGGGAGGTGCTATTGTCAATATAGGTAAGTTGCTTGTGTAAGCCAGTGGAATTCTGTGTACTGGTCTTCTAGAAATGTTTAGCAGTTGTAGCATATTACATTGCATGTTACAATCGACTTATTTTCCTTTTCCTTGTATTTAGACATTCTATATTTAGCATTTCTTTCTGAATGTTTATTCTTTTGTGTAATTTCAGCAAATTCTAAACAGAAAACCAGCTTTTTTCAGTAATAAACACCTCAGAGTTTCTATTTTATTGAAAAAAAGAATTTTGTTATTCTTAACCAATTCTTTCAATATCTAGATCTACCAGCTGCTGGCTATCACGTAAGAATTGATAGGTACAGTCAGTCTCTGTCTTCTTTTATTTAATCAGGGGAAGGATACTTCTTTTTAGAAAAGTCTTCATTTTACTCTCATGGTGCCTGTTGGTCAACCTAGATACATGGATTGTACAAAAAACACAGATAATTGGGGTTTTGCTTATCCTAGCAGGATAAAGTGCATAAAGTAATACATATTTTACTCCTTTTCTTGTGATCTCATTTTTCATTCCAAGTTTAAAACTAAAATGATAAAGCTAGTACAAGGTTTCAAGTTACCCATTTAATCTTCTCATTGATCTTTCTTTATTTTAGGGAGTATTGTAGGACTTAAAGGCAACTCTGGTCAAAGTGTGTATAGTGCTACCAAAGCAGGATTAGTTGGATTTTCACGCTCTCTTGCTAAAGAAGTAGGAAAAAAGCAAATTCGAGTCAACGTTGTTGCTCCAGGTTAGTTTTTGAGGAATTCCTGCATCCTTGACTGTGGATATTTCTTGTACTCTGAAAGTAACTTAAGACAAATTATCATTATTTTCTTCAGCTTTGTAAGTAAATGTTTTTAATATCTTTTGTTTGTTTAGAGTGTAATACATTCTTTTAGAAAACCTTGCCTTTTTAAGGGAACACTGAGAAATTTGGGAGAATGAGGATTATTATTACATAATAAATGTCTCTTTTTTTCTTTGTTCCTTCTTCAAAACTTGCTGTCCTTGCAGATGGAAGGATTAGAACTAATTATAGACAAAGAGCTACCCTTGTCTCAGCTAGAGAATGCTCATTTGTTATTAGAGAAACATGACAGACCATGAGAAGCTGTCATAAAAGCAGCCGTGTCTCCCTGTAGTAAAAGGAGGGAGTCCTGAAAGTTATTTCTGTGAGTAAAGGCTGTGATTTTACAAGATGATCTAGTTCAAGCAAACCACCACCATTAAGGAGAAATCCCTTCTGTATTTTCTGAGTTTTTCCACTCATAACTGTGTACGCTGCTGCTTACCTTTTTCTACCTCTGATGCCTTTCAGAATTCTACATGAACCTGTTCCACTTGTGAGCTAGGCAGGAAAAATACTTTCATTCTTTAGTGAGTTGAGCAGCTCATCCACAGCCATCATAAAGGGGCAGAGTTTTACAGTAGAAAGCAAAGGGAGACTTTCCCTTCTTGATGGCAGCTAGAAGGCAGGTAAGATCAGCTCTGTGTGAAGCTTCAGCTTGTGTGTAGAGTTGTGCAGCAGTGGGAAAGCCAAATCTCAGATAATGGAGAACTGTAAAAAATGTCCTTCAAAAATGTCAAGAAATATTCTTCAAGTGAGTGCTCCGATAGAAATTATTCAGGCGCTGTCATAAGTTCTAAAATAGAACACAAAACCACTTTAAAGGCTGAGAGAGTTTCTTGCCAGACATTTTGTGCTTGTATTTTAATTGAGAACACTTTGGTGAAATGAGTATATTTTGTCTTTAGGAAAAGTGATACTAAATATTGGTTTTGGACTGAATTTTAGTTACCCTTTTTTGTTTGGTTGTTTGGTGTTTGGTTTTTTTTTAATGGACTTCTATAGATCTCTGCATTTTGATTATTGCATCACTGCTTCCAAAACTGAAAGGTATTTTATTGGTTAGATAAAAAAGTGGTCTTGGCCATCAAATGGTGTGGGCTGCTTTTGGAGACTTTGAAGAATGATAGCGGGTGCTGAATCCTGGTAATAGATTTCACTTTGTAGGATTCAGTGGGAAATCCACTAGATCAATTTAGTCGAAGGTTAGGTAACTCTTCATGTATCTCTCCACTCTTAGGCTTTATTCACACGGAGATGACAGCTCACTTAGAAGAAGATCAGTTGAAGAAAGCAATTCTCCTTGGGAGATTTGGAGAGCCTCATGAAGTTGCACAAGCTGTTGTCTTTCTTCTAGAATCCCCATATGTTACAGGGAGTGTTCTGGTTGTAGATGGAGGCTTACAGCTTATGACCTAAGTACTACCTTGAATAAATGGCTGCTTTAATGTCATGATAGTAATATATAAATATGTACTAAATAAAGGGAGAGGGTTGGAAATTGTTTGAAGATTGATGTACATAACTGACCTGGTCTTATTTAGTCAGAGGCGAAATTCGGCAGCAGTGAAGTGCAACATGTGTTTCGCTGCCTGAAAGAGTCTGTTTGGTATTACGAAGTCTGTGTATGAAACAATTTGAAAAAGATCTGGTTTTGATATGGTGATGGCTTTAATAATGTGCTGATGTGCTTTAAGAGCACTGTATTTTTACAAAGTCCTGTTTTCTAATTTGGGATAGAGCGAGATTTTATTTGAATTATCATGTTACACAAAGGTTAATAAAGTGCAGAGACATGTTTATTGGGTGGCAGGTATGATTGCATCAAGTTTTTCAAGTAGGGCAAAGATTGTGAACTGCATAGTTTTGCATTCTTATCAGTTATTCCCTACAAAGTAGGAAGGAGTTTCCTTTGAGCTTTGTTTGTTTGTACGTAACACTACAAAGCTAGGAACTTCTAGATCTTCAGCATACCTGAATTGCCTTTAGGAGATTTAATTATATGGAATGTGTTTTTATAAAGACAAAGCCTACTCAGTTCCGTTCCTGAATGTATGTACAGCACTCACTCAATCCAGTACCCCCTGTGTGTGCCCATCGAAGGACTGTTAGAGCACTGGAGCTGCTAATCCTGTCATTTTCTCAGCTTGAGCTGCACGTGCACTGCTGAACACTACAGCTGCAGACCTTTCTGTGTAAAAGACTTTTCAAGGACTCAGTAGGTGTTTAGAACATGTATCACTTCCAGAGCATGAAGTCAAGGTGGTTTGCTCTGTATTGTCATGAACACTCAGTTCAGCTGTTGATGCTCCCTTTTATGTATGTATAGTCAATAAAATAGCCATTTATTTTATTCAAAGCAGCTTTTGAAACAGAGTAATTATTCTGCTGTAAATGGTTCTGAGTGTTCCTGTCTTGCTGAAAACTTACCAAATGTTTGACCTCAGGCTTTTCTATTGAGCTCAAGTAATTTTTGATAATTGATGTTTTTGTTATCTCTGAAGAAAACTATGAATGTGGTTCAGGACCTTCACTTCTTGGCACTGGTGTTCATTGCATCATGATCCAGATGTTGATTCAGCTTTTGAAATTACTTCCCATCTTGGCACACACCACAGTACAGAAAGAAGAGATCTTGCTGATGATAACTGAGTTTTTAAAGTCGGAGATTTTCTTCGTTTGTGCAGCTGAGAAATTTTGTCTTTGTGCCGGAAAACAGTGCATGTCCAAGCTTCTTGCAGGTATGTATTGAGAAATAATACAAGGAGTACTTGTATGATCAGGAGATTTTACAGTTGGTTGTGCTACTCACTTTGGAATATAAAATACCACTAAAAGTAATCCTTCCAGGAGTCCTTATCTGCCTGTCATTGCTGTTATGTGTCATATGTGTCTTTGCACCAAAAATATAATTGCTAATTGTGTTTTTCCTTGATAGAAGGAATTGGCCAGAGATTACATGATTTTTTTCCAAGGGCACTGAAGGTGAGGAAGGACAGCTGGTACATTTTTACTAGTCAAGTAGGAATATGTCAGTGACTTGGCTGCTGCCCATACCCATTGTTGGTATTTTACAAACAAAGCCTGTGTGACATATCTTGACCAAAAGCCAAACCTAAGAAACTAGAAATAATTCCCTTTTAGTGAGTTCTGGCCCTAATTNTTTTTTTTTTTTTTTTGGTAAGGGAGCTGTTAAGTAAGTTATTAGATATGGAATTTTTAGTTTACGTTTGCAATTAAAACCTGAAATAATGCTGTCAGAAGAATCTCAGCATGCCACAGTAATTCCTTTAAAAAGTTTCAGTACATACTATGTTTTTATTATTGCTGTTGCCATAAGACCAGACTGAAGTGTTGGTAGCTTTAAATCATACTTTTAAAAAGCTTTTTTCCCCCTTTTCTTCAAACTGGTAAATTAGAACTGAAAAGTGGTTAACATAATCCTGGTTCTGTCTGGCCTGGTGTGATGTCTCGGGCAGGGGAAGTGGGGAATGTGCAGGGTGGGTAACAGAGCAGGTGTGTGTCTCCTTCTGACTCTGGTACCTCCAGCAGTTTGTGGCTGGTATGTTTGAACCCACCAGTGGGTAGCTCTGGTTGAGGCCTGCAGGCATTAAAAACAGCCCTCTGGTGCTCTCTCTGTTTTGTTTTTGAATTTGTAGATCTCTGTCTTATCCTGCCTGCCTTAGTTGTTTCTGTTTCATACTGAAGAGTCATGTTTCTTTTAATTGCTTGTTGCTGGAGAGTTCTTTTGTATCTTACATTGTCTGTGTTAAACTTTGCTTTACTTTTCCAGTTTCTCAAGGAGGAAGCAACAGGTAGAACTTCTTGCAGAATTCACTGTGGATCTATTTTAAAAAACTTGAATTGTTTTTTGTTTTGTTTTATGTTGTTTACAAAAATGATGCCTAAGTGTTTTGCTTTTTCCTAACCTTTGCACTTACATTTTCAGAACAATAACTCAGTGCTGAATAATTAATGGTCAACTTGGAGTCCATTTCCATACATATACATAAAGGTCTGAATTCTTGTAATTTTTTCAGCATAAATGGTTCTCAAATATCTACAATGAGTTTAGTTTGCTGGCTTTAACACCTATTTCCTCAGTGAAATGGTTCTGCAATTTTGTAATTCCTTAATCCCTTTGTTACTTTGAGTAACTTAGTGTTACTGTAGTACACTGCGGCATTCAGAAACTGCTGTCTCAGAACCCCTAGAAATAAGTTGTACTTTGCCTGCACTGACAGAGGTGCCTGTGGTGTTCTGTTGGCCCTGCACATCCTTAGGAAAGAACAACTGCTGATTCATGCCCTTTGTCTTCTATCTTTAAACAATGTACTGATATGACAACTTCTTTTGGCAGCACAGCATCTTTAATAGTTTTTGGCAAGGGCATGTGTCAGACGCCTTTTAGAATTTCAAGCATGCACCATTATTTTATCTCTGTACTCTCATCTCTTTTAAGTTCTTCTTTAGAAGAACTCTAAAATGTTTATCAAACATTTTGCAGAAGCAACTCTTTATGTTTATCCTGTTGTTTTCTTGGCTTTAGAACAATTTCTGGCACTTTGCTGTGTACAGAAAAATATAATTGGTCTTTAGTTCCCTGGACCCCTCTGGAATCTCTTCTTAAAAAACAAGTGGTCCTTCCACCCACTAAAATCACAAAAACTTGCTGTCACTTCTGCCAGCTTCCAGGCACTTGATAATGAGGCAGGTTTCGCTCAGAAGTTTCACACTGCAGTTACTTGGTTTCTTTTAGAACTGGGGAGTGATAGCCCCCATCTTCCCCCCACCATTTGTCACTCTTTCCTCTGTAACCTCTCCTGATGTTTTGCTCAGAGGAGTAAAACCTTCAACAAGTTGCCTGTAAAGGTTCTCCTCAAGTTCCTGCATGGTACCAAAAACTGAGTATAGGGTTTTGGTCAGAGTCTAGGGATTTTTTTTCCTCAATGGTCTTTCCTTCCCTGAGCACTTTGCTTTTTACTTTGATCATCTGCTTGCCTTCTTCAGGCACGGTTCCTATTCCTGAAGTGCTGCTCAGTGTCAATGCACTTTTGCAGATTATTCCTCTGCACTCTGATCTATCTGTAAATGTTACGTTCAGTGACTGATTCCATTTGACTCCTAAAGCTAGACTGCTGGTTTTACAAAGGTTGGTGTTTAAGTTCTAGGAGCTTTCCCCTCCCCACAAAAATAAGTTTAATTTGATGTGTGTGTTTAAAATCTTTGTACTGAAATTCAGTACATTCAATCTTAGAGTTCTCATTTGGGCACTGCATCTTAATTTTGGCTTGTCTTTTTGGCTTCATTTTATTATTTTCTTATTATATGTTGCTTCTTTTTTATGGAAGTCTGTGGTAGTGGACTGTTGTCTTTATTAATTAACTTGGTCAATAGACTTGCAGAAATAAAAGTCACCATTAAAAAAATCACTATTTGAAAACAGCATTTTGGCTCAGGCCTTGTACGGTCCTGGGGACCACAGCCAGAGTTGGGTGGTGCTGATCAGCTGCATGAAAAAGAATATATTAAAAAAGTGATCTTGGCCTGTTCAGTGTGACATTTATCCAACGTACTCATAATGGCTGTCTGTCATCACAGTCACATTGCTGGCCTTACACGCTTCAGATGCCATAGCTATGGCCACCATCTTAATGGTGTGGGTACCAATATTGTCTGATAACAGAGTTTACCTTGCTAGGTTTGGAAATTCAGTCCGTATTTGATCGGATGATTTAATGTGTTGGTATTTAGTTTTATGACTCTCCTATATATTTTGTATCAATATCTTACTTTTTTATCTTACTTCCATCATGTTTCTGGTACATCTGTTTTGTCACTGTCCTTGATTAAAAGCAGACATTCAGGCTTTACATCTTGTGCTGCTGGTATTTATGCCATGCTGTATATAAGTGTTTGGGGGTTTTTTGCATATGGGTGTTCATGAGTCAGACTCTGCACTTGACTGACTTACAATGATTTTTCAATTGAACTTTGAAAACTTCAGTCTACTATCTTATTAGACATACATAGTTTCTGTGATTCCATTCCTAATGGAAGTGAGAGAATATGCTCTTATCCATCTGATCTTTCTTCACCTGCTATGTTGCTTAAAACCCTCCTATAATCTCGTAAGTACCAACATCTTTTGCTTTTTTTTTTTTCTCTTTAAGACTAGAGTATTTTATGGATTCCCAGTACTCCATGTTTCTGCAGTTTTTAAAGAATCTGTAGTCCTCTTCCTACAACTTTTCTCAGGCATGTATGGAAACGTCGCCTCATCCACCTAGTTTTGGGAGCATTTAAAGGCGGCTGCAGTGCAACTCTGGTCTTTAAACTCTATGTTTCATTCCAGATCTTTTCTCCTGCCCCACCCCATGTCACTGCTTTCTATGTGGCCTTTCACGACCACCACAGAATTTCTAGAGACCATCAAGGCATGTTTTGAGGGTGGCTGCTTTTGCAGCTGTCGTTTAATTCAGCATGCAGTCCTCTTATACAGCAACCCCCTTTCTGACTCACCTGTAATTATTGCTTTGAGTTTTTCTCAGCTGGATTCCTGCTTCAGAGAGGATATCCTTGCTAAAAGAAGGTTGTGTACTGCAGTATTTACTCTTTTCTGTGACCTGCTTTGTCACTGCCAAGTTAGGAAACCTAAAATTGTTCTTCTGTTGGATTTGAGTTTGATTCAGTTCAAAGTTCATAGGTAGTGTGATATGCACGTTCTGGGGTTTAGTTGAAGCACATTGTAGACCTAGACAGTTAATTGTTTTGTATGTCCTTGCGTTTTTCTAATGTTTGGGAAGATGATGGATTACTCTTGTTCATCTTTTGTCCTAGGTAGGTCATTGGAGCCTTCTGCTTGTCTCTAAAGAAATACGTTTGTAACTTAGGACTTGCTGTACTGAACTCACTGTTTACCACAAACAGTCTTCTCTTGCACTTGAGGCATCTATTGCAATTGGTGGGCTGGACGGGGCTCTGAGCAACCTGGTCTGGTGGGAGGTGTTCCTGCCCATGGCAGGGGGCTTGGAACTAGATAATCTTTTGGGTTCCTTCCAACCCAAGCCGTCTGTGATAACTGTCAGTAAAAGTTTGTAGCAGGACACATAAAATGTTCAGGAGGTGGTTTTGGTTTGGGATTTTTTAAAAATATTGCGGCTGTAAGGAGGAGCTCTGGTGGGAACAGCTTTTGCAGACTCTGGTAACAGAAGTAGATAATGTTGGCTGAGTTGGTGCGTGCTGAGTGAGTTAGGGTTGTATCCCATGAAGAGATTTCACCGTGTCCTCCTGAGGGCAGTCTATCCTAAGGCATTATTGTGTTGGTAATGACTTGGTGAGTAAACCTATAGTGTTTTAGGGAAGTTGCGTTGCCTGTGTAGATGCAAAGCTGATGGCTGGCATCCCTGTTAATGGTTTTGTAAAATCCAGTTCCGTGTATCCTGAGCTCCTGGGGGTTGTAAGGCATGACTTTTAAAGATGGAAAGGATTTCATATTGAGATCAGTGAAATTAGGATAGAAAGTGGATATCTAAATCCCAGCCTGCAAAATCTCTTTGTTACATTATTACCTACAGTTAAAACATACATTATAATGATTTTTTATTGCTGTAAGACAACTTTTCCTACTTTGATGTGTTGCACAGTGTGAGAGAGAGGTTGTATTGCGTGACACTGAAATGTATATTGCCTGTTGCAGTTATGTGACTTTTTTTTCTGGAAGCACAGTGTAGTTCATTTAAGTAAAGCAAATGAACTCTTCAAGGCCAGGTGCATCCCCTTGATTAGTTAATCAGTGTTTGAAAAGACAGGTCAAGTGTAGTTGTGGACAGAAGTCATTGGCTGTGCTTAGTGCCTGAAGAAGTAAGAACTCTGCTAAGTCCCGAGTTATATTTGATTTTCACACACACGTTGTGTTCAATTTCAGATCATATGCTAAAGGCTCCTTTTTGCTGTAGATATGTCTGTTAGTAAAAAATGCTACCTTACCTGTACCTTGCCAGACATCTTTGGATCAGCATGACTATAATCACAACTGTTCTGGTATTTTTATGATTTTATTTTTTATGTTAACAGCTCATATCTGTTAAGGTCTGGGATATTTTTTGTTCATTTTATATAACAAAACTGCCAGTTTGAGTATGTTGGTATCAAATGCAGTGAGACATCACCCAAGTAAAAGCCACCAAAGCTTAACTTGCTATCATTACACACACGTTAGGGCAGTGGGAGTGTGGGGGGCAGATGTCACTGAGCAAATGGAGTTGTGTGGATGTTCCTCAACATTTCCCAGGCTGCTGGCTGATGGTACTGAGGTGCCCTTGCATGTGTAGCATGCTGATGGGTTTGAAATTGCTGCATGATTTTAAACAGTTTCTTTAAGAATAACTGCAAGCTGATTATATGGTATTGCTGAAGCTTGTTAATGAAGCAGTTTGATGCTCTGTGAATTCTAACTTGCAGATCTCCCAGCTCGGTATTTCTAATGCTGAATGCACCAAACTACACGTTCCTGCTGTGTCCTGGAGGCTGTTCTGTCAATACCTCTATGCCCATGACCTGTTAAAAGCTCTCAGTTGCAGTGTTTTAAGTCTGCTCCTCTCAGTATGACCTTTTATCCTATTTTTTCAGATAGTTGGTAAATTTCTACTGAAAACTTCCTGCAACTTCAGAGAAAAGAAGAATAAAGTAATTTCTCGTGTTTTGTTTAGATGTCATTTAGTGTGCATGTATGATTTTTGATGGTGAGATGTCCCTGCCAGCAGCAGACTGGAACTGCATCCATTCTCTGCAGGCTCTTGTAGCTCTGTTGTTGGAAGGCGTATACAGAACAGAGAGCACCTGTAATTTTATGGTTCGCCATAATTTTCAGGACACCAACATGGAGATGTCCTTAATTTGCAATAGATTACAGGTGTGTTGCCTGGTGTATACAAAGTCTTCTCTTATTTTCAGCACCTTTCTAGTAGCTCACAAAGGTCCTGTGTTTGGCACTCTGCATTTTGTACCCTTAGTTCTCTAGAAGTACTCTGTGATGTCTGGGCCAAGAGTTGTCCAAAAAAGCTTGACAATATGTTTCCCTGAAACTGTGTTGTTAAACACACAGGGAAAAAGTCCTACCATTCAGTGTGGTGAGATTTGTAGAGCTCCTTCTGTAAGTGTTGTAATCATTCTGTGCAGTGGCCATGTACTGTTATTTTTTTTCTGCTTTCTTGTTCTGCAGCTGTTTCTGGACCATTTATGCTACTACAGAACTAGAAAGTGATAGCAGTTATACTTGGCCAGTCCCCAGGGTTACCTGTTGCACTGCAGTTGTTTTATAGAGCACAACATTTCTGCTTCTAGGTGGTGTTGAATTGAAGTTCATTTGTCTCCATCTGTATGGCTGCTGAAATCATTGCTGTACAGGTACTGCTGCTCGTAGTCTGGCTTTTTTGCTCTAGATGTGACTGAGAATTATGTTCCAAACACAATTTTAGTAGAGATAGAGTGCAGTATTTGATAATTTTATGCTTTAATCACTGCTGTTGAAGGATGCAAACTGGCTTAATTTTTAGTTAGAGTTGCAAGCTTTAAGACAAGTCAAAGAATACTTGTGCTGTCTGGAATACATTGTAAATTCCTTGGGGCAGGAACTGTGTTTCCATCTGCCTGATGTGTTTTACGTGCTCGTATTTCTGTTCAAACAGAAAATCTGTGCAGAGGGAAGGCTATTTTAGTCAGTTCAGAAGACTAAGATAAATGTCAGTAACATGTACATTCGAATTGTGAGGGAGTGAATTAGCCAACATGCATAATCCAAGCAGGCATTTCTAGTCCTGCATTAATTTATCTCTAGTGCATGGTGTGGGTGTGGCAGCTGGGTCATGCAGCCAGAGCATGCAGCTGATCCCCTCAGCATCACTGCCTGTTGGATAATGTGAGCTCATGAAGTACTTACATATGAAATCTGTTTGGGCTACTTGCAGAGGTGAGGGTGTAGCTATCCAGATGTGGGGGAATCAAGGCATTTCTTAGCATACACCCTAAGTGAATTAAAATAGACTTTGAAAGTGGTGATATAGAAAGAAGCAATGATTTATAAGCTGGGGTTCCAAGCTGGACTGGTTTTGACCCCCAACCGCCAGTTGGGTGTGATGGAAGAAAATTGTGTATGTTAACTAATTGTTGCTGTTGCTTTAAAGCTGCAGGATAAAGGCACGGTGTGCTAAGGTGCAGCACCAGCCGGAAAAACCTTCTTGCGTGTGGAATTTTGCGCCTCACTGCTGGTACTCTTGACAGAGGTTTCTGTTGTCATCCTGCTCATCTTTGCATTGAGTCTTTGATCGCTATGAATATGCTTGGACTGATCAGCTTCCTAAATAATTTGAAGTCTTCCCATACCTAAACTGGAAGTCTTGCAAAAAGTCAAGGCTCCTTTTTTTAGCCTTAAAAAATGACAAAAGTACACTCTCAGGTCATACTATCTATCTTTGGACTATGTGGAAGGAGATTAAACTTCTGAAAGTTACTTTGATGCTTCCAAGAATTTTTGCTTTTTGGCTTGAGAGGTTCATTTGCTTATGCCATGCTTCTATCTCTGATTTTGTAAGCCCAAACAGTCCCAGTAACTAAGTAACAGAACAGCTGAATGTTTTCATAAAAACAATGTTGCTGCTTAGAGATGTGATTTACTACTTAAGTGTGTCTCTCCATATATACAGAGGCAAAAAGTGATGATGACCTCATCTTCAACAAGCTCAAAAAGCAGTCTCCGGTTTTTAGTCCCAAAGCCAAAGACAAACGTACTGTGAGCAGACACAACTCCAGTGACTTCAGCTGCAGTATTGCCATTAATGTCAGTGCTCACTTAATTGCTGACATAAGCCTGGTTGTAGTGATTAGTGATGAAATGTAAACCCAAAATAAAAAATGGATAGTCTTGCATCTTTCCTGGTATCTTCACATTGAAAAAAGGAGAAACTAGTTAATAGCCAGGATTTTATAAGTAATTTTTTTTTTAATTTTGATGTTGTCTTGTTATCAGGTTCTTAAATGAATTTAACAGTGCTCAGACCATGCCCTTTACTTAGAATCAGTTGTAAGTGATGACATATTGCAATTATTAGAAACACAAAACAGACCTGCATATTTTCTAACCTATTAAAAAAACCTATTAAAAAAACCTATTAAAAAAACTAAGACATAAAATCTTCCAGTTCTTCTATTTGGCAGAAGTTTCTCAGAATTTATGAGTAATGTTCCTCTGTTCTGTTCAAACAAGATTCCAGGTCACAAGCAGACTATTCTGATAAATTCCAGTAGTTTTTAGATGCTGCATATAGGCCTCATTTAATCTGTATTCATATTATTTAAAATTTAAATAATATTTAAAATTTTACACTTGCATGCTTGTACTGAAACAGTTATTAATCTTTACCAGAAGGAAAAATTTCTATTTATGTAATATTTATTGATGTTAAACCCACATTATATCAGCACAACAGTCCAAAGTAATGATAATACATTTTTTATAAATACAAATAAAAGGTGGCAAAATGCTAGTGAAGCTAAACAAAAAAGTAAATTAGCATGTCACAGTCGAAGAAAATTTGGCAAAAGATATGACATACTTCTAGAATAAAATCAGATTATTCCCACCTGACAAACTATAACGTTAATCTAGATTAACCATCCCCATTACTAGTCATATCCTGCACCAGAATAGTACTACCTTGTGTGCTAAAGTTTATTAGTCACTAAAAAACAAAACAAACTTTGTGTACTTACAAAGCAATACATGTATAGCAGTAATGCAATATATGGTGTACACAATTACAAAATTAAAAAAAAAAACAACAAACAAAACCCTAAGTACAGGACTTCTGAATAAATGAACTGAGATAGAAGATTTCAACACTTTTATTATAAATAATGAAAGATACCATATATGTGCTTCATATAAGGAATACAGTGTTTTCCTTTCCTAGCAAAGTATCGTAGCTCGTACCATCAAACACTCATTTTCCTCGTCAGGCCTAGTAATTCTTCCATCCATTCTCCCCACCCTCCCCTTCAACTTAAATTCATTTGGTTCTAATTTAAAACTACCTAGTCAGGTGTGACTTAAGTGGGGCTCCACTTCCATGTGGATTTGCCTTGCATTCTGAAAGTAGCCTTCAGGCTTTTCACCTATGGTGCACAGACTCCACCCCTTAAAAGAGTTGTCATTTGCCTGCAGTCAGGAGAAGGAAAAAATAAAATCTGCCAGAGACATGTTATGTTAAGAAGAAAAAACAAAAAGGAGCAAATTGGATGTTTTTGCCTATCTTCGTTTTCTACTTCCTCAGATTTGCAAACCTATCACCTGTGGTGTGTACTTGTCACTTAAATCCATATTGCAGTTTCAACCCATTTTTCACTTACTATACATTTCTAAAATCCTCATACATATTACACAAACTTTAAACAGTCGAACATCCCATACATACACTCCCCAGTTTTCAGCTCACCTTAGAATTTCAGAATCTTGAATGGCAGTATTAGAAGGTTACAGACTGCTGTCAGAAAATCCAGAGAGTTTCAACCTCTTGCCCAGTCCCCCTCCCACCCCTTGCAATAACTCACTGCAATGGTTCATACTATTCAGCATTTTTTCCCCATCTAGTTACCAATGTGTAATCTGGAGTAGATTGTTACTATGTGTCAGCTCTTCTTTGTTGTCCTGCACAAGTTAAATTACTTCTGCTTAGACTGCCATTGCTGTATGTTTGTAAATAAGCCTCCTCCTAGACGGTAAAAAGGAAAAACACAAATGATTTGAAAGTTACGGTGTTGATGTCCAAACTAACAGCACTGAAAGAAAGATTTTTTTTCATTGTTGAACAGAAAGCAGTTTGCAGAGATACAGCATTTGCTTACATTTCTTTTCCTTGTCCCTTCCTGTTTTATAATATTGCACTTGTTCATCGTAGCTGTCAGACTGTGTAGCCATTTTAGAACTGTTGATAACCCTTGAAGAACATCTTGCACCATTAAGATTGTGTAGCATCTACTTACTGCTTACGAAGGTATGTAGTGAAAAATCTTTCTCTCTGATGCATTTTGGCCTCTATAAAAAGGGTTATGAAGCAACATAGGTTAAGGAACTGGTGAGTGTGATTTGTTGTGCAATGTGTACATTTCTATTAATAATCTATCTATTCTTCTAATTTGGTATAATGAATAAGGAATATATGGTTACTGTGTTTGTTGTTTATCTTTTGTACATGAAGGTGTCTGCCCTTGCATAAAGTGACATAGGAGTATCATTGGTCAAGGCAATGGCTTTCAGTGTTTCTGCTTTGAAAGAAAATGGTGGAAGCGGCAGCTGAATCTACAGATCATCGCTCTCTACCAGGCCAGGCTGCATTGTCAGGTGGACTGGGTTTGCTTCTGGCTGGAAAGCTGCTTTGATGTCTAGTCCTTGGTCACAGAGAGCAGCGTATCGGCTGGCTGAGGGCCGCACCTTCTTTGGCTTGGTCTGCTGAGGGGGTTGTTGCCACTGAGCTATAGATTAAAAAGGAAAGAAAAAGTGTTAGCACTCCTGAGCTGTGCATCAAACTGTGCCAGATGTTCAGTCAACCCTTTGTGAAGGAGATACTAATTTCTGAGAAGCAGAAAACCATTATATTAAAGGTAAGTTTGTTTAATTTCTTGGCATTGTTGTTTTGGTTTTTTTTCTCAGCATCTAGTTTCACCTTCAAATGTGGTAAGTAAATACAACAGTCTGTGTTACTTTTTGGCATTGTTTTCTGCATTTCCATGTGCCACTGAGAAGGGTGACAGCAAGGAGGTTTTCTGTGCACTCGTAGTACAGTAACAGGCCTGTTCTAGGGTTAGTTGTTGCATATAAAAGGAAATGATCTGGTTGCCATTTCCACCCCTGAAGAATGCTGAGCCAAGTCTCTAATTCACAATTCCCCCTTCCACCACCACCTCAGAAACCATCCTTTATCAGTCTCTCCCCTTCCCCCTCCCCCTTAATTCTTGCTATGAGAAGACTGGTAAGAGAGACTTCTTTAAGAAAACATTCACTATGTAAGGGGCTGCTTTGGAACAAACTGAGTGATTAAGCAGAAAGCCGTAAAAACATCTACTATACTTTTGGTAGCTGTCACAGGTGTATTACAGACTAATGTACAAAAGAATACAAAAGGTTAGGGAAGTGCCAGCAAAACAATAGTAATAATGATCCACAAAAATCATATAATCATGCTGTTATCTGTTGTTAATTAGCTATATTTAATGTACTAAGCAAAAACAGAAAGCATGCAAGCTTGTTTTGCTTTAGGTGTCTGAAAGATGGTGAAATATACTTTGACAGAGCATTTGTTGTCTTGAAGTGGATGTTTACTATTGAGGAGAAACTATAAACAAAAGAAAGAGAGACCAATGTAAACCATTCTGTGAACAACCCAAAACTTTTAGAGCTGTTGCTTTTGGGGGGTTACTATGATCATGAAAATTGAAGCCACTTACTATAAACATCCAATCTGGCAGTGCAAGACACAATCCCAGCCTCATTCTTAGCTGAAACAGTGTACCAGCCAGCATCCTCCTTTGTAGCTCCCTGAATAAGCAGGCAAATGTAGCCGTAGTTATCCTGGTGCATGCTAATCAAAAGAAAAGTAGAAAATTACTATTTAAATCACAAACCAGTGCAGACTATTTTAAAATAGCATTATAAACTGACCCAATCTTAGTTACAGATTGATTATAGTCCAATTTTAATTAAAATTTTAATTAAAATGGAACTTCCTCTGAAATTAGCAAGTAGAAAATAAAGCCTTGAGTATGCTTGACAATTTGGCAGTTTAATATCCTGTATTGAAAACTAAGAAGAATAAAAGACACAAGAAGTAACTTTTCTTTCACAATTATGGATTAAGACATCTGGAGTAGCAGGAACACCAGATCTTACCCAGACTTTTTGTGGAAAGGATAAAGAAACTCGAAGAAGATCTTAAAATATAAAATATTGAATCTTAGTTGCTTAACTGTGCAGCAGAATTATGAATCAGAGTTTCTGCTGAAAAGCACATAGCGTTCCTTTGGAACCTTGATTTTCACTAGCAAATTTCTGTAGCCTTGGTTCTGGAAGAGTAAAACTAGTTCTCTTGCTTAGAGTGCAGAGGTAGTTGTGTGAGTCTAATGATGGAAAACAAGTAACATTTCATTTCTGGTTCAGCCACCAGGCTGGCTGCAAGTTTGAGTTAATGTCATAAATTATTACAATCACTAGTTAAGATTTACGAGATGCCCTTTACACAAAGTGTTCATGTGACCTTTTAGGTTTTTATTTGTTTTACAGGATAAATCATCATTGAAATTACACATGGGAAGACTATTCTAAGTCAGTCTAACCTCACTCGGTCAGTGTTGTATGTGAGTGACTCGTTCTCTTTCTTCCAAAATATCTGAGGAGATGGC
This sequence comes from Edolisoma coerulescens, assembly GCA_013397115.1. NCBI lineage: Eukaryota > Metazoa > Chordata > Aves > Passeriformes > Campephagidae > Edolisoma > Edolisoma coerulescens. Next base: position 1,767,375 of record VWZW01006009.1, on the reverse strand, counting down.
TCCCCTGAGATTCGACACTCCAGTCGCACTGGGAATCCCTCAGTCACACCTGTGTTTTGTAGCTTCTCTATAAACACAGGTGCTTTTTGTACTTCCTTGGCTGTGAAAATAAAGATTGCAGTTATGTTGACATTTCTCTATGAAAACATAGCCTTTCTTTCAGCAGTGTGCTAAAAACAATCATGAAAGACCTAAGTGGCAGGAAACCTAAGTGTTGTCGTCATTAATCACAAAGTTCAGTGCTGGTTCCTCTGAAGAAAACAGTCCCATCATTGTTTTAATAGGGAGAGAAATGAGTGCTAAAAAGCTGATTCTTCTCTAAAACAATTGAAATGTAGAGCATGACAACTAGATAAACTGGCTGCACTATGCTTGCTAAAAAGTGCTCCTTCATATTCCACAAAAGCATGGACTTTTAACTGAAGAAGGAACTGCTTTACCAGAAGTCTGCAGTGGCATTAGTCTGATGTGCTGTGAAATGCACAAACCATGTCCCTCTGGCTGCCCAGGGGTAGGTGTGGGTCTGCACAGATTGTCATTACAAAGAAACTTCCAGGGAAATAGTCTGGTTTGTGGCCTCAAGGCCAGCAGCCCCCTTTTCTTGACTGTGTGCACAGACATTACATACCAGTCAGCTTATGCCACAACACAACATGAATAGCTCACCTATAAATACACCACACTTCTGTCACTGCCAGCTTTCCTTTTCTTACCCCCCACCCCTCAACGTGTCATTTGACATCACTCATGTTTTCTTTTTTCATGCTATCCTGGCAATGCTCAGTCTGAAAGCTTAGCATGAAGATGTTACCTGCAACAGTGAGCTCCAGGCTGAATGAATTTTCACCAGCTCGATTGCTGGCAATGCACGTGTAGATTCCAGCATCTCTGGATGTCACCGGTTCTATGATCAAGGAGTGCACCCCATTCTCACGCACCAACATTTTGTGAGAGCTGTCAGGGCGAATTGGTCTGCCATTAAGTTGCCAGCTTAAGTCTGGAGTTGGTAATCCACTAACCTTAGGTGTAAAGAGAATAGTGGGAAATTGTTTTAGCCACATGAAACACTGGAGGAGTCCTGACTTGTTACTTCAGGGAAGTTTGGTTTGGTTTGCTACTGCAAGTGTACCAAAAGATTCAAAGATCTAATTCTGTCCTGATTTACGCACTGAGTCAGTTGTAGTCATTTACTAACTTTATGGCCAACTCCCTGAATTCCATGATGTCTTATGGGTGCGACTGAAAAAAGATCAGTGTTTAGATAGGCTAGAAGCTAAATAATAATACATTGCAAAACAAAAGGCAGGGTGACACCTTTTGTCTTTCTTATTGTTTGCTCTTCAAGTGGAATGAGAAGATACTACTTTCTAGATTAACTTCTTGCTGGAAAACTTGCAGACAAAAAGATGTTAGCTGACTAACTGCTGGCCTCCGAAGTTCCATTGCACTGAGGTGTGCCCCAGTGACAGCACCACCTGCGCTAGTTAAAGCTTGGTCTGTGTGAACAAGTCTTGTACTTTTGAAAGCCGTGCCTCTTGCTGTGGGGACTCCTTTAGAGCAAACAGCTTCTCCCAAATAGGTCAGCATAAAGTAAACAGAAGTCACCCAAGCCTGAATTATTTCTGCTCAGCAGAGTCATCAATCAGGTTTATACTGTTTGAAACTTTTAACGGGGGTTCAAAACTCAAGCAGAAAAGGACTTAAAATGTAGAAACACATTGTTTTTATAGTGTGTGCTGCTTCCCTCCACACCCCAGCATAGCTGCATTCTATAAATCAGTTTACTGTGAGCTCTAAGATTTGCCCGAAGCACTTTCATTGGAGGGGAGGCAAACTTTTATTGTCCTCTTGCTCACTCATAGGCAATGAGATTAACTACCCTACTAACAGGCGCCGAAACTGCCAATAGGCAAAATAGCTTTGAAAAGAAACCAATGTGGTTTTTGAGTCAGCTGATGTTTATCAAAAGGCTGCTGCTACCCTTTGCATGACACTTGCCTTGCAGTCCATCCTGCATAGTTTTCCTTCTTGAACAGTCAGGTCTCCAGGAGCCTGCAGAAAATGAGGCCGGAAGAATCGTTCCTGAATTGGTTCATTTTCATCACCACTGTCCCTTGATCGAGATCGTGGTCTTAAAATAACATGAAATAAAGGTAAATTATTTTTTTTCTCTGCTAAATCAGAAGAACCATAATCACTTATAAGACTACTTTGAATTTTAAACCACTTCTTTGACCTATACCATAATCACCCCATATTTACACATGTGCACTGGTAGCATTTGGCCCAGACTGAGTTAATTATGACACTGCAGTTATTTAATTACTTTCATTTAATTGATATGTTGTGACAAAGTATGACCTCTAAAACAATATTGCTACAGAATAACTGATTGTAATATTAATTAATTTTACAAATCACAGTATTTTTTTCAGTCTTTAAATCACTGAAATACAAATAAAACAAGTTGGCAGGCCTTGGCATGTAGCTTCAGTTCCCCCTTTCTAGTATCCTGTGTATTTAATGCCCTCACTGCTGCTGATTACACCAGAAAGTACATGGACTGTTCATTAATCACGGTTCCCTTTCAGAAAATAACAGCAGCTAAAAGCTAACTCATCTCAATTGAGAAGAGACTTTTCAGATCAGACTTATCTTCTCCTGTTCTTCACTAGTGAAGACTGTACAGAAAATTCTGTGTATTGAATTGCTGTGGATATATTTTTCCTCATTTAACAGGCTTTTTGTATGAGATACTCTTGAATATTTTCAACTCCATCAAACTGTGGAGTTGAAACAATGAGAATTTCAATTGTGAGCAATAGGAAGAATAACTTTGGTTGCTAATTCTTTTTTTATAAAGGTACCATAAACAATTTGATAAATAATAAAAAGGAAATAAAAATAACTCCTGTCCCCATACACAGTATCAATCACCTTAAGCTTCCATGATATCATTTAATCCATTTTCAGCATTGGCTATTCTTGCCTGTTAATTTAATCCATCAAATCTTTTTCTAAGTGGTTCTTCATTTAACTAGATTTTTGTTTCCATTGAAATTAGATTATTCCATTTGAGTGATTTAGTAATCAAAGAATCTTGAAACAAAATTTTTTATCTATTTTTGTCCTTGCCTGATCAGCTCCAGTGGGTTCCATTCTGGAGCCAGCTGCTGCCTACAGTAACATCCTGTGTAAAGGAAGAGGAGCTACTCAAATATCCTCCAAAGACCACTTTTATCAATGACACATTACAATGAAATTCTCATTTCTGAATCCCACATTCTGTTAACTCTTGCCAGTGTTTCTCTTCTGGCTGCTGTTTGCAGTGTCCGTGCTGCACTATAGGTGCCCATATGCGTTTTCTACTGCCCAAGGGTATTTCTCTAGGTTAAAATAATTCACAACAAAAAAGAGCTTAAACCCCTCAATGGTTACATTTGGAAAACAAGGTGCTGTACGACTGCACGGAAGATAAACACTCCAGCTGCACGCTCTGCTCCACTGAGGCTGTGGTTAATTAGAGTTGCTTGAATTTGATTTATTTTGTCCTGCTCTGTTGTTGCCCTTTTCTCTGCTATTGCTCTGTTTGAATAGGCCAGGCATCACCTGTGCTATGGTATTCTCTCTTATTAATAGTTAAATGTTGACTTTTTAATGATCATCACAGTTTTCCCACATCTATAACTAAAGGCACATGGAGGGGCTGGAGGGCGGGGGGGTGTTGTGTAGGTATCTAGTCCATACTGCTTAATAATGTAGGACTGGATACTGAAATGGGAAACACAGACTGACATCCCTGCACACACTAAGTGCTTATGTACCTCTTTAGGTGCCTAAATCCCTGTCTGAAGCACCTCACAGTTTTTGCCACTTGAACACGTCTAAAGCTACTTCAGTAGCCCCAACATTGCAGCTCATAAGCAACTCTGAGCTTTAGTTGGTGAGTTCCTAATCGGTTTTGCAGACATAGATGCCTCATGCAGGTATATGGGATGGAAGATGGAGAGCAACAAGGAAAAACTGTCCTGATACTGTTTGGTAATGAGTTCTGCCAGACCAACTAGAAATGTGAATGTATCTAGTCAAGTGAGTGCTGCACAGTGCAAGCAACTTGTGCAAAATCTGCCTCCACCTTATTGATAAGCATCCTGTTGATAAGATGCCAACAAAGTATAAGTAACTGGTGCTTCGTAAGGCCTTGTGAGGCTGAGCCAGCCAGGTGAACTGGCACCACAGGAGTGTGAAAGCTACCATCTCATTGCTGCAGCTGCAGGAAGAGGCAGCACTGGTCAAAACTGGGAGGTCTGGGTGAGTGGAATTTATGGTAAATAAAATGGAAAACAAAGAAGTTAAGAATTTGTGACCACAGATGTTGCATTTCTTTTTACCTCTTTGTAAGTTTACCCTAAAATCACAGCCTCTTTTTTAAGCCTTTGCCTTGAGAGGTGAAACTAGGGTCATTTCAATTCTAAAACATTTTGTGGTTTTAAACAAATAATGAAATGAGTAGAGCCAAGTGCTTCAGATGTCTAGGAATGACAAATTGCAGCAGACTGGAATACTCTTGGATTCATTGTAGGCTCTTCAGAGTTGCAATGCAGACATCACATTGCACAGATTAGTTTCAGCAAAACTGACATCATGTACTAAATGTGTCCAGGGGAGACTCCACGGGTTGGTACAGTACAATGCACTGGGAATTTCAGTGAGCAAGAAGCTGAAAAAGACTTTATGACTGACCATACGGTAATGATCACTAATTTGGAATAAAGGAGATTAAGTTCAAATTAATCCCTTAATTGAGAGCAGGATGATAGGAATGTTTAGTTTTTAAATCTTCTTTAAGTCTCATGCATTTTAAGATTATTTTCTCTTGCGTTTTAAGATTTATTTGGGACTCTGGCTTCCATGCTTAGGTGACACAATGTTGTTGAGCACCTTGTCATCTAAGGCATTGAGTGCTAGCTTTGTACACATCAGAAAATTCAAAAGTGGCCACCCACGTGAAGTGATGTTTTTCAGCTAAGCAAATTTCAGAAAAATACATTAAGAGTGAAATAAAACCCTAGAGTTCTGCCAGAACACATTCTGTAAGAGATTAAATATACTTCAGGAGAAAGCCTGTCACCAGTGCAACAAGTCATAAAGTTCATTAAGCTAATAATTACACTTGCAATAAAACAGGCAAACAAAAGGTTTGGTTGCTCTCAAGCAGAAAAGCTTATAGAAATAATATTGTAATGCCACAGGAATATTACTTAGCAAAAGTCTATGGCAATAGACATGACAAATATCTCAGTAATCTGGGATATTACTTTAGAAAAGCCAGTGGCAGGAGTCTGTCTTAGGAAGGTTTTATGTGCATTCATTTCATCAGTTTTGGGTGAACCCTCTGGTGGGAGTAGTGAGAACTGTCGCTAAACAGAGACTCTGTGCTGAATGCTTACAGAAACTGCTCTTCCAGGGCAAATATAATGGGATAAGCTCTTCACATGATAATTTTAGAGGAAATAAGAACCCCCAATAATTGCCCTAATTTTAATTAAACTACTCTATGGAAATCCTTTATTTATAATTCATTACTCACTGGACACCCAAAGCAATAGCAGCTGGTTGAGTGCCTGTCTCCATTAGAAAATAAAATACCAGCCAGAAGCGGCCTTGGACTTTGAATGCATTTGGAGAGATTGAAAAGAGCCTCCTCCATTATTACCCAAGAGTTCTGTCCATCACAGAAAGAGAGACACACGCGTTTTGTCCTTCAGGAAGCTGCAGGAGTGGCAGCTGCTTGATGCTTTCACCCCTACCTACCTTCCTGTCATCTCTGCGTTTAAAGGTCTTTCTCCTTTCTCACCCCATGTGCACTGACTTATTCAGTTGAAACCTGATTCTTCATGGCAGCTTTTCCCTTCAGGGGTTAACACGGACTTTCCATTTTTACCCATTATCTGCAGGTGCCAAGTGCATCAGTGACTGGACAGGCTACACCAGATGGTCCCCGCCTTTGCTATGCTGTGCTCACAGTGCAGACCTGGCAGGATATTCCCCTCCAGAGGCACTCTGAGCTTTGGCCTTAACAGGCCTAAGGGTGACACATTGCACAGGGAGCTGGTGGCCACCTCAGAGAAATGCTGGGAAATGCTGGGAAATGCTGGGAAATGCTGGGAAATGCTGGGAAATGCTGGGAAATGCTTTCAGGGCTGCAGTTTGTTCCGTGCAGGAATAAGACTGACAAGATCTTTTAAACAACCAGCCTCACTTCCTAATACTTTATAGCTACCAGAGGGGGGAAGAGAGCCCGTTTTGCATGCAGCAGTTCTACAGTACATACTAATACCACTACTAACTGTTACAGAAATCCTTTCCTGGTTGTACATTGACTGTGTAATTACATGTACTCTGTATATTAGTTGGGCAATATTGAGATTCTATGGCTGTTATAAACATTAAGCAAAGCACATTCCTCATTACAGCAGAATCCAGAAACCAGGGCCCTCATGCTCCCTTGAAAGCAGTTCTGGTAACCAAAAAGAATTTTTTTGTATCATCTAAAGCTGTCTAAGCTATGCTAAATAGCCTCATAAATGCTTTGGATAAAGAAAAAAAAAATTATTTGAAGGGAAAATTCCCTTCTAATGATCCAAAACCATAACCCAAAACTTTGTATATGAATAATTGTAAACTCACCAAAGATAAGTTTAATACTTTATTTCTGACTCATAATTCCTTACAAGAACCTGAACTGAAATATTAAATACTGAAATACTAAAATATTTCTAATGTAAATCTAATAAACCTCTTTGACATGCAGTTATTTCTGCTGTTTCTTTAAATGAATACTTACTAGAAGCTGCAGAAGATAGAGGTTCCTGGTAGAATTCTAATCAGGTGAAATACTTTAAAAAAGCCTAAGTGACAAGAACCTTCCCAACAGCTGATAGTGTAATTTGAGATACAGAGTAACTAGTGAACACCACAGAGCAAGGAAGAGGAGACAAGGAAAATTAAAGATATTTAAAAGTCATGTCATTTCAGAGGTTGCTTATACTTCTAAGTGTGCAAGCTCTGCAGCAATTTTCAGACAGCAGAGGTCACATTTCTTCCTGAATGCCATGCTTTGAACTTACCTTCTTACCTCACGTTCTTTACCTTACCACAGTTATTTTGCAAAATCCATATTATTATAAGAAAAAAAAAAAGCATCAAATACCTTCTTATGTGAGGCTGACCTGAAGGTGACCAAGCACTGCGGCCTCTTTGATTTACAGCTTGAACCATCAGCCTGCCCGTGCAACTTACTCTGCCCTGTTAGGGTGATAGAGAGGAGGAACATTAGAAGACTTAAAATATGTCATAATAAATGTTCAACCTGATCTGTTCTTTTTTTGCCTACCCATTTTATCAGCTTCCAATCTAACAGGGAACAGACTGCAATGACTGTGACTATAATGGATTCATGGTTTATCAAAAAAGACTGTTGGTACCACTGGCAATCGAGTCCTTATTGACTGTTATTGATGCGGGTGAGCGGTTTCTCTGTTTATGGAAAGTGGGAAGAACAGCAGGAAAAGTTCAAGGTCCTGAAAATGGCCCATGGTGGGTGTTGGCAGTTAACAACAGAGTTGCTGCCTCCAAAGTGGATTGATCTACTTGATCTGGTGGGCCCACAACTCAAAAAACCCTCTCATTAATGTAAAAGCCAAAATAATTTGACAAGTACTTAACAGGTCCTCTCTGCAGAGTGAACCTGGTGTGAGGAATTGCACTGAAAGGCACAGCTGTGCTCATGGACATTGGTGATAATTCAGCTTATTTTCAATGAATGATAAATAAAACATGGCTCTGGTGTATTTGGTCCCCTTTTTTCTTCTACCTTGTGTTTTAGAAGACAGGCTGTCCACCACAAGCACTAGTCCTAACAGATTTGCGATGGGACTGCCTGGAGCCAGAACTGCCAACTTTCAGGGCTCTGTGGAATTCACCCTGTAAGGGGTAAAAGCATCTGGTGGTCCTAAAAAATAACAGCTCTGCCCCCTGGGCTGGTAGCAGTAAGGCCACATCCGCATCAGATTTGCAGTGTATTTCAGCTCTAAGCTGTGAGCTCCACACTCAAGTCTGTCAGCATAAAAGTGACAAATATTTTTATCACAGTAATTTCGGGGTTGCAAATAGCAGTTCTTTAAGAACTGTCCAAAGCCCATCAAAAAACAATTTCACCAGGCTCACAAGCAGCCTTCAAATAGCAACAACTTTTGTGTTACTTCTGGACTGTTAGAAATGAAGTCTGTGTCCCACTTCTATTCCCATGACCCATTTAGTCCACAAGAAAAATCCCTGCATTAAAATAAGCCATTGTGCAAGACCCACAGCAATTCCTTATGTAAAAGCTTTATTTTTCCCCTTATAAGACTATTAAAGACATCTGGAACAAATGAATTTCTATTTTGGGCACCACTACATATTAATATTCTTCTGGCAGGTGATGAATACATCATAGTTTGGGATCATTTCTGCATATCTCAATACAGGATGGTGTCACAAATTGAAACACAAAGGGCAATAAGGAATTTGGATAGGGAAGATTAAGCAGGAAGCCAAAGATTTTGGAAAAGTCACAGGATGAAGAGGAAGGAAGCAATGAGTGGGAAGCAATTAATGAGAATATGTCCTAGAAACTAAGGGAACTCCAGCCTGAGGACTGTGGGTGTGTAGTGCAAAGAAGCAGAGAGAATGGGATAAAAAGAAAGAGGGTGGAAATAAGAACTCGATGCAAGCCCATACAGTTCATGGAAAGAGCTCAGTTAAGGGGTATGACCTCTAACTAAAGGCCTAAACCAGGCAAGGCTTTGTGTTTGTCTAGGCCCAGGGTCCATTTGCTCTGGATTAACTTCTATGGCAAATTTTACAACAAACCCCAGTGGTGTGTCAGAACTTTAATTCCAGCTCACTGCACTTTACGCTGTGGGCAGTGGGGCCTGCCGTGTTAACTACCATGGACGATCTCCAGGCTCTGCCAACAAGGCATTTTACACACATAAATCCTATTATGTTAGTCCAGGTCATGAGATGGCATGAAGTGGCAGAGCTTAAATGAACTGAATCCTTTGCTTTAACAAAACCAATTTCTATCAGCTGAGAACATGTCTTTTGCTTTAGAGTTTGGTGATTCCAATAGCAATGACCAAAACACAGCAACAGCCTAGCAAATATCTACCAGTACATCAGAGTTCTGATGGGAGCTCCCTTATATTTAAGTACTTCGCTTTCTTAAGGAAAGGTTGCCAAATTTGCCTAAGTTTGTGATAGCTTTGAGACATGGACAACTTTCCATTAGAATTGAGAAGGCTTTGCCAAAATTATTTCCACTCAGGATGACTTATAAGAATTGGAATCCAGATCTTTGAGTGTGAAAGGCTAGTACATTAACTCACAGCCCTTCTTTGCCTCCATTGTACTGTTAAATGCATAGTAAAAGCAAGCAAATAGTGGAAGAGATAAGTATGTTTGCTTGGGAATTACACTGTAAAAAAAAGAATAGAGTGGGCTTGGTGAAACACAGATGTTTTGTTTAGGGGAGCCAGAGGAGGATGCTTCTGGTTCTTCTCCAAAGAGGGGAAAAAAGCACAAGCACAGAATTTTGTCATTTAACAAAGCTGCTTTTTCAAGCCCCAAGCTGGGAACCACACAAACCCAGCTCATTTTAGTACATCCAAAAACCCACAAACAAAGTAGTGCCATCAATGACCAGAACTGGTAACCTGGGTCACTGTTGTGTCATTGAATGAGCATTATCCAGAACAACAAATGCTCAAAAGTAGGCCGTAAATATTGAGGGACAGAGTACAGTGCCCAAACACAAAGGCAGTTTGTTCACCAAGTTCTCCAAGACTTTGGATCACACAGTAACACTACACAGTGAAATGCCGTGCATGCACTGAGACAACACTTAGAGGAAGATGAACAGGAACCACTTCTTACCTTGAGCATACACATATTTTTAAACCTGTTGTGAAATTTCACAATTTAAATGGTACCAAGTATTGTAACAATGTCATCTATGTATAAAAGCTCCCAGCTTGAACAATTCCATGGCCTTATGCTATTGCATTAGTATTTCTTTTACTTATATATGTAGAAATAATAATGAAACCACCGATATTAAAGCACTGCAGTTCGTAGAATCTACCCAAAAGCTGCTCTCTGTGTGTTGCCCGTGTGTACAACCCCTTATATTCACAAGCCCTCTGCAGTATGAGCAGGACTGACAAGCTGAAGAGTGAGACAAAAATGGCAGCGTCATGCTAAGTAACCTAGCAACGTGCATAACAGAGCACAACACTCCTGCTTAGATTAAACTCTGTCTCAGTGATACAGTTTGTTATTCTACAGTGGGATTCTGCTTGCAGGCCTAGTCTTGGCAAGATATTTGGCACTACAGAGGAAAATAATTCATTACATCCCAGAAGTTATGTTACTGCTTTGGTTTCTCACATGCAACTCTTTCCTCTCAATTTGCTGTGGTGTAGGAAAAGCGGATTGAAAAAGCTACTTCAATAGGATGAGTGCCCTCAAGTTTGGCTGTGTCTAATGAGCTAGTGGGTTCTGCTGTGTACCTCAGCTCTTGTATTAAATCTGCAAAGAAAAAATGGCATCGCTAAACCAGTAACACTCTCTGTTTCAGAAAAGCACTGTTTAGGATCAACACAGGACACCGTTCTGCTATGTAATAGTGCCAGAGGTTTTTTGCCTTACAGACTTGCAATCTGCCTAATGTAAGCATGTTGAGGTGTGATATACTCCCACTCATTTCAAAAAATTGGCCTCAGTCAGTGAGTAGGGTCAACAAAAGAAAGTTAAATTGCTGGACTGGGTTACTTCTGCTGGTAAACTGGATTTTTTTCTCCCTTTATATATATGTGTTATCCATGCTCAGTTAGAATACTGAGATGTTATCAGCTGAAACAACTAGTGGAAGAGTAATTAAGAAATGACACTCCTCCCCCCTGAAACCTCAAACCATAGGAAAAAAACTGCTGTTGAGTTGCTAATCTCTTGGAGATAGAAAGGTCCCACCCTACTGATGCAAGATGAAAACAGAAATCTAACTTGCATACTTTATGGTGACTTCATCATTTAATTAAATCATGCATATGTGAGATGAGATAGTTTTCTGAAGATTTATGTCCAGAGGGATGTTTGCTCTGGAGCCAAACCTTCATTTACCTGTGGGTTAGCAGCCATAATAGTGTAATTCCCATCATCATCCAGGGTGGAGGCTGCAGTATGCAGTGAGCAAGTTCCATCAGGTTCTCTTAGAATTCGGTAGTGATCACTTCGTTTAGAAATTTGCTTCCCATCTTTAAACCAATAAATCTGCAGGAAAAAAAAACAAAGCACAGATGGTAAGAGGTGGGTGCTCATTGTCATAATTTCTCAATTAATAGCACGAAAGAATTTTAGAATTTAGAACTGCTGAAAAACTCTCTGGCAAGTAGTGAAAGAAAACTGCTTTGAACAACTCCTCATTCCACAAGCCACTTTCACTAACAGTTACAAGATTATCAGTGGACCAAAGAGAAACAACAGCCTGAACATTTTCCAACAAAATGTACAGGTGCATAAAGGTTGAACATTTCAAGAACGGAAACTAAATGTCATTGCAAAGAAAAGATTACTAATTTCAGAGATTACTAATTTTACATTTATTTTGCTTAAATCTGAAGAAGTTGCAGAAAGAACTTGAGAATGCTTTTGCTCTCTTTTCAGAAAGTAAAAACATAAATAAAAAACCCAAGATAACGGTAGGCTTAATTAATTCAATGATGAATAAAATAGAAGCCATGATCTCACTGTTGAAACACCCGTTTTGTCTCATACCCATTACGCTGACTGGACTGCACCAAAATGCCAGAGGGGATAGAGTTGCTCCCGTTGGCAGTGAGCAGCTCAGTGTGTGGAGGGGCCAGCTCAGAGTAATGACATGATTGAAACTAACAATGTCACCCCGGTGTGACAGGCCAGCTACACAAGTGGACAGCTTTGCAAAGTAATAGGAAATACTTCAAAGCAAACCAGCACATCGACATCCGTTAATAGCTGCATGCCAACACCAGCACAGTTCCAAGCTGCACAGAACAGTTCTATTGGCTATCAAACAGAGGGCTTTTCCAGTACTTTTGATACATAATTTTATTCTCTGGCTGACCTAAGGTATACTTTCAATGAGCCAAAAAAATGATGTATGCAGGATAATATCTTATAGTAATCCATGAATTACACAAGAAAAAAAAAAGTATTTTTAGTGCCTCAAAGTTGAAGGAAAAAAAGAAAAGACCTAGCTTTTAGGATTTTTTTTTATATTATAATAATAACGTAAAACCTCAAACTGATATCTGCTGGAATCAAAAGTAAATGTTGTGTATGCATGAACACACACAGAGAAGTATCTGAAAAATGCTATACTAGGAAGGCTGTACTCAGCTGCCCAAACCCATATTTAAGTAGAACATTATTTACTTGTCGTTTCTGAAATGTGTACTACACCATAGCATCAGTTGTGTTCAGTATTTGAGACACTTGTGCAGAGACCTACACCATTTTTACAAGGCCAACTCATTCAAAGTACAACTGTCTTTGTCCTGGTGCTGCTGGGACTATTTAGCATGAGGAAAACACACACATTTTGCCCAATCTCATTCTTGAAGTGGGAATTTAGGTCTTAAGAGTGAGGAAAGGGTGCTGACTCTCTAGTAAAAAATGAAGCGACAAATCAAAGCGCAATTCCATTACTGATAGAGTTTAATCTGCTAAATTCTTCTTATGTGCCAGCATTTCAAAGCTTGAAATTCACTCACTTGGGGGAAAGTTAAGGGTATACTTTTGAATTTCACAAAAAACAATGGAGACTTTTTTGGAGAGAATGAGTGGAAATTTTCCTTAAAAATTTATTACTGTGTATGATTTTTATATTAACAAGCATTAAGCGCAAGTTGAAGTGATTTCATTTCCTCAATAGCTGGTTATACTTGTTTCCCATTTTGTCTGTCAGCAGCCTTGCAGAGACTCTGTGGTCCTAACAAAAGATTTAGTCATGTCTTCTCGTCTGCTGACAGAGCACTTACTGGAGATGCAAGAGATATGTGATCGCTTATATACACACGCTAATGGGTGCTAGAACAACATAGCTGCAAAAAATGAGTTTTAACTTGCATGCTTTACATGTGTCATAATGTTGCTTGGAAATCTACTGCATTAAGTAGTAACTCTTTAATAACAGCACACTTATCAGAAATATCAGGAGACATGCATGGAAATACACACAAATATTAACTGAACCAGCTATCCAAACATCATGTATATGTTGTCCAAAACTTATTTCAACTAAGTTTAAAAGCATTGGCATCTCATACAAGCAGTAAATTCTTAATATTACCTTTATCTGACACTGAGTTAATAAGTAAAACACTACCACTGCAGGAGACAATGGCCCTTGCAGTGAAGTATTTTCTTTCTAGGATAACTTTTAATAAATGTACCATTAAACTACATAAGCACTGAATACTGCATGTGGATTGCTTTTATTTGCACCAGATTTTCAGAACCAGTGTGTGATGACTAGGAATACAATGGGATACACAGTACAAAGCAGAGTTTGATCTTGGGGAGCACAGGCATTTTTAATCACCGAGAATTATATTCAGCCATGTGAAGAGTGAGCAGTATAAGATTTATGTAACATTTGTGTCTCAATTAACCTCTCGTATGGCATTGTCCTAATTCTGAGGAGAAATAATCCCTTAAAAAGAAGTATTCCATAGTCCCCTCCTGTAAAACAGGTTTCTCATTTTGATGAGAAAACAGTTTTACATTACACCAAAGGTTATAACAAAAAGTCGACTCAGATTTAAGAAGTCATATATATGAAGACAGAATTTGCACATCAGTATTCAATTTACATGGCATGTTCAGGGGAAAAAATAATCAAGCCAATAACCCCGCTTAGAAAAATCCCTTGTAATGAATGCCAGATTTTAGAAACACTACAGTCCTTCCCAAAGCCATTCCTTGGCAGACCTGACAGAATACTTAGAAGGGAGGAGCTTCAAGTTAGTAAATTATTTCCAGCTTTTCATTTGCCAAAGTAAAAAATTTATTCACGAGCAACACTTCCAGCTTCAACAAATGACAGAAGAAGGGCAGCTCTCAGCCATTGAGCTTTTCAAAATTGCTGTCTTGGCATGCTCTGGCAGATGAGGGGGAGATATAACCTTGGACATTTGCGAAGCCCAGCTAACAAGTAGCCATACAACAGGACTGATATTGGTTCCATCCCATGCAACTTAACAAATTGCACAAAGCGTCTGCGAGTGAATGGAACAAAGGGCCATAGTTCCAGGTGCAAGAGCAAATCACTTCTTAATGTGCACACTTTGACACTGCAGGACAACAGAACATGGGCTGTGAGTCACAGGGCATTCACATCAGGTGCTCCTCTGTAAGGGCATGCTTTAGGGGAAGTACTAAGAATGCAGTTTCTTGGCTGTGCAATCCTTATTGCCCCAGTGAGGGAAAGGAGACATCCTCTTTCATCTGTCTTAAATCAGACAGAGAAACTACACCTTAATTGGAAAGTGTGGAAATTAGGGAATGGTGAAGTTGACTAAGGCTGACTCATTATAGGTCACCTAGCAACGTAGTCATAAGCCTCAGGCACAAAGAGTATCTCTGCACACACTGCACTTCTGTCAGCAACAGACCCATTTGTCTTCCACCCTTGTTCAGCACAACAGACTCTTACCTGCGGTCATCTCAGAAGTAATGCTAGACATGAAAAGTTTGGTTTTAGTCAGACTGGCCTTATCTTCTTGGTGTGTGTCTTCAGTTTGAAGCAGGAGTGCTTTTTTGGTATCAGTTTACGGATCAACCCCACTTACTTTGCAGTGGTTCACATCAAGTTGCGCTCTTGGAGCACAGAACTGGATTCCTTTCAGATGAAACTAAGCCAGAAAATGTGCTCCAAGAACTCATCTAATGTGCTGCATCTGCTTCAGTCTGCGGGACGAGATTAGAGCTGGCCTGGAGTAAAACCTTCTGAAATGTGTGCAGGGATGGATATCTCATTCTAGAGATTTGCTTCTTCTGGTCTGCACTCCTTGCTGATGTAGATGTAGCCCTAGTTCTCTGTTGTTCTTTCTCTGCTACCTCATAAAGTCCTTTTATTTTTAATTAACAGCTCGTACAGTATCATACGTGTATACCACTGGGCATGTAAAGTCACTTGCATTTATCTCTGTTTGAAATCCTAAATACCCATAAAACTTACACTAGATGAGAGATCCGGATGTGAGTGCTTCCGTGGAGATCTTATGTAACAGATAGGGCATCTCTGACCTTGCCTAAGAAGACAAGAGCCCCTATCCACAAGAGGCCTCTGTAAGAACTGCGAGGACCTCATGGGGAAGACAGCGGCTTTGGCAAGGGAGTAGAAGAAGCTGCTGCTGTTTGCCTGCTGCATAATGAGTCAGTTGATTGCCAAGCAATTTTTGAAATGGTTGTATGCAACCTACCCAAGGAAGGCATTCTTCCAGACTACTGACATCACGCAACTGGTACTTTTATATTTGCTACAAGGAAATGCTTCCCAAGCCCAACCCTCCCTCTGAAGTTCATCATTAAAACCTCACCATCATGTCTCATCTTGCTGTTGGGATATATGGGAGCTTATGGTATTTTATTACGCCTTCTTTTAAATTCCAGTAAAATCTAGTCTTGTTAGTGTGTGTAGATGCTGAAGAATGAGAGATACCATGCTGGCTTCTGAACTAGAACCCACATATTTTTGCATTAGCATGTTGCCATGCCTGAACTAATTACCCATGCTAGCAAGATGAGGTGGCTTTTGGGACTCCTGTGCCAGCTCATGTGGGGCTTTCTAGCACTGCACTGCATTCTGTGCTACAAATGTACCCTGGAGGTAACTCTGAAAATGAAAGAAGCATTACTTCCTGGTAAAATAATTGAGAAGAAGTCTCAGGAGGGAGTAACGGAGAGCAGAAGCCTCATAGTAGCATTTTTTACTAGATTTTGACTAAATAACTCCAGTTATGCCAAAAGAGATTTGGCAGTTTATGCCGGATAGGCATAAAAAAAGACTTTCTTGTCAAGTGTGAGTATCTGCTGTTCCTGTAAGATACAGCCCATAGAGCCCAGAGCCTGATGGTGTAGTACCAACACAGAGCTCTTCAGAGAAATTGTAGAAACATTTACCATCTTTTCTTACCTTTGGCTTTGGATTTCCTGCCACTTTGCATGTAAATGTGACTGGCATTCCCTCAAAGATTTTGTAGTGCTTCAGCTTTATCTCAAAATATGGTGATATACTGTTATCAATAGGTTCATCTCCATGTTGCACTTCGTCATCTGATTCTTCCACAGGAGATCTCTCCAGCCTGTATTCAATTTCACTGATCAACCTTTGCTCAAAGCTGGAGACTTTATATTCCTGCCAAATGAGAGGTAGATATTAGTGTCCAGCTTCAACACATTGCTCAGGAAGATATGTTCTTAATGTTTGGATTTTTTTATTTTACTGATCTTTAAAAATCCATTAAGTTTTTACATATAAAAGGAAACTGTGTCTTGTTGAAGAAAAGCACTATAATCCCTGTCTCCAATAACTTCCCTATGAAACAATCGAGACATCTGGTATGAGGCAAAAACTGTATTTCATGTTGTCTTAAGGTCTAATTTATAAGGGGAAAGAAAGTCATTGGTTGCTTTCTTTCCATTTTTTAAAAAATCCTATAAGAATAAAAGTATTCTGAAGCAGTTCATAAAGACAAAAGAAACACACTAATATTTCCTTGAGGGTACAGACAGATTTAGGGTGGGTTTTGTTTCCAGATGGCTAGGAGACCATATGGTTTACATCTGCTATTTGCATAGAACTGTACCAGAGGCTGAACCAGAAGGATAAAATTATTTTGTTTACAGTTGCCTGTAAAAATGAGGAAAAAAGTAAGAGAAAATGGCAACAGTGGCAGTCCATGATAGTTGTTTCCCTTTACTCTTGTTGCTATGGTCCCCTTTGTGTGGGACCCTTCTTTAAAAACAAAATTTATCATACAGTATCGAAGATATAGCAAGAAGAGCAGAAACACTACCACTTGTTTGAATTTGTTATGATTTACTGATATACACTGTAATTTACTTTCTTGAACTGTCTACTTTGCAGTACAGAATTCCTGCTTGGAATCTTAGTGATGATAGTGATAGTGTCAGAATGTAAAATAGCTCAGAAGCAGGAAAAAAAAAATTAGTCAATGCTCTTCTCAGTCAGCAGAAATTCAGACACTCTTTCAAATTACCTTTGGCCATTGTCTCTGATCCTTATTGTATTTAAGACAGAACATGCATCTCATGCAAAGCATCCTTTCACATCCCCATCCTCTGTCACTCCCTCTGGTCTGAGAATGACATGACATCTTTCTACCATTGGTTACAGAACTAATCAAAACCCTCGATAATCGTAAAATATGAAGAGCAGAGAAATACCTTGTAAACTGCAGATAGTTTTAAAATGTCTTTGTTTCCTGAAGTGTACCATAAAAGTAAACTATGAAGTACATGACACAGTTAGTATCATATCAGTGTATGTTAATGTCACAGCACAAAGATAGTGGAGCACACGATGATTGCTGTTAAACTGTCTGCACTCACAAAGGCTTCTAGAACAACTTGAATGTCCTCATAAAGGGAGTGCATCCCAATTCTCACAGTTATTAATGCTAGATGACCTCTTGTTATTAACCAAGAACAGTAGAATGGAAAGGGGAAAGAAAAAAATAATAGCCAAAAAAACAAGACAGAAAAAGGTGGAAATGTTAACCTTTTGAATATCCACAGGACTCACTACAGAAGCACCAACAGAGCGAGCTTCCTGCAAGGGTAGAAAAAAAAGATCAAGAGGCAGAAAGAAGACCAAGACATAACCAGGACAGTTCCTCAGAGTTTTTATCAGAATGTACTTTGTGCAGCACCATAAGCAAATGAATGCTACACATTTCTGAATAGCAGCTCTGGCATCTGAACAATGGAGAGCGTGTACCTGGCCTTTCAAGCAGACTGACTGCTGTGGTTTTGGTCTGCACCCAAAAAGTGCCTATTACACAAATAAAGAGAAGATGGTTTCAAGATAGTAGATGTATTTTTGCCTTGAGAGACTTAAAGGTCAGGATAGAATAGGATAAACGGAAGAGTTTAAAGCAGAGAGCAGACATTTGAGAAGTCTCAACCTTATGGAAAAACTGAGCAATAGGCATGTGATCCTCCAGTTTACTTCACTAATATATAACATATGACTTCTGTAATCAATAACCATCATATCTTGTGTATATTTATTGTCTTCTGCAGGACTTTATTTTAATGACAATCATCATCTGTAAAAAAGAAAAGTTGGAAGGCTTTTTTTCCTATGAAATTGTAGAGTTAGGTGGCACCTGTATAGCAGGATCTTCTTCTGGTTCCTGTATATTGAAGACGGTTGCAGCGCTGTCTGCTCCCAGCAATCGACGAGCCATTTTTTCCTCATATGTTAATCTCTGAAAAAAAAAATAAAAAGGAGATGAGGGGGGAGGGAAAAGAAAGAAAAGTTATTATTTCTCCAACTACAAAGCAGTACACAGTCAGCAATGCTTAATGTTAATAAGAAAGAGCAGCAGTAGGTTTCTAACAGAAATTTTCTACCACAGTTTGTAATGCATTTTTTTAGTATTACAAGTGGCTCTTTTGGCTTAAGCAACACTTGCTCGGATTCTGCCATTTGTTTCCATCCTCGTGCCAGGAACTTGGGTAGGAATGAGCAATAGGAACTGCTTAAATCAGCATGGCCATCAGAAGAGGGCGTATCAAATCATCCCAAATCTTACTCCTAGTCATTCTGCTCAGTTTTTACATTAGAAAGACAAGGCAGAAAACTCTGCCAAAAATGATATGGAGATTCTAGTCTACTTGAATATTTTGTCAAAAATATGGAAAAATGTATTCTTTAAGATTTTAAAATTTTTATTTCTCCTTACTCTTTCAGAAATTGAGGAGACAGCTTCTAAAAGACTATTTACACTCAGAAGATAAAACGAGTTAAAGGAAAACCTTAATGTACAATTCAATTATTTCATTATTAGTTTTCTTTCTGCATTCAAAAATGCATTTCAGACACTTTCTTACAAATCAACATTGCAAAAAAATGCAAGTTTATGCAAGACAAACTCATTTCATGGTGAAACACCTCATTTAAAGAGGAAAAATCACTGAAAAATGGAAATTGTAAACACTGCATCTACTTCATGCTTGCGTTTTTAAAAAAGCTCATTTAATTTTTTTTTTAATATGTCATATTGCAGCTAAACCAGCAGGCTGAAACTCATGACAACTAGGTACCAGTGTTGCCTCGGTTACAAGCATCTAAGAAAATCATGAACTTTTCTTCACTTGTTTTTCTTCTGCAGTCACTCCAAGTGTCCACAGCCATGATTACACAGACAGATTTTACCCAAGACAGGAACCTGCAAGCAAAAGCCTCAAGGCAAGCACCAAATCAGAGTTTATTTAGTTCCAGCTCCCACGTCGTCTGATCACAGTTGGTCTCTTTTTTTTTTTACCTTGGGCCATGTGGGCATTCTCAGGACATTCCATTCATTTGCCCAGGCCAAACATCTCCCTCACTTTCCAAAATAGGCATTGACAGTCATTCGCAGCCCACCTCCTTGGAAAAAACAGGAGCTAATACACTATGACGGTGATTTTGCTTAACTGCTACAGAAAGCTGCCAAACGCTGTGCAGTCAATGGAGAAAGGTAACAGAAGCAGCAGTCACTCTGAACATTCTCCCTACTTCACTCCATTGACCTTATTAAGAACCGAAATTGAGACTGTTGATGGATAGCCTGACTCCATGGGCTTTCCTGAACTACACCACCACAGTTCACAGCTCAGACCTAACAGCAAACTTAGTAAACTTCTGGGCATCGTCCTGAGAAATGTAAAATTGCACTTCCTTTCGAAGTGACACGAAGGCATCCCAAGGTATTCAGATGTTTCTTGAAACATTCTATTGACAAAAGAGGGGTGACGGTTTGCAATTTTAAAATTACCTTCCTCTTGAAAGAAATTCCTGCTTCAAAGATACTGTCTTAATAACTGTAAAAAATTCTTAGGAAAGTTGTTTCTCATCAACTCTGAGCAGGAAGAATTAGGTATTTTATGTGTATCTTAAGAGCACAAAAATGAACAGAGATCTTTGTGGCTGTGCATTTACATTTCTTGATATGCTCATTTTACCTCATTTCTTGACTTCTCAAGCAGGTCGTTAACTCCTGGATCTGTAAGTTAGTACTATAGGTTATTTCTATTCTACTGGTCAAAATTCTGTTGGTCAAAAGAAGCCCCCCAGCTGCAGAATCTAATGGTGCCTGATTCCTACTGGGTTGTTTCTCACGATGAACTGCCTTGTCATCCTCTGATACCCAGTTACCACATATTGCTCCCCCCATTGTCCAGTAGCTGAGCACAAGGTAGAACGAGCCTGGACTGAACAAGAGCTATGCATGTTCATCCACTCAGTGATGAACAGTCACAAAAGCAAATGGCCCTTGAGGCTCAAAAAGTCCTGGAGGTACAGACTGTGCAGGCGTCTTATGCAAATTCACCGCTTTTGAGACCTCCACGGCTTTGTTAAGTCCAAGTAAAGTTGTCAAACAGGAGAAGGAGTGATAGAACAAAATGTACACTCTCATTCCTTTTGGAAATGCAGTTTTGAAAATTCAATTAAAAATTACAAATACATAAAAAGCAATCTACAACAATTATTTTATATGCAGCATGTCTTAGAAACTACCAATGATGCCCACTCCCACCCACTCCCATTCCCCAGGGTATTTTATGTTTTTATACCGGTTGCCCATTGTTCAAAAGGTCTTCTTTGAAGCGAAGTTTTCTCTCCAGATCCTGAATTACAGCATCTTTTGACCCTTGAATCTCTTCATCTGATGCTATCCTAGCAGTTCTGCCTGTTTTCTTGGGAAATCCCCTGCAAAACAGTACAAAAAAAATCATGAGCTTTCCTGAAGTAATTCATATTTAGGAATTTATCTGGAATCACTGTCATTAGTGAAGAAAACAACATTGTGTCTTTGAAACTAGAGGTCTGACATCTTTCTTACTATGCTGTCCCTACTAACTCACACCACTGATTAAATGGTTGGTTTAAGGACAAAGTTGAAACTATGCTTTATTTGCGCTTTAGTTAAAATAGCCCTCAGGATTGCTTGGCAATAGCTGTAAACACCATACACTCAGAGATGAAACTGATGAGCAGAGAGGAAACATGAAAGAGAAAGCATGACTAGATAAGTGGGGATGGAAGATAAGCTAGGTTGCTATGAAGTACCAGAAGAATGAAGATCAGGAAGATATAAGACAAGGCAGTTAATTATTAATGTCTTATGTTATTTATTAACTAATTCCTTGTAACAACTTTGCAATACACACTGCATAACTTCATGTTTATTGTTCATATCTCTGTGAACACATACCCATAAGGCAACATGTAAATGTTGTTGCTCAAAGAAGAGCCATTCACAGAGTTTGGGTTACACTGGCAAAAAGAAAAATCATCCCTGTTAAGCAATTTTCAGCAGCAAGATTTCCCAGTGGAACGGCAACCGTTTAGCAGTTCACATTCACAGGGCTAATTTATTCCTCTTACCAGCCTGCAAGTTAGGATTGCACTTTTAGCAACTCTCATTCCCATTTTCTTAAATGGTATAGGAAATTTTATTTTTCCAGACTGCACTAATATTTAACACTTTTCAGTAATGTTACGATGGTTTTATTGCTGGAAATGTCCAACATGAGTGGTTTCTACTGGAGATCAGCTGTTTTTAACACAGTTGTGAAGAAATCAGCATTGCTATCATATTTGAAACTTGTAGCACACCCCATTTCTCCAGTGAAGTCACACATTATCATTTAAAACATTCATACTGGTTCAATATTAGTTTACAGGGTTTTTATACTTTCGTTGAGTAAATAGGGCTCAGCCCATTACATGGGAATGACATGGAAAACATGGAATTGAATCACATAAATAGACAAACTCAGATGACAGAGATGGAAAAAGAAAATCAGACTAGCATGTAATTGGTAAATTAATTTCCAATACACAACTTAATAATTTAATTACCAGTACCAATATTATAAACAAGAATCATACAGAGATAACAAATTTTCTTGGATATTATTCAATTCTATATTTCTATGGTTAAAGAAACTTCATTCTTCAGCAAGTGCTTTCAATGGTAATTTCTAGCTTTAGAAAAAATACACATGTACTGTCACAAGCCAAAAAGGAATTGAGTAGACAGAGAAGACAATAGCTGGAAACATTCCTAAAACATTTCATATTCAGTTGCTGTAAGCAAATGCAAAATGTGAAAACAGTGAAGTTCTTGTAGAAAGAACTGCATTTTTACATTAAATCACAGCAGAAGAGCAGACATTTGCCTAATTTCACAGAGACAGAGAACTACATCCCTTGCCGTAGAAATATTCACCTGTTAGCTGGTGATCACCAAGTAGAATAATTCCCTCAGCTTTCAGCTGGGGGTCTTCTCAGTCACAAATAAGCAAGTCTCCTCCACTCTGTTTGGGGGAAGAGATAGGAAAACTATCCCATCTACAGGGAGACAAGAGAATGCCGAGGAAGGGATAAGGTCTCTTCAAGAAAGAGGTGCTTCAGTAACTCGAGAAGTTTGGTACAGTAAAGGAAGGTATGGAAGGAAAATGGACAGGAGAAGGGGGCAAGAGGGGAAGGCCCGACCATCTGCTGGAAGGCTAGTGGACAGGTGGCATTTGTTGCTCCCTTTACAGTCTTTCTCTTCACCTCCCAGCCCTTAATCATCTAGGCCAGCATTGCCACGAAACCAAATTTTGTCACTTTTTAGACTAACCCCCCCAAAAAAATTTAAAAACCACAAACAAACAACAACACCACCGTCACCCAAGCAAAACAAACCAAGAAACCCCCAAACCAAACCCAACCCAAAAATCAGCCGACTTCAAGGCAGCAGATTTCAAGTTTGGCTTCACCTTTGGCTTTACCCTGTGCCAGCTTTTAATGGACACATGCATCCTCCCTTGAAAATTTCAGATGATACGTTAAGAAACAGCTTTCATTTCTCATTTGCACAAATTTCATATTTGACTGACAGAGTTTTACCAGAAAAAGGTCTGCTTACGTTTGGGACTCAATAGGCTGTAAAGGTGAAATGCACAGTTCACCCAAGTAAGTCATAACAGTGTATGAAAAGAAGGATGAGCCATGTGCTTGGGAGTGGATTTCAAGTAAAGGATTTTCTGAAGCATTATTGATAATCTCTGAAAACAAAAAACCCCTAAGCGAATACACACATTTTCCACAGGGGAATGAGTACCAAGAGAATTATAAGTTAGTAAGTTCAACATCCATACTAAACACAGGAAAACAATATCACAGTCCATTTCTAAACAATGGAGGATAATAAGAAAACGAAAATTGAATCATATCAAACCTCATGTTTATCTCTTTGTCAGGCTGAAGGGCATGCAGATAGGCAACAAGAAGTAGCTTTGATACACTTCAGTTTATGGCTTCTAAGTTAGCCTTCAGGAGCTGCAGTAAGTTCCCTAGTAAATCAGGGAAACAGAGTGGCTGAGATTTCTATTATATGGCTGTGTAAAGCTATTCAGTCTGAAAAATCTGTTCAGAGACAATCAGTGATTTCTTTTTCTATCAAACTGAAATAATATAGTCCAATGAGGTCTTTCAAAAGGCTCTGTATCCTAAGTTCAGTATTTAGGATTTTGGCCTTAACAACTGGAAAAGTGAAATAGAAAAACACATTTCTGAAATTGGCTGATGACACTGAACTTGCAGAGGCTGCAATTCATTTGCAGGTAAGAACCATCACTTACAATAACCTTCATAATTTGCCTGGTGGTGTTCTAATGATGAAACTCGGGAAAATGCTCAAAGCACGATAACAATGCTAATGGAAAATAAGCACTAAAATGTTAAGCATCTCTTGAGAATCTATGAGATTAAACCTTGGAAAATAACACTATTATTTCAAAAGGGAAAGAAATACAATTCCAGGACATGTCAGCGTCAGACATGAAACTTAGCTGTTTTCCTCTATTCCTTGCTATTAGACGCTGAATCCAGTTTTACCACTGCACTTCAAGAAAAATACAGCAAACTGGAAAATTTTAGAACAAGAAAACTGCCACATGGTTTTAAAAGCGTAGCTTTTGTGACAAACTGTGTCACACACACAGAGGCAAAAATTCTTGTTTATTTAGTCAGGAAATTAGGAGAATTAAGATAGACAGGCAAGTCAAACAAAATGTCAGAAATCAGACAATAGCTGACATCAGAAAATAGCTGGTATTTAATGATTCTCCATGTCCATTGAGGATGATAAGTCACAATAACTTGAAGAAGAACAGGCCTAGCTTAGACACAAACAATGTAAACTCTCCATTCTCCACCCTTCAACAGTGACATTTAAACCCTGGAGCAAGTTATGTAGCGAAGCTACATAGGAATTTTATTTAAGAACAAGGCATGCAAATATGACAGCAATGGCCTGGGGATCCCTGGGTAACTTTTAACAGAAGAGGCAGACTGCTTAACAGCCTTCCAGATCTCTGGTCTCTGGTTTTGTGTAAGATGATCCTGAGCTTTGCACCATCAGTGTGGAAGCATCATCCAAGACCTAGTCAAGGCAACTTGCCTGAAAAGTAGATTATCTTCCCTTTATTAACTATTTAAGCAAGGAAGTAGTTGGTTCAAAAATGTAACCATAAAAATGAGCACCAGTCAAAATTTCTTCAAACACCTTTAGAAAGCTTCTCTCTTCCTCTTTCGGTACTATTTTAAATTGGGACAAAAAACCCAAAGTGGTGCATAAGGAAACGTAGCTCTTCCTGCAGATGCTCTGTTTCCATTCCCTCTTCAGAATCTCTTTCTCCAAATATATACACTTTAAAAACTGTCCAAATATATATATATATATTAATTTATACAAAGATATGCATACATACCTACCCTCACAGCAAGTTAACTCTTAAGACATACATTCTTGGGATGAATTTCAAAATGTCTACAAAGCAATGATAACAAATAGAAGGACTTTAGTAAATCTATCTTCCAAAGCACAGATCCTTTCAGCCTGAGTAATGGTTTACATGACAAGACAGCCTGGCAGCAAACTTTCTTCAGCTGCTTTTGCAAATATTTTCCACCATCCTTACATGCCCTTATCTGGATGCATTTAGCTCCAAAGATTTGTGTTCTCAGTGACGCATGAGCTTTCTTTCTGTCTTCTCTCTGGGATAATATCAAAAAAAAAATCTGCCAATTCATTTATGTATTTGTATGTTCATTCTTTGCCCAATGCAAATTTCAGATTTACTGCATTAAGCTAGCAGGAGCAAGCATATTTCAGGATATCGACAGCATCAGTCTCGAGCACACAACCACCACCACCAATGTGCAGAGAACACTTGAGAAGTAGGCTACAACTCATATGGATTTTAAGAACCTCTGAAATACACATCACCTAAGTCAGTGGGGGCCTGAATCCAGTCATAGATAAAAGCACAAATGTCTGAATTATTTCGGTCAGAAAGGGTGCAATGAAATTGCCAAAACTGTCACCTTAATTCACACAGAGATTTTTGACAGCAAAGATTTTTGCAGCCTCGGCTTGGCTCTCCTTAGTTTTGAATATTTGCCCTGACATGTGTTTATAAACAAAGCCAAACCAGCAGTACTTTTCATGTTTTAATTACATAGAGCGCATGCTGGATGCAATTCCCTCTTTTCCTATGTACCTTTTACAGTGTAAACAAGGGCAACAGGCTGCCTGTTGTTACCCTTCCAAGAACAAATTCCTGTTTGCAGCCAATATGGCTTAGTTTCACAGAAATCCAAATTAATTCTCTGGTACTGAGGTAATGAACAGTAACTTGATTTTTTTTTCCTTTAAAACTAAAGCCTTCCAAAAATACAGCTAATTCCTGCTCACTTCATACATTTTTCACTTACTGTAAAAGCAAAGTTACTACAAGCACTGTAACAGATCACAAACTTTGAAGCTGCAACTGCATAATAAAATTGGTTTAGTCTGATCTTGTCATACATACTGTGGAGACTAGGAGCTTCAGCTCTGTCCAGTAATATGATGTTACATGCATCTGAATTAAGGGAGTGCCTGAGGAACTGACCTGACTAAGGATGACTTCCAGTAAATGGAACAAATGTAACAAAAGTTCAATTATTTCTACCACCCAGTGTTCTGAAACTATAGTTGAAAAAAATAAATCATATCTCAGCATTGGATAGGGTTAAGACTGACATGAATACTATGTATTTCTAAACACGTTTGATCCCTCCCTCTTAAGGATTAGATAACGAAGAGTACAACTCACCTACAAACTGCATGACTACCACCAAATTTTTTTCTCTAAAGCTTATGTTTAAAAATGTATTTTTACTCATTAAAAGAAGAATTACTACTTTTTCATTCCGCTGTTCAGTTCCTTCCCCTCCTGAGCAAGTTATCTCTCTGCCTCATGCTGCACTGGTTACCATAGCTACATAAGAGCCATTTGCCTTTCAAAAGATGTGCATGTATTTCGATATCAAATTAAAAATCCAATGCCTATTTTGTAATCTGTAATCTTATCTGAATTTCTGATTGTTACCAGCAGTATGCTAGAACTGATGGTCAAGAAGATAAAACTAAAGCACCAACTGCTCCTGAATGTAGAAAAGGCTGGCACAATCCTCATAGTCCTGAAATCTTGAGAAAAACAGGTAACTGTGAGAAGCATGTGAACAAAAAGCTACATTGGACTAGGAAAAGGTATTATATCCAAAATATTAAGCAATTCCAGTTGATGTAGTGTTAGTGGTTAAGGTCTCTGCAACTATCAAGTACTGTACCTGGCTTTCACATTCACTGATGTTTTTATGGCATTCAGATCTGTTTAAAATAAAGAAGTTATAAAATTAGGTCCTCTGATAAGAAAAATCTGCAGAGCAAAACAAGCACCAAAGCCATGCTGTGAACAGCCTCTCTGTCTTTTCAACAAGGAAACACGTGTACTAATTCTCTTTGTTAAGTTCACAGTCATCTTCGATATTCTCAAGTACCGGCAAATACCATTTTGAAAAAGAACTGGATAAAAATATCTTGAAAATTAATACTTCCAGATGCAATGATTGTCAGGATACTGTTATTTTGGCTAATGTCTGCGTCTTCACATTACATCCTTGATCTCTACTTTTGTACAGCTTTAACTGATTAGATCTGGGCCACAACCTGGATTTCTAAGTTCAAGTGGAACAAACACAGGCATCCATGATATTTCAGAAAAGCTGATATGGATATGTATTTTACAATAATCACGTGCACATGCCTAATCAAAAGGTGCAAAAACTTTGCAAAAATAAAGCCCCCAATATGAGCTGTCTTAGCACAACCAACAAAAATTGGTCTAATATCACAGCTAAACCACTCGTATTGGTATAACAGCCACAAGTAGTATCCAAGCTATGGGAAAAGAAAATTTTAAGAAAATTTTTAAAAGGGTTTAATGGACAGGAGCAATAGTTTAAGAAAATTGGACATTGAGGATGGATGCAAACCCTGCTATTTTCTGGAATTTTTCCAGTTACAGCTATACTTGTCTTTAGATATATTTTCCCGAGATCCAGGAACACCTCCAGGTATGACTGAATAGGTAGCAAAGAGAGATGAAGTCTCTCTCTCTCAGAAGCAAGGAAACACCCTGACCTTTTTTCTCAGTTTGATGCTGGAGTCCTTAATAAAGGTACTTCTCCCTACGTATCACTATTTTCACATCAATCATACTGTAGACAACCTCCATATTTTACAGTTGTGACAGCCATAACTCACAGGAACAGGAAAAGTGTAAGTCCCATCTACATAGGACAGCAATGCAGTTTACTCTAAAATGAAAGCTGGCATTTGTGCTGGGAGAGTTTTGAAGGCTGTAAGATAAAACATGGAGAAGTGTATTTTTTTCCTCAGAGTAGTCACCATCATTGCCAGTTGGCTAAAGGAATATGATGATTACTAAAATATTTGTTTCAATTCCATTTGAGACAGAATGCAATGGACAAGTCACAGTACACAACAGCAAGAACAGACCAGCAGCTCTGATTCAAAGGGGAAAAAAGTGCAAATCTCTTTCTAGTATTGCTATTTTCATGATTCCCACAGAATCTCCTTTAATATTTGGATTTAACGTTCTAAAAGTTACTGAGATAGTAGTTAAATTTTGTGTAGAATGATAAAAGAAGCTTATTTAATTACATTTTATAAGATAATTTAGACAATCTTGTGTTCAAATAATGCTTTCTTTCCCATTTTCCATCCTTTTCCAGAAAGTAGTAAATCGATATTCATGTTCTTTCATCAATTCTGTACAGTCAGATTTTTTCCTGTTTTTTAACTAAGGTAGTATTACTGAAGAGACCTACTTAAGAAAAGGTCTGCTTTAAGGAAAATCATTAATTTTTAAAGTTGCCTTCGAAAGGATATACGTATAGCTAACAATACATATTTTTTATACTTGGAAAGAGATCCCATTTCTCCAGCTTGGATAATTCCACACCCTTTAGTGGCAAGTTTTATACTTTTTAAAATCAAATAGTCCCTAAATAGTCACCAAATCCTTCTCATGGGATTATTTGTGCTTTCACAAATGCTCATGTAAACACACAATGTACGTGCTCACCTAGAATTTTTAAGTATACTTATTTCTGTTCCTTCACATGTAACATGTTGAGGTTTTCTCTAGGAACAGTGAAGATCAGTTTCTAGCTTCGACAGACCTAACGGTGAACAGCCCCCCGCAATCCTGTGTTTCTGTCACATTAACTCTGCTCCCTGCAAGTCTTTTGCAACCAAAAGCTAGCCTGAATACAACAGATCCAGCCCCCCTACAGTTTTCTTTAGGTAAAGAAGGAAAGAACTGAGATTTTTAAGACCAGTATCCAGCAAACTTAGTCCAGCTAAGCTTTACCTAAGAAATTACTGACAAGTGCTCATAATTCCCTTAAGTACCTAATTAGCTACACAGTT
The DNA here is from genome assembly GCA_013397115.1 of Edolisoma coerulescens. Lineage (NCBI taxonomy): Eukaryota > Metazoa > Chordata > Aves > Passeriformes > Campephagidae > Edolisoma > Edolisoma coerulescens. The sequence goes on along the minus strand of VWZW01006009.1, from coordinate 1,738,159 downwards.
CCACCAGCACTTCTCTTCTGCTTAATAACACAATGCTCTGACAAGACACAGAGTCTACCAAATCCACTCCATTAATAAAAAAAGGTCATTCCCAAATCTCGTTCAGCTAACACCACCACAGCCACAGCTCAAAAATGCTGGTCCCCAACAAAGTATCTAGAGCTTACCGGAAAATTGAGATGTAATTTATTCAAGGGAAACATTCCCCATATTGTTGCAAATTAATGCTTAAAATATTTAAAGGTGGATTAGGAGGTATTAATGATGCAAAGGTGCCTTCTGTTGTTTCAGATGTCCAAATAAAATGTAGTAAATTCACAAGTAGGTATTCCCATAATACAAGTGAGACTGTAAGACCATATTCTGTTTAAAAAAACCAAACCAACCAGACCACAAAAATCTCCATTCCAAACAAATAAACAAGTCCAAGTGCAATGCTTCCAAATCTATCCACATTTAACTGGAAAGAATATTCATTGGTTCAAACTGGTTTAGCTAATGCAGTCACTTCCACAGAGTCTCAGGGTCCAAAACCAAGGAAAATATTGAAACATTAGCATGGTATTTGCTGTTCATGAGCCCACAGAATACAGGAATTGAAGAGAGGGTTAGAAATGTTTTTACAAAATCATAGAATATCTTGAGCTGGAAGGGACTCACAAGGAACACTGAGTCCAACTCCTGGCCCTGCACAGGACACCCCAAGAGTCACACCATGTGCTTGAGAGCATTGGCCAAATATTCCTTGAACTCTGTCAGGCTCAGTGTTGACTTCCCTGGGGAGCTGTTCCAGTGCCCAGCCACTCTCTGGGTGAAGAACCTTTTCCTAGTATCCAAACTAAAGCTGTCCTGACACAACTTCAGGCCATTCCCTTTGGTCCTGTCTCTGTCACCACAGAGAAGAGATCAGTGCCTGTCCCTCCTCTTCTCCTCACAAGGAAGTTGTAACTGCAATGAAGTCTCCCCTCAGTCTCCTCCACACTGAAGAGATCAAGTGACCTTATCCGCTCCTCATACAGCTTCTCCTCAAGGCTCTTCATCATCTTCACTGCCCTCCTCTTGACTCTCTAATGGCTTAATGTCTTTTGTATATTGTGGTGTTCAAAAGTGACCACAGGACTCAAGGTGAGGCCGCCCCAGTGCAGAGCAGAGCGGGACAATCCCCTCCCTTGCCTGGCTGGCGATGCTGTGCCTGATGCTCCCCAGGACATGGCTGGCACTCCTGGGCTGCCAGGGCACAATGATTCACATTCAACTTTCTGTTGACCAGGACCCCTGGGTCCCTTTCCAAAGGGCTGCTCTCCAGCCTCTCATCCCCCAGTCCTCTTGTATATCCAGGGTTGCCCCGTCCCAGATGCAAAATCTGGCACTCGCCTTCTTTCAACTTCATACAGCTGGTGATTGCCCAATCCTCTAGTTTGTTGAGAGCTCTCTGTAGCGCCTCTCTGCCCTCGAGGTACTGAAATGAGACTGACAGGCCTGTAGTTTCCTTCCTGCTCTTCTTGAAAACTGGGACAACATTAGCCAGTGTCCAGTCAAGTGGGACCTCTCCAGATTCCCAAAACTGTTGAAAAATCATTGAGAGGAGTTTTGCAATGACATCAGCCAGCTCTCTGAGGATTCTTGGATTAATACCATCAGGCCCAATAGACTTACAGGGATCCAGCTGGAGCAGCGAATCCCACACAAGCTCAGAGTTGACTCTGAGTTTATCAGTCTCAGAGTCCTGGTCCTTCAGCTCAGGGCACTGGGACTCCCATAGTCCATGACTGGTGCTGAAGACTGAAGAGAGCATTAACCACCTCTGCCTTGTCTATGTCCCTGCTTGTATGGTGAACACCCTCATAATTTAACAGATCACTGTTATTTCTGGACTGCCTTTTGCTACTAGCATATTTTTAAAAGTCCTTTTTATTGTGCTACACAGTACTGGCTGGCTTTAGCTCTAATTGAGCTTTGGCCTCACAAATTTTCTCCCCATGGTGGCAAGCAGCATCTCTGTAGTCATCCCATGTCATCTAACCTTGCTTCTGCTGGTCAAACATTTACTTTTTTTGCCTTACCTCTAGAAGAAGATCCTTGCCTAGCCAAGTTAGCATTCTGCCTCACATGTTTTTCCCAGATTTTGGAATTGCCTGCCCCTGTGCCCTTAGGAGGCAGTGCTTAAAAAGTCACCAGCACTGATGGACCCCAGCACCATCAAAAACATTTTCCCAGGGGACCTTACTCATTAGTTCCCTGAGCAGCCTGAAGTTTTAAACTCGATTGCTTCGTGGTCACTGTGGCCAAGACAACCACCAGTTTCCACTTCAGTCACGAGATCCTCTCTGTTAACGAGCAGCAGATCAAGGAGGGCATCTTTCTGAGTTGGTTCCCTTAGTGTCTGCACCATGTAGTGATCATCCAGGTGTTTAGGAACCTTCTGGACCTGTTTGTATTAGCTGTATGGTATTCCCAGTTAACATTTGCCAAGTTGAAGTCCCCCATAAGGAAAAGAGTGTGTCCCTTAGTTCCTTAAAGAATAATTCATCAGCATCACCATCCTGACTAGGAGGTCTATAGTAGACCCCCAAGATGACATCTGCGTTATTTGTTCATTCCTTAATCCTTACCCAGAGTCTTTTGACCATGCCATTGCCAACTGTAAGCACCATACATTCCAGACCCTCCATTACATACAACGCCAACCTCCCTGCCTCTCCTGCCCAGCCTGTAACGCCCTTCATGGCACACCAGTCCCAGGACTCATTGCACCAGTTTTCGCTTATGCCAATGATGTCCTATCTCTGGGACTGAACCAAAGCCTTGAGCTCCTCTTGCTTTGTCCTGCATCTTCTTGGATTGATTTCTCTTTTAAGTAGAACAAATATGACACATGCACCGGAAAGGAAATGCCCAAAGAAAACTGATGAAGGGAAGGTTTGACTCCATGAGGAGTAATGAAGACTATTGGTTTGTATACAGTCACAGAGAACTTTACTAGTGCGGCCTTTGGTCATTTCCAAAAATAATTGCCTCCACCTGCAATGTTCATTACTCTACCTTAGATCTGCTCCTACCACAATGCAAAACTGAAAAAAATTATGCCTACCAAGTTCTGCTTTTGAGGAGTAGATCTGTAGTTGTGCCAATATTTAGTAATGACAAAGTCTTTGAAGATAAATGGCTCGATGAGGAGTTCAGCTGCTGAGCAAAATTCTGAATGCTGCAATTTATTCCTTGCACCCAGTCTGTACAGCACACTGTCAGGAAACAGTATCATCATTTTCAACCAATAGATCTCAGAGATCATGGCAAAATGGTGAGACTATAGGCTGAGGTTATGGAATAGTTCAGAAACTACGCCTCGGAAAGATAAATGTGTTGAAAAGGACTTGTGAGGATGGAGCAAAGACAAAGGAAAAGAAGCAAAAAGTGAAAGGAGCCAAAAAAAGAACTGAGACTATAGCAGAAAGCAGAAGAGACCTAAAGCTGAGGGGGGAATGGAGGCCAGGGGAAGAACTGCTCAAGAGTGGTATGAGAATTATGGGAAACAGAGTGATTTACTCAGCAAGACATACCAGACATTAACCTACACAGTAACATGAAAAAGGAGAGGCCAGGGAAAAATTGGCATCAAAGATACATAACAATAGATTATAGCTTTTTTGCGTCACACAGTACGTATTTTACCATGTTTTAATATTATAATTCAGATGACAAATGCTCACTGTGTATACACACACACACACACACATAAAATATACACACGTACATTCAGTATAGTTAACACGATCCAGCTCCCATCTGGACTATATTTCCTGAGGGAATACAGAAAAACAGCCATCTACCTCATCCTCAGCTCAGACCCCAATGTCGCTGCCTTGTCAGAGTGGGGGAGGGAGGAATATGGATAGACACACCATCATGTGCACACCCAGACTGGCTGCTGTGCTTGGGGAAGTGAGGGGCATGGGGAAGGGGGAAGAACCTTTGCAGAGTTGTCTCTCTGTCCAAAGATCAAAGGGAATGAGGAAGAACACAGCTAATGCTTCAAGGGAGAACATGTATCCATAAATACAGCATAATAGGGAAAGAGGGACACAGCAGACGCTCAAGCTGCTGCTGTCACCCTCACAGCACACAGAAGCGAACTCAAAAAAGAATCCAGTTCTTGTCAGAACTGTATAGCTGGACTAGAGCCTTTCCTTGGAAAATCAGGGGTAATAGCAGGCTTTGGTGGGCTGTGCTTACTGGTCAAGCTATCAGTAAATTAATCATGAAATTTTCAGTGCTCAGTTTCAATAGTGAAACTCAGCCAGTGCAAAAGACAGTAAGACAGAAAATCACAACTATTATGACTGCAAGGGCAAACTGCACTATTTATTAATTTTTCTCCTAAAAAAGTTTCATGGCCAGACTCCATAATGAGCTGTATGACACAAATCATGATAAAGAAATGCTTTTTAAAGCATATACATGACTTATTACTTTGATATCTGTCCTCTTTCTTCCTTCTCTTCCTTTTCATATCTTGGACTGAAATAACAGAAGTTCCCACTGCAATAGTATGTAGCTGAGCAAGTCACCTAGATACTGTAGATATGTTTAGACAAACTTCTGGACAAAGTTATAAATAAGCCTTGGATACAGCTATTCTCATTTTTGTTCTTCAGCATGTCTCTTTGTTCTCTAAGGATGGAATGAGAGTCTAGTGCCAGTGGAAAGACAAACTGATCTGTGATGGGAGCTTACATGCTCCAAAATACTATTTTGGCCTTTAGAGAAGACAAAAGGGGAAAATAAGTATGCAGAGTTGTTAGGGATAGGGATTCTGTTTGTTTTTATGCACTGCTGTTCTAAATCCCTCCCTAAACACTTTCCCAAACTTCCTCAGAACAAAATCTCTAGCCAAAACCAATGAATTGCTATGACCATTTTGTTATCAGATGTACACTTTAATACCTTGTATTTTCAGTATCACAAAGCTATAGGGACTTCTGAAAGATACTCTTTACTTGATATTTCTCTACCTGCAGATGTAATAGGAACACAAACTGCAAATATTACTGAATATGTGACTTTAAAAGAACTGGGCCATGAGAAGGGTTTTCTTGGATCTCCTTCCACTGCCCTGGGCCTGCAGAGTCTTTTACTGCTGCTTTCACATTTTCTTCAACTCCAGTTTAAAGCTTTAGCTTCTCATCTTTTGTGTTCCTACAGTAGGGCTCTTTCAGAACCTCACTTCTGTGAGGGTTTAAAAACTATCTCATGTCTCTAGCACAGAAGCATTTGCAATTTATTCACACATCTCTCCCTCTCAGATAGCAGCTACCAGCAAAGGACCCTAGAAAAGTACGAATGAAGCAAGTGCAATAATCTTCATTACAATCTTCAGTACATCAAGGAGCTCATCAGCTGATACTTACGGAGGCGTCACTCCTTTCGGGAGGCCTAATGCGTTGACAGAAATGGGTGGTGGCTGGGATGGCAGCATGGAGCTGAGAAAAGCTGCTGGAGACTGGCTGGAATTAGGAAATCTTGGAGTTGGAGACAGGCTGTGGGAAGGTGAAGAAAGTGAAGGAAGAGGAGGGGGTGGAGGAGGTGGAAGTGGAAAGGAATCACACACTGGATATGTCGCTGTTGGACTAAAGACAGGTGGAGGTGGGGGCGGAGGGGATGGAGAAGAAGGAGACCAGGCATATTCCCCTTCTGGAGCAAACTGCTGAGAGAAGGGAGGAACTGGCACTCTCCCAAACTGTTTCTGAGAAGCAGTTGGAGACATAGGAGAAGGAAGACTAGATGTAGATGACCCAGAAGATGGAGTCACATAACCTGAAGCAGGGCTGATGTTCTGGGCAGCAATGAACTGCTTAGGCCGAGCATAATTGAAGGAGCTGGAAGACTGCATGGTTGGGGAAGTATGAGAGTTAAGAATACTCATTGGCACAGGAGAGGTGGCAGACTGGCTGGACTCAAGCTCCTGGAAGGAGGGGGGAGGAGGAAAGGAAGGAGAAGAGGGAGAGTGCTGCTGATGATCAGATTGCTGTTGGTGACGATACCACTGTCCACTTTCTTGCTCCAGACGAATTTGGTTCTGCAGCTGCTGTATTTTTTTAGGGTCCCTGTGGGAAGGAAAAATAGACAAAAAGATGATCAGACATGCAGTGCTGGCTGGGGAGGAGGTAAAAGTTCCACTCATCTGTGGTCGAGGAAAATCAAAAGACAGGGAAAGTTCAAAGTGTTTACGTTTGTTGAATAGCTCCATTTCCTCAGAGCTAATACATTGCTACAAAAGTCCATTTTTTGTCCTCAAGACGAAGGAAAAAGACTATGCACAATAGAATTTAACAGAACCATCAATTCTTCAAAAAGGTAAATTATATGGCAATTTGGAGCACTTAGGATATTTTAAAGGAACAATCCAGATAATGGAATTGAAGGTAAAAGTACTGAAATTCTTAACAAGGTTTCTTTTTGTTTCTTGTGCTTTTTGTTTGATATCCCTGTTTCAATAATATGGCTGAAATATTTTCCCAGAGACAACTTCAGCCATAGCTGAATTTCTGCTGTAGCCTCTGTGGGCCAATCAGACAGACCTAATTACAGCCATACTTCCAATGAGGTACTTGGAGACAAGGGACCAACTTCTGTGTCAGAACCATCCATGTATCTGCAGATGAGCAAACACTTCAGAGAAACATCTGTAACCTAGGGAAGCCATGAACTGAGCTTCCCCAGGTCTTTAGTCCCACTTTTTCTCCCCGGTTTTATTTTCAACTGTAGGTCCTGAGACGAATCTTAGTAGATACTAGTATGGTTCTGAGGCATTGCAGTACTATCAACTCAAATAGAAGTAAGAATTTCATTTAGAAATGCAGAAATCCACTGGAAGAAGAATAGAGACTAAAAAATTTAATATGCAGGAGCACTCAAAACACCTAATTAAGAATAAAAAAGAAAAAAGTAAAATGTTCAGCAGGGAAGCAAATCAGAACTGGGTATTTTTTGGTCTCAATACAGTTGTTTGAAAGACAGTGACCTCAAAATTAACTGTGTGGTTTATCGTCTGACAATACATCAGACTGACTTGCTTAAAAATTGTAGTTTTTCAGCTGGAAAAAACGTAACTTTATCTCAATACGCCAGATATCCACAAAGTTTCAGCATATGCACATATACCTTTTCTGCATATTTAATATATAAATACTTAATTGTATACAAGTATGTAATTGTTTATATATGATTTAGGTCATCTAAGCAGAAATTTTAGAAGCAGTCTGCCTAATGCATGGCATAGGAATGTATGATTCTGGCACAACAATATACTTTTGTTGATAGCAACAAAATTAGAAATGGTAATAACATCATATTTTCCACTTGAAGATTAATTTTGATATTCCAACCATCTACATTTCCCAGACAATTTTTTTTGACAATAATTCTGCTTATGATCTCAGGCCAAAGAAGATTGCTTAGATAAGAAAAAGGGGAGCAAGCTGTTTTAGGGCAGAAAACTGAAAAATCAGTTACTTACACTTAACAGTTGCCTTTTTTTGTTGTTCCTGTAAAGATGGTTCAATTCTAGCAATGTCTCACTAACAATATAAATTTCAGCACTTAAAAGGAGATTAATTTTTTCTCTTTAATTAAATTAGCAACAAGAACACTTAAATGTTACAGTTCACTTTGTAAATTTTATAATTCGTATTTTAGTGTTGACAATAGAGAGTCTAAATGCCTATCAGTTCAACTTTTCACACCACAGGACACCAGCTGAAACTTATTCTTCTATTTTCGTGAAATTACTTAAAATTGTCCTTTTTTTAAATAGGTTTAAACAACACAATTTTAGTTCCCATCATCATTTGACTCTCTTAGTTGATGACAGAAACAGTTCTGACTGGACAGAGAAAACCCTGTAAGATTATTACTTTCACCTCATTCTGCATGAATATTTGCAGACTTTAGCCTGATTATTTGCAGACCTACTGTCCAATACCTCTAAAACTATCTACAAATAATAGTAATTTTATTTTTCATCATAATCACCCTCAATTTTTTTTTTTTTTTTTACAGACAGACTAAGGGAAACGGGAAAATTTAAAAAAAAACGGGAAAATTTAGCACTGTAAACGATGTGTTGAATATAGAAGAAACTTAGCTGTCTCCAACACTCCTATGTTTATCCAACATGTGCTGAAAGCAAGTAGGAGTGTCATGCCTTGAGACCTTTTTATTTGCATTTGCCAAATCACATGGCGCTGCGCCCGGCCAGCAGCATCCCACAAATGCCCATCTATGGCCCTGTCAATGCAAGTGCAGCACTGCAGCACTGCCGCTGCACTGCTGCTGACCCCGCCAGGCAGAAGCAGAGACCAGACTCAGGGGATGGTTACAAAAGGCTGACAGGCAAAACCAAGGTTGCTCGGCTCTCACACTGAGCTTGACTTGAGGCCACAGGGATATGCATGCCTGTAAATCAGGGTTTATTAGCTCAGGACAGTACTGATTCCAGTTGAACAGCTTTTGGTCAGCCTAGAATCTGCATAAATCAAGTGCTTGTTTGCTTGAAAAATAACATGCAACCATTATCACATCAGTCCATGCGGCAAAAAACCACAAAGACCATCTTAGAGCAAATTTACATGCCAGCTGTAGAAGTGCACAATCCTTGTCTGCAAAGGAATGTTCTCTACCTCAGAGCTATTCTTTTAACATCAGACACTGTCGTATTATTTTCTTGAGGAGATGTATCCTAGGCATGTGTCATTATGAAGAAGAAAAGAAGAGGAAAGAATATCAGTTCACCAGTGTTCCTCTGGAATGACACCATCAATGGTGGAAGTTCTACATAGGTAGGTCCCTGGAAGATAACAGTGCTGTGGCAAAGATAGGGAGAGCCCAGCTGCCAAAATTATGAAAGGGCATCAGCCCTCATCATTAGGGAAACAAAGACGGGAATTAAAAGAGTTTAATTTTTGGATGAGATTACAAGAAAAACTAGTTTAATTGTAATTACATCCTCTTTCCAATTAGCTGAAATATGTTTTGTAATTTTAAAGGGCACACATGCTTTCAGGGAATGCATCAAGCTTGTCTAAACAATAGAGCACGAACTTATTTTCTGACGTGGAATTTTTTGTTTTGCCAAATAATTAATTATAACAATACAAGAATGAGCATTTAAAATTAATTTTTTAGCAAATTCAATCAGTAAACAGTAAAGATAAGTAATTAGAAAAAAAAATCATAGCTAGGGTAAAATGAATATTGAGAAATTTCATCAACTCAATGAAAAGCAGGCCTAGTAGTACATAAATATGTTCAAAAGTTCTGCTTTAGAATTTGTGATGTTTTTCCAATACCAGATATTCTTAACCAGGATATTAAAACACATTTTCAGGTGATCCAATAGGTATGCTAAAACAGTTCAAAAATGCAAGCAGTAAGGCAGTAACATGTTAATGAAAGCAGACATAAGTTCCAACAGAGGCAACGTTTCTGACACACACTGCCTGTAAGAGCAGCTTCATGCTGTGCAGGTTCAGTACTGAGCACTTGGAACGTGCTCAGGAAGGTGATGGCTTTCGGAGCGAAGAGATAGCAAGAAACATTTGAAAACAGATGTTAAAAGGAAAGACTAGAGATATGAGACATTAGGTTTCTTGGTGGACAACTATGGGTGCCAATACATACACCATAGTATAATAGCTACTTGAGAAATCATATTTTGAGATATGCACTTGGTTAAAATTACAATAGGCTGGTTTATATTTTTATCCCATTTTCATAACGCTTTTTTTTCCTGATACCCTCTTTGTATCACATTGTTTTGAAAATAGATAGAGCAGTCTGTGACTGAGAATTAAACTGGTAACAACCCCCATCATGAACTGTAACTCCAAGTGCCTGGACACAGTGCAGTTGAGAAGGGGACACAGGTGGTGGTTTTATATCTCTCCAAGTCTTAACAAGAACCGGCTACTGGATTGCAGTGAACATTACAGCAGATGGCATTTTCAGGGATGCAATAAATCCTTCCTACTTAAGTTCTCTCCTAGACTCATTCACATATTCCCAGTATTAGGATATGTACCAACTTGTCTTTTATCTCACATTACAAAACTTATTTAGAGAAACAATGTCCCTCTTCTGGGAAGCATCTTACTATTTGCAGTTTAAGCATCAGCTCTGTGTACCTTTTAAACAGAAAGTTCATATGGAAGCCCTTCTATCCAAACTACCTCTCTTGGAAGGGGAAGTTCTCCAAAGGTAGAGAAATACTGTTCAAGCCTTGAGGCCTTCATACACAAAATGAACTCTACCAAGTTAGTGTTTCCAACAAAGGGCATTGAAATTTAGTCAATGTTTTACAATATGGTATACAAAGTAAATTGAAATAAATGACCACAGGTAAAGAACCAAGATTAAGTGCTCTTTTCTGTAACTTTTTAAAATTCCCAATTTTGTCCCTCCTGATCTTAATAAAAGAAAAGGAGCACATGGAAAGCAGACAAAGAAAAGCAATTTCTGTTTGAAAGAAAGAGTCCTATTTATCTCAGGTATGCAAGAATAATGAGCTCCCTTCTGTCTCAAGTCATTCCTGAGCAAAAGCAGACTGGGCCCTTCACAGTCCTACCAGCGACCTGCTCTTTGACAAACAGATGGTGCAGTTCCACAGCAATATACAGAACATACCACTGGAATGAAGGTACAGGAATATTTTAAATGAAAAAGAATCAGGATTAAGCACAACTTTAAAAGGCTGAGCTATTTTTCTAAATTAAGACTCAAAAACAATACCAGAAAATCTCTGTATATTTGGGGTAACAACTACTCACCTCCATGAACTCTACTTTCCAGTGAAGATCTAGCTTCTAACTCAATACTATTGCTTCAGAATTACGTCAGAGCTCTACCAAAAGGGAAACAGTCACTATTATGCTGTATTAAATGGCAGGGGCCCCTCTCACTGAGTTCCATGTCAGCAGCTCGCTGTGTATAGATGTATTTTTCATATGTGTACATTTAGATGTATTTATCTATAAACTTAGGTATTTATACAATAAAATCCAGGATGAATTTTTTTTCCATAATTTCTCAATTTATTAAAATTGGAATGTATCACATATATTTACATCTCTCTAGCTCCCGGGCAGCCCAACTGGATACCTGCTTCTGCATCTATGGCTCCCAGCAGCTGGCAGGACAGACTTGCCAGGTAGCTCTTAAGGTAGCTCCTAAAGACACTAAATTTGCCTTCTACAAGCACAACCTTGGTATCTTACTGATATAAATGGTACTATGACAGTAATCACTGATATTTGGAATCCTACTCTTGACAAAATTCCTAATATAATTTAAGGTTTTCCACCAAACTTATCAATGACTGAGAGTTGTTAAAAATGAAAAAATACCCCTCAAATCTAACTTATCTACCAGTGAATTAATTAACAGCTGTAGTGAAAAGAAATACTGAGAATACAAAAGTAATTCCAACCAAACTATCCACTGAAGAAATGTTTGTTTATTTTTAGAAATGTTAAAAATGTACACATATGTCAAGGCAAGAATGTGAAGTAAAGGGAGAACCGTTGCCTCTTTTAACAAAAACTGCTATGTATCCAACACAGCCTCCAGGCTGTATCAATACGAACACATTTAGACAAGCTTTAGGTTTTCTGAGGCTGAACAGTCCCTTATATTGTGAAAAAAAATTGTGGACTGTTTTAAATGCTGCAAGGGTTCATGTTTATGTAAGACTAGAATGATCAGTTAAAACAAAAATGGAGGCTAGGCAGGTGATGGAGGGGACAGGATAGGGGCAATGACAACAACAACATGCAGAAACCAGCACCAGTTTGGGTTCAAGCCTGAAAATATTCAGAGGTATATTTTGTCTACGCTAACACATTACAGAGAATATGCAGGCTGTCATTACAATTTAAACCTCATGCTGAATAACTGGAGAATTATAACTAGAAAGTATCTCCAGCAGCTGCAACTCTTTAACGTTTTTATTACTTTCCCTTCAAAGCTTAACCATCTGAAAATGCAGATTCACACAAATATTTCCCATATTTCAGGTTAATATACAGGAGCATACTGTTTCACTGTAACCTAATACACTCCTGGAAGAAGTATGGTGCAAGAACTAACACAGGGTCTGTGTTATGAGCACACTCTGAAGGTTAGCTTAACTTTTCATCTAAGAAACTTCATATACACTGATTAGAAGCATAAGCCATCTGCATTGTTTGTGAACTCTCTTGTAAGGAAGTCCTGCTGTAATTTGGCTGTTAAAAACTTTTCTATCTATCCTAAAAAGTGGCAGTTGTAGCTGTGCCCATTTTCCACTCTGGTTTGATTATCTGTCAAACGCATAAAGATAATTTCTGTGCTAAGGAAACCAACAGCAGAGATAGTGCCAGTATTCAGCAAACACAAGCCATTCTTTTAGAGACAGGAACCATTTTTTACCCCTCAATACCACTGCAGAGACATTTTTCAAAACATGTGCCAGTGAGATAACACATTTAGCTTGGGTACAGAAAGAGAGGAAATGGTGCTCTTGTGCACATTCATTGTTCCCAAAAGTCATAAATATACAATACAGCTTTAGCAAAAATGCTAAACTTCATAGCTCTAGTAGGGTTAGATCATAAGAATTGATCTGGTAGGCAAAAATCTGTCTGGCTGGCAAAAATCTGTCTGGCTTGCTAATTCAACTGTGTTGCACAACTGTCACAGACAGTGATAGATATAACAGTTAAAGTATTACACGGGTAACAGGTTTTACTGATAAAGGAAACTAAAAGTGTTATGTTATTAAGAGGTAAATTGTACTGAGACATTAATTACAATACAGGTTCCAATCTACAGCTGAACTGGCCCAAGTAGGAAATCATTACTCGGAATGCAGGAATGAAGTGGCCTGCAAACAGAAAAATAGGTCTGCTGCCTCTGATTATGCTATTCTATGTGGAAGGTTATGTTCTGTGCTGACTGGTATATATTCAAAGAAAATATGGGAAGGAAAAAAAAAAAAATCCAAGTATGAAAAACTGTGTTAGCCTAAAACCAAAAGTGAACAGATGAAAAATCTGTAGTACAATACATTTTCTCACTGGAACGACACATGCACAATTGTCTTTTGTTTATTTATGTATTTATTTTAAATTCAATATATTTGATTAACAAGATATTCTATAAATCGTCACATTTCATCTACCACTGACCATCAAAGTTAGGAGGTTTGCTTTTTTTAATGCCTACTCCACAACTGTTACAGTGGGCTTAAAATTGGACCTCCAGGTCTTCAGTATTAACATTCCAGTATCCGTCAAGTGTGTTCTTCGGGTTACATATAAAGATGACTGCTTTTTACTATCTAAATAGACACTTTTGTGAGGAAGAATGAATAATATATTAAAAAGGGAAAAAATTGAGTAGCTACTGGATGTCCTGGCATTACAAGGAGCACACAGTTGCTCTCAATGTGTTTTTAAAGAAAATTAAAATTTCAACTCTCTATTAAAAATACTCAGAAAACTAAGGTAGCTTTAGAACCTAAATTCTAGGCCCTTTTAATAGGTATTCAGCATTCACAAACAGTTCTGACATTTGAGCAGGTAGCTGCCTTGTGTAAAACTGGTATATTACCAGGTGACACATCAGTAGTTCATGTTACTGAAACTCAATGGAGGTACCCTATTCTTAAACCACCATAAGAAAAGGAACAACTGAAAAGGAAACAAATACATAAGAACTGGTATTTATATGAAATAATTATATACTTCTGCAATTCTTCCATGCCAACAATATGACAGACTTTAGGTGTCTGCTCCATCTTCATGCCATAAAGTTTTAGTGCTATACCATTCTTCTTGAAGTCCTTCTGTGCACACAAAAATAACCCCCTCAACAACATACACTAACTTTTATGGAAGGAGGAGGAGCATCAGGAAGTAAGACCAACTGCTAAAGACAGTAATAATCTTTTAGCCTAGTTGTCAGGAGCATTGGAAACTGAAAATAACATTGCAGAATTGCTCACAACTTTTGTGGCATTTATTCAACCAATACAATCCTAACATAATTATATCTTAGGCTTGATACAGCAGAAGATGCTATATACCCAAAAATAAATAGTTTATAGGGCACTGTCACTGCTTATCTAGTCAGACAGGTACTTCAGAAGTGTGAGTTTGGAGGCTGAATTTTTTTGTTTGTTTGTTTTTAAAAGGCGTCTTCCCCAAAGTATAAAAGAGGCAAGAAAAATTACGATACTCAAAATATTGCTAAAGCACCCTCAGATATGAAGAGCTGCTACTTATTACAAGGGCATTATAAGCATAATTTCCCCATTGCTTGGTTAAAACAGAAAAAATAAATTAAAACCTTTCAGCAGGATTACTAAGCAAAGGCAAAATCCACCTACAGTGCACAGATGTCACTGCAGTCAAAACCTGCTTTTAAGTACTCAGATTATATTATGCTCCTGACCAACTGAACAGACCTGACCAGTACTAATAACATTCCCTGTCATCACAAAGAGAAACAATGTATACTGGTGTTACAGAAATTTGGACACTGACATACAACCTGAATTAGCTTCTTGCAATGGCAACATATTATTTTAAATAGAATTTTCCTTGTAAATTGATATAGTGATGTAATGGTGAGAAATTATTCCTTTCTAAACTGCTAGCTAAGTGTACAGTATATTGTTCTGGAAAGCTTAAATGGAATACCTTACGAATAAATGGCAGAGCATATAACTTGTTTTGTACTTTTGAGTGAAAATACATTCCATAAAGATGATTCACTTCAAGTACTACTTGATTTTTAGTATAGCAAACAACCTTGAGTATGGGAGACATATAGTAAGGACTTCTTCTCTGAATTAAGCTGCAGCTTAAGTGATGTATAATCACATAAAAAAGAAGGAATTATACAGGCAAATGTGCAATGGTAAACGCTTGCTATAGACAAATATTGTGCGATGAATATGAATGGCTGGTCCCTTCTCCAACACTCTTTTGAATCTTGCTTAGCTCTCAGTGAAAGCAGTCAGCCTTCTTATACAGAGAAAACAAAGGAAAGGACTATGCTTCATTTTTTCCCAAACAAAATTGTGAGCAACATGATGACTAGCCAAAACCAAGGAACCTGACACTTCTCTTAAGGGAACAGTAAGGACACATCTGCATTTGGGTTTTCACTTGGGTCAGAAATGTGCTTTTAAAGCAAATTTCCAACCACTTCCCACTTTCTTTTTCTCCAGTTTGCATCCATAAGAAGTGTCTCGAGACTATGAACTGCTTTCCTATCAGGTGAAATGAACTAACCAACTTGAGCCACTAATGAGCTTCAGTCCATGGAACAGACTAGAGCTAGTTCAAAATGAAAAACCAAAACTCCAAACTCAGTGACCCTGAAACGTGTAGATACCATGCCCTCAGCATGTTTCTTCACTCTACGGAGCCACCCTTATTTCTGTGTACTATTTGCTAATGTAGGCTATGCACACAGAGTAGATGTATAAACTACCACCTAGCCAAACCATGCAATCTAGGAGGCTTTTAAAAGTGTGTATACCACAAGAGGTTCTGGCTTTATATTTTGTGAGTCAATTTCTGGTAAGTCAGACACATCTCTTTCTAAATAGTATGCTGAAAATTATCTTGTTTGATTTATGGGATTTTCTTTATAGGATTTCCTTACACTTCCGAAGTATACAACATACCAATGTGTAATATGTATTAAAAATAGGGTATCTTGCATATTATTTAACATTTACATATTCAGAGACAATGTACTGACCTATCCTAGTCAGCATTTTGCTATTTCTATGTTGTAGTACAGATTTTCCTATTTGATTGCCTGCAGCTGACCCCCAGAAATCAATTTATTCCACTCCTCACATCTACCCTGCAGTAAAAACCTCCCAGACAAAACAAACCTGTCTTTTTTTCCCTTCAGTCTGAACACAGAGTAGTTTGTAAAAAGCTAGTTACAAAGTGTATTTCTCAGGATTTAAAACCATTTTGTCTAACAATTATGAAGATTCTCTCTTTATGGACTCATTATTTTGATGACTCATGCACCTTCTTAGCCTGGAGCTGGACACTCTCAGAGAAATAATATTAGAAACACTTGTCTGATTTAAGGGTTCCAAGTCATATTTTTCCATATTTTTTAAGATAAGATTTATGTTAAAATGAACATTCCAGAACAGTTGACAAGAAGAGTCGTTTACCTATTCCTACAGTAAAGTTCATTTGGCTTACCTTGACCAAGAGTGGTTTGTTTTGTCCTTATTGTCCCTATTGAAAAAGGTTTTTACATTGAATTGTATGTGCACTTTATTCCTGCCCATTTTCCTTGCCCACAGTCGGAAGGTTGGAACTAGATGTGCTTTAACGTCCCCTCCAACCCAAACTGTTACATGATTCTATATATGAATTGTTTCCTTAACATAAGTAGAGTACTTAAATTACATTTGGAAACTATTAGTAAATCCCTGTTAGTAAATTGAAATTAAAAAAAAAAAAATCCATGCTTTGTTTTCATCACTGTAAGTGCTAACAAGATGTAAAAGTAGCAATACATATCTTTCACAATGAAGTCAACACTAATTGTGTGTAAACCTTCTCTACAAGTATCACAACAGCTTGGACTCCAAGTATCATTTACCTCAAAAAACAGCTGAGATAGAGAGAAATCAGGCTGTGCTTTGATAAACAACCAATAGCTCCATATAAAATATGTCATTTTGGACTTCCAGGTTACTTCAAAAACAAAGGGATATTGAAAATACCAAAATTGGTAGCACTAAAGTCAGCATCAGCATGGATCATACAGTTCTTCCTGTATTCACTATGTGTTTCCACACGTCCCTGTTCCTCTCAGCAGTACTAAGATCACAGTGTAACACTGGTCTGCCTTCTCATCTGCTGCCCTGCCTCGTCCCCTGGGCTGTCAGCATGTCTTTGCCAACCCCTGGGAGCTTCAGAAGACCCACCTAAGGTGTACAACACCAAAATTCATGACTTTACCTTCTCTCTCACTATATATGCTAGATTCTCTGGAAAAGCATGCTTCATTCTCTGGAAAACACTGGTCTTAAATAACCTCGTGTACTACAGTTTTCTACTGTGAACTCAAGGAATGTTATTTGAGGTGTTAGAACCTGCATGACCCTTGTGTCTCTGGGCCAGTTTACTTAAGCTACTCTGTAGCCACAAATAAAATTCACATAGTACATTGATCCTGTTTCTCATTTGAAGGATCCTCCTATTCCTATTCTGTTTCAGGTAGAAACCTCAAGCACAGCACTGAACAAAAGTGTACACAATAACAAAAGCACTAGGATGATTTGAGGTCAGCTAATCGATTAGACAATTCATATAACATATGATGATAGCTTACTGCAGAAAAATGAATAATTAAAAAGCAAAAAAGCTAGAGAAACCAGAAAGCATTTAAAAATACAGTAGTTTTTGTCATAAAGGTACAAAATAAGGCAAGGACATTCACGTTCCCCAACCAGTTGTGCTATATATCAGGGAAAGTGAGCACCCAGATTTGAAGAAAGACTTTGCTGCTCAGTATTTTTGTTTGAAGGAAAATGAGTACGTTCCCCTACAGTCATCCTCTTTCTCATGCCAAGACTGTAACAAGTCCATGCACTCAGACTGACCACACTAATCACATTCTCACGCCCTAAAGGCAACGTTGTTTGAAGCTGGCCGTTTTTTGGTCATTTCATAAACCTTCAGAGACTGCAGTTTTCCAAATTAATTTCAAGACTTCAATATTAAAGTTACTTAAATAATCAGTAATCCATCAGGCCTTAGTTTAAAAAATGGGGAAACAAACTTTGCTAAGCAAGAACTGATAGCACATAATTCCTGCTGTACACTGTCCAGGCAATACTTCACAGATGAGTTATGTCTGATCTTCTACACTACGGAGAACATTTGCCCTCAAGAGCCTAATACTAGAAATGGCATCTCATGATTCAAGATTTTTTGTTTGGTTTAAATTTGTCTAATGTTTAAAATCTTACATTTGAAATTAAGAGGAATCAGTGAGGCAAAAGTCCTAGTTTCACATAATTCATAATTGCAGGAAATGTTTTTTGACCCTTGGTTGACTCAAAATTTTTTCTCATGATTTTTAGCAGCATGATCTACTTCCCCAATGAATTACTCAGAATGAATGAGAAGAGAACTGCATACTTGGAAATAGCAACAGAATCTCGCAATCATCTTCAAATCTTCTATATATTACATAGCTTTATACTTCCAAAACAAGCTCCAGATGTATAAAACAGTAATACTTGATTTGTGATATGACTAAAAGATCCTTTGCCTTTTTCTACTGGCCTTACAGCACTTCAGTTTGATGTCATGTTGCTCTAATTCTTCTAGCCAAAAGGAGATACATAGGCAAATGTTCTCATCACTCCTCTTTGGCATCTCTTACCTAACTAGTAATACAGCCTCCTAGAGAGTCAGTGAAACCTCCAGAGTGCAGTTCAGAATGTGTAAATTTGATGCTAAATGTCAGAATGTATGAAGACTCTCTTAAAGAGTGTCTTTAGAAGCCATCCCAATAAACCCCAGGCTTCAAAATGAAAACAGGCGACTCAGATTTGAGCAGAAAACACAGAAAATGTTCAACGCATCCTCAGTAACACAGATTAGAATAACACTACCAAAAATTCTTTCCCCTGCCCACAACTTAGTAGCTCATGAGATAACTGAAGAACTCATAATACATCACATGGTTTCACAGTCACACTAGACTTAGCATTTAATTTATTAAAGTACCTTTTTTTTTCCATTTACATTATGAGTTATTTAACTAGTATGACAGCTCTTATTTATCAGTTAACAAATGTACTCAGCTACTCTTGATGGGGAATATTCTTTTAGGTGGAATTAGTATCAGGGAGGATCCATAGTTCCAACACTACCACACCCAGCTAGTGTCACCAAGTAGGAGTAGAATTAATAGAAAAGGTCAAATTGTTTAACAGCATTATGAAGTAACATTGTTAGAGTCAGGAAGAAATCTTGTGATTATTTATCAACACCATCAGCTGTAGAACAAAGAGTTGAACAAAAGCCAGGGGGGAAAAAAAATCCAGTCACTTAAAAGGACACTCATTTACTCATTTAAAAAGTAGTCCTAAAGAAAGTCAGAGAAGGTGATGAACAAAGATATGCCAAACTGATTTTAAACATTGCCAAAAAAGCACAGTATTGCACTGTATTCTGTATAAAGATGAATGTGAATATTTCAGACCAGAAGATCAGACTGGAATAGGAATGGCAGGATTGGTTTTAATCACACCAATCTTGCCAATTGGTTAAAAGTGAGACACCTGCATTGCTTAGGCTAAAAAGGCTCAGATCAATGTAATTAACTTCCTTGTACTTTATGTTCCCTAAACAATCGGCAAAACAGCTCAATTAAAATGTTAAACAATGTTTTTCAGCACAGAAATACACATCTTGCAAGTATAAATGCTAAAAAACCCCCCTAGAGTCTTTTTATGCACCAGGAGCAAATCTAGCATTTACTTTTCCCAAGTTAAATTTGTTTTATTTCTGTAAGATGTCCCCAGATCTTTTTATAATTCTTTCAATTGCATATAAACATAATCTCCTGGTATTAGTATATTAGCTTGGCTAAATATAGCAAGGAGCACTCGTGTTTTATGGAGCATTTTCTCTGGTATGCAGCTAATATAAATAAAATGAGCAGACAGAAGTTGGCAGTGTTCCACTGACATTACATCACTTTTCCTTAATAGGAAACCTCTCTGCAACTTAACATCTTGCTTTAAACACTCAGAAGCGTCCACAAACCCTTCAGTGAGGATCATCATATAAGGCCAGCAGTTAGCTGCGAAGGACTAGAACATAGAGCTGGATCTCCCAGTACAACACTGAAAAGAAACTCTCTGGTGAAAACCACCTTTTAAATGTCACCAACCACAGTGCAAGGGAGTTGCATAATGTCTAAGAAAAAAGACGTGTAAAATGTACATAATTCCAGTAAAAAGCAAAGGATAAACTTCTAACTCCTACAACGCTACTTCTGTAGCCTCAGGAGTTCCTCTAAAAACCAACAAATTAAAAACAGAGGCCTAATCTAGCAGATATAAACAGGACAGAGATGCAAGCATCTATCGCAGTTTCATTTGCTGCTTACTCTTCGTGCTCCTCAGAAAGACAAAGCCTCCTATTTTGTGGTACCATCAGTATGGTCCCTCATCCTCAATATGACATTATTTTGAAGAAATTAGTTAATTATTGTAAAATATTATACAATATTTATTTACTGAGAGACAGATGTTGCCACCCACATAGGTTGTGCTTTTCACCAAAAACAACAGAACTTCTTGACTGTACACAATGAAAATAAATTATATGTGCAGCAAAACCCAGTGGACCAACAAGGTTCCTCTGAGAAAAAGAAAAGTACTAGCACTCAATTTTTCTCATCCATTACTGAGACTGCTAGTCTTTATTGGAGACGAAAAGCAATCCACATAGTACACAAAGAAGAAAAGAGCCCAGAGAAATTTATGTTCATGGTGTAATTAATGTAAACATAAATTCCGGTTATTGTATTTCTAAAGTGCATATTGCCGAGCAATAATCCAATTCCCCCTTCAAGTCTGCACACTGTATTTGCTGGCATGGAATTTTATTGAGAACATAATTTATTTAGGCACTGTCACACAGACATACATAAACACAAAAATGTATTTACCACAGTACAAAAAGTCATGGTAGGTCATTTTGTCCTTGGCTTTTTCCAAAAAAGTTTGAGAGAAGTTCGCTGAGTGGCTCCTACTGCTTTTAGTTGCAGCTGTGCAGCAAACAATCTTTAAAAATTTACAGTAATTGTTGCCATGTTTACACCAGTGGCTCTCAGTAAAGAAAATATCACTGAATATGATTGTGATTTCTCTCACTTAAGAGCCACCTGGTCTTACAATACCATGAATTCCCTGTCCCCCTTAGTCAGTAAGACATCCCTAAATACTTATGTCCAACCCTGTTCTTTCACTTCCAGTCATGATGGCACAACAGCTCAGGACCCTAGCAGAAAGGGCAAGTAAATTAAAAGTTGAAAGTCAACGTAGAATCGGGTAAATTGATGGTTTTGTTTGTTGGTTAGATTTTTTGTGTCTTGGTTTTGGGTGATGGGTTGTTTTGTTTGTTTGTTTGGCATTTTAAAATCCTGAGTCTGTTCGCTCCTTCGGACTAAGCCACCTGAAGGGTTCTGCTGGTGCAATAGAAAAGTGGTGCTTGTCCAGGAACAAGCATCTAAAAGCTGGACATCTCATAGCTCACACTGCCAAGGCAGGGTTTGCAAAGCCATATCTTTAGTTGGTAATCGTGAAGGATTAGAGTGAACTTCTATATCCATTCTTCTCTGGATGACTTTGCTGTTTACTTCTGAATGGCAATGACCAAATAAGATGTTGAAGTTTTATTTCACATATATATTTTTAATTCAACGGTCCCAGAAATGAATGAAGTCTTTAATGGAGGTAAAGCTGAAGTTTAGTTTAAAACAAGAGAAAAGTAATTTCAAACTGGTTAGTGTGCCCAATGAATAATTTGAGAAAATGTCACCTCCATTGCTAGAACTATCTAAATATTTCAAATAGGGGTATTTGTGGAATATTAACACATTCTTACCAAGAATACAGTACAGGCCTAAAAAGGAGGACATGTAGCTTAATACTCGATTGCAAGAATGACAAAGGTATAAATAACAATATTCATTTGACCAGTTTCATCTTCGTATATTTTTGTTGATCCATGAATTGGCTACTTACTCTATAATTAGGTTTTCTTTTTTCTATAACAATATTAGAATTATTAGCATCAGCCAATGTTCATTTTCTAAACTATGATTTTAGCAGTGGTTTTAAGTAATGCCTAATTTTGAGAAAACATCAGGAAAAGCAGATGAAGTTAAACTCAAAACAAAACTGAAAATAATATGGCACCTACATTTATCTAACTTTAATTGAATCTTATTACAATAAAACTTCACCAAAACCTGCTGATTGGACAACAGAGTTCCTGCTAAGTTGTTGTAACTCAACATGTTAGGTTGTAACTGTCATACTGTGTTGCTGTGTCATTTTAGAATCAGAGAAAATATCTGCTAAAATTAGCTGTAATGGAAAAAAATCAACTGCAAGTCTCTCACTCATCCATCCCACCACTATTATTATGCAAGTTATCCTAATGTATACAGCAACCACAAGCAGAACTGATATGCTAGGTGGCTACGTACATGTTGAATCCATCATCTTTTTGTTTTATCACAGAAAAATTTAGCTACAACTGCTTTCCAAACTTGTGTAAATGAATTCAGGAATTCAAAACAGTAGCCTGTGTGTTCAGGCACACAGACATACCATTGAAACCAACAGGAGCAACAGTAATTAGTAACTCCAAAAATCAGGCAACTTTCATATGAATTTAACTTCATGCAAGGAAATTTGAAAATTTATGTTTAAAAATTCATCCATGTATTGAAATACATTGTTAAAAAAATACTAGTTTTTTCTCTAGGAGTAATTTTTTTTTTTTTTTAAGGAGAATTAAGTATCTCAGTAATTTGCTGTCACTTAAATGGCACAGAAATTCTTGGAGATGTAAAAGTTTCATACCCAGGTTGCAGGTTAAGTCCTATCAGTAGTAACAGAAATGGAAAGCACCTGATCAGCATTTGGTAGTGTGACTGAAGTGAATCAATCTCCATGTTCTTCCCAGAAAATTTGTTACAAAGTCTGAATATGCTACCTTTTGCATCAACCTTTATTAGCATATTTAAGCAGAAAATGCAGAAATCTTTCTTTTGTGCCTGGAAGATGTCCATAGACAAGATATATATAAAGGAGTATGAGTATTTTTTGGTGGATATTAACTCCGTGTCTCTGGTGTCACTCTGAGGTTTTTTCCAAGTTTTAATTAAATACTCAGATCACAGAGAAGGCTTATCATGGCATACAAATCCATGTAATCCAAAGAACAGCGATGAATGACATCATCTGCTTCAAAAATTGGAATAGAAAAACCTTCCTACTAGGTGGTATGGCAGAATTTCTCACGAGCTCAGGAGAACTTTTTCTGTTAAATGACCAAGGTAAAGGCAATAATATATAACTCTTACAAGCTATAAATTGGAATAGGCTGCCCAGAGAAGTGGTGGAGTCACCATCCCTGGAAGTGTTCAAAAAATGTGTGGATATGGCACCTGAGGACATGGTTTAATGGTGAACATGGTGGTGTGGTGCTGGGTTAATGGTTGGATTTGATGATCTTAAAGGTCTTTTCTATGCAATATTGAGAAAGCTAACACAATGAAGTCTCAGAAGAAACATCACTTGAGTAACAGTTTAAAATGCCTAGAAATGTATAAATCAGAAGGTATCTCCTTCAACACCACCTAATTATCACTTAGTTAACTTTGGCTTAGCAACCAGTTGCACTAATTCTGTGAAGTACTTTTCACCTACAGTTTAGAAATGCTGCTTTTCCCTCTGTTTTGAGCTAGGAAACATGAAACTAGAGCTGAAGGAAGCAGTTGGGCTGGTGAAATTATAGAGGTCAAATTATATCAGAAAAATACTCCTACCACAACAGGTGCTCCAAACCACTTAGGTGTACATACTTACTACAGAACAGAAGCAGCAAAGTTTAGAGTAATGAAACACAACTAAGTAAACCTGACACTTCCTAAAGACTTTTATAACTTTGAGTTATTCCCAGCCATTGCCTGACTTAGTCTGAATATGATGTACAACACTATTATTTCTGATGGCTTACAAATATTTCAATATTTAGGCCAGTGTGTAAATTCATCAACAACTGTAAATGTAAGCCTTATTTTACTGGGGAATCCAAACATGCCAGAGATAAATCTTAAGAGTAAGCACCTCAATAAGAATTTGAGTAGAAAGACAATTACTCAAAAACACTGGATAATATGTAATATTATAATAGCGAAACTAACAATATTTTCTGAAAAAAGGCACTGAAATGGTTCCATTAAACCAAAAGCATGAGTTTAGTTTAAACACAGTCCTGTCCACACAACATACCAATTGTTCAATTCTCATATGACAGGAGTCTGTGCAATGCAAGACCTGATAACAGATAACAAAAATATTATGCACATTCAGCAATTTACAGGACAAACAATTAATTTAGACCTAAATGGATACATCCAAGAGCATCCAAGGAAAACTCTGAAACATTAAACTGCTTCTCAATAAGGAAAATACATTTTTCATGTCCCCCAGCATCCAAAAAACTATTTCACTACCTCTTTTCTGTCCTTAATGCAGCATGTTGCAGTTACTTAGCTTTAATTACTCTACAAACTTCACCGGTGGTCAGTGATTTTAGCAAATGCTAAAATTTTCAAAATGAAGGGCAATTAATTGAGAAACTAATCACATTAGTATCTTCCTTCCTTTATAAGTGACTCTTGACAAAGACATTTTCAAATTCATGTAAAACAGTGAACAACCTATAACAACTTTTGAGGAATCTGAGGTAATTAAATAGAGGAAGCATTTGAGAATAATTTCAAAAACCAGCCACAGAGATTAACATTGGTAACATTGGGAAGCTTGACAGTAAAGTTCCGTGATTCTACCTCTATCAAAAAGACCATCAATGATGACAGAGAGAATTTCCATAACTCAGAAGCACAGTAATTATTTAATTATGAATTTGTGAAAATTTTAATCTCCCAGACAAGCAGCTTCTGCCTGGTATCACTCTGTATATGACTCCCCAGCATTTCCATTAATTAGAAAGGTACTATTCACATGTTTTACAAATCTCTCCCCAAACAATCCTCTATTACTCCTCGTAATCAGCTTTGCTCTGCCAGTATTGGAAATTCTGGTAGACATAATGAATCTTTTCGGAGAAAAGAGAGGTTACTTAGCAAAAACGTTGGGCATCTCAGAGCTCTGTATGTTCATACAAATTCACTGAACTCCCCCAGCTTTCATCTACTGCCAATCAGCTTCCTGCTTAAAAGCATTCCAATTCTATTCTGTTCTGCTCTTTATCAATGAGCATGTTCCTTCAAATATTAGCACTGCAAACAGTTCCTCTAATTCAGTACTCTTACAAGAATTCACTCAGTAAACAGGGCCTGTCTCTTGCGTTTGTAGACAGTAATGCTTAAAGCACAAACAACTATCTTCTTAATCCAAAAAAGGACATAATTTGAGTGCTGTGTTTTAGTTACAAACTGACAATTAGCCTCGGTGGTCAACAGAGCTTTCTTGTAATTTATTATAATTAAGTGTCCCTAGGTCACTCCTCTTTTCTAGTTACAGTCTACCACAAAAAAAGTCCAAAGTTTGTATCCAACAGGAATGCTAACTTTACAAAGTTACAAAACAGTTTCAAAGACTGTTAAAAGTGAGCATGCAATAGCCCTGCTGGCAGCTTGTAGAAGGAGCAAACTGCAGCCAGAAGAGGATGAAACCAGAGGTATTTTATTGCCTTTTAGTAAAACAACATGTTAAATCTAACATTACAGATATCAATACTTTTTCTGAACCAAACATTTCACCACACAGAGCCATGCCCACAGATAATAATCAGATCTGTTTAAGAAGTGCACGAATGGCTTACTTCATCTCAAGACCTGGATAGCAAAAGAACCTGAAACTAATTCGTAACATTTGTGCTCACACGTCAATATGCTGATTTATTACTACAGCCTGTAACAAACAGAACATCCACAACCTGTGTGTGTGTTCCTGGGGTCTAAATTTCTTGATACTTCTGTGATGCTGCAGAATCCCTGGGATCGTTTGCTGAAGAAAACTTCCAGTGAGATATCACACACCAGCTGGATATGCTGAAGCTTAGACAACCCCAACTCTCTGCTCCTTTAAAATAGCAGTGCTCAAAAAGCACTGCTTCCCCCCTTAAAAGATTTCTCAGAGTTGAAAGCAAGTCCTTGATCTTGGGCTAAGTGCGACGCATGTGGTCAGTGCCGAGCTTCGCCACGCCGGGAATGGTTCCACCGCGCGCCGCTCCGCACACCGCATGACGCGCCTCTGACATCAAGACTAGATCGGTGCAGTGTGTTCCGGCTAGGGCTGCAGAGCAGGCTGACGTATGGCTTGCAGCTGGTTGCTGATGGCAGCCATACAACTGGTAGGACAGCAAGGGAAACATGGCAGAGATCCTGATTCTGGGCCTCCTGCTCCTTTTTCTGGGTATTTCATGTGATTCTGATAAATGTCATTATTTATATTAGTTGTCTCTTTATATCTATCCATCAACATGACCATTATCTTTTAAAAAGATGGGGGACATGGGAAACCCAGAGTTTTAGAATCAGTGTATAATTTTTATTTCTGAAATCACAGAAACACTGAAAGTTGCTGTGGTTTATAGGCCAGAGGCAACTATAGATGTAACCTCAGAGTCAATAGCTAGAAGTTCATCCTTTGTTTTAGAAAATGTTGACCTATCATTTTGATTTTATCTTAACAGACACTCCTTTTTTCTCTCCATCTATGTGGAAAATGTGCATGCAACAGTCATCTAATTCAGTTGCATATTTATGAAAGCAGTGTCCAAGCATAAGTGTTTCTGAAATACAACTGATGGGAAATTTTTTTTTCTCTTTCTTAAAAACAAAAAAAAAAAAAAGGAAAGAAGAGGCTTAGGAATTTTAACATAAAGCAGAAAACAGAAGCAATCATTTTCCAGAAATTCCTGATGAACCACTTAAGAAAATATTAAACAGTTAATAACTGCAAAATCTTTAGCAGAAACTCCAAAAGTCACTAAAGATAAAAGAATGGAAACCACATGTAACATCCTAGAGACTCATAAGACAACATAATGTACTTTCAATACAGTGTGAACTTCCACAGTCTCACCTTATAAATTGGATTTCATATGCCTACAGACACTGATATAAGAGGCGTCTCTCTTTTTTACATTACATACAGATCTCCAGATTTTTAAAAAGATAGGAAAACTACGAACTTTTATAGGAAATCAAGACTTTATCCTAGAGCACAGCCAAGTTGTATGGCAATCTATTTACTGCCTGAAAAAATTGCCTACAAATGTTATATGTGAAAAAATAAGCATTATTCGGCAAGGACATTGAACTCATGCACGTGAGAATTGCTATGGATATATGAAAATTATCAGGTAGCGTTAGAAACAGAAAAAGAATAGAATTTAGCCATGTCAGACGAGGAAGATGTGTGCTGTGGAAAAGAAAATAATCTGCAGTTTATAGAGAAAAATACACAGTTGGGTAGCTTGTCAGCAGCGCAATACTGATGAACACTTCTGAAACCCAGGCAGTCTTTTCATGAAAATGTCTGAAAGACATTTGTTGATATGCACCAACACCTCTGTAGGTGTGGATATCAATACTCCCTTTAAATATTCTTTATGTAGTTCTGGTTTTAGGCACCTCAGATTTGCACAGAAATAATCATCATCTTGCAACAGGCTCACCACTAGTAACGCAGTACCAAGTAACTCATGCCTTTAATTCCCTAGAAGTTTTAACAGGAAACACAAATCACACACAAACATAGACTGCATGAAAATACCCCATCCAAAAAATATTATGATCACCTCTGGGATTTTCAAAGCCTCACTTGTACTAAAAAATTTCACTAGATCTTGGGTCAAAACAAAAATAGCCATAAATTAGGTTGCCCTCTTGAAACATTCAAACACAGCAAAGCAAGGCTTTATATTTCAGAGCCAAAATAAGTAGAGTGAGGTGGGCTAAAAGAAATACAGCACCACTGGGTTTCTGAGCAAGGAAACTCTCCTTTCATTTGTGCAAAACTTTCTATGTTGCCTTGCTGGCCAAAGTTGGCTATTAAAATTGTTTTTCACTTTAATAGCTGCTTTAAACAAAGCACCTCCATAAGTCAGATAGAGATTGTATGTTGTATAAGGACACACACACACACACACATACACATATATTCACACATCATTAGATTCATATGCACACAGAAACAGACTTGCATTATCTTATCTCATTAAAAAATTCTGCATAATCTGCTCTTTCAAGTTAGAAATGTTTTACACACATCTGGATGTACATACACACATGGCACTTAGAACTGAAAGAAACAATTGTGTTTCTAGTGAGTGCTTCCATACTGTGATTCAGCCTATTCAGAAGAATGAATTCAGCCACAGAGTAAAAATTTAAAAATACCTCAAAATCCAACTACAGAAACATAATTATGCTATTTTAAGCGTAAGTCTTCTAAGTTATGAGTAAGGTGCAAAAATGGGTAGGAGCAAGCTCAGCTCAAAGCTTGGCCTAAACCCAGCAGGTTGGCTTTCCTGAGAAACGTTGCTATAACACACGTGGTTCTTGATTTAAACCAGATTTCTGTATTCATTGTGGCTGGAGAACTGGGGTCATACTTTTAAAATGAATCTGTAACAGAAGAAGTACAAAAAAAATCTAAATATTCCATTCTCTGTCCCTATTCACTAGAGCCCAGGCAGGACCTCCTAATGAAGTTTGTCCAGTCCACCAGACACTGCCTGCATGCATTGCTTGCTCTCTGATGTACATTTGTTTTCATCATAGGAGAGGAATTAATTTAAATTTGCAATTTAAAAGTTAAATCCAGCTGACTGAATCTTTATCTCAATTCAATGTTTTGGAAGAGACCTTTAAGATCATCAAGTCCAACCGTCAGCCCAGCACCACCACTGTAACTTCTAAACCACTAAAAAATACAAAATTTTTTTTCCCTGATACCTAATCAGAATCACCCCCTTCTCAGCTTGAGGCCATTACCTCTGATTCTCTCATTGCAGGTATGGCAGAAGAGACTGGCCCCCACCTCAACACGACCTCATTTCAGGCACTTGTACAGAGCAATGAGGTCCACCCTGAGCTTCCTCTTCTCCAAGCTAAACATCCCCAGCTCCCTCAGCCAGTCCTCATGTTCTCCAATCTTTCACAAGCCTTGTTGCCCTTCTCGGGACACACTGCAGCACCAAAATGTCATTTTTAAAGTGAGGGGCCCAAAACTGAATGCAATACTCAAGGTGAGGCCTCAGCAGTACTGAGAACAGGGGGACGATAACTGCCCTGGTCCTGCTGCCACACTATTGCTGATACAGGCCAGGGTGTCATTGGCCTTCTTGGCCTTCTGTTTTAGAACAAAGTTCGGTCATATTCTTGTAAATGCAAAGATTGAAACAAATCCACTTGAGATTGTAAAAGCTTAATATTAATGTTGTAAATGCAATACACTGTGTTTTCCTGTTATTTACACTCACAGCCCAAGTTCTGTGTTTTCCTAATCGGTACAGTAGCATGCAAGACAAGTATCAGTCTCTACTGTGAATTCAATGGGGTAATTTGGTTGGTATAAACATTAACACCAGTAAAACAGCTTTTTTGAGAGCTAATCTATTTTTACATTTAAGCCTGGAAAAAAAATGTAACCATGTTGCCAATGAAAACCAAAAAATCCTTTCCTGTACATTTCTGCTGGCTGACACATCATGTCTGCAAATAATAGTCTTTTTGTAAAAAATCTTCACTTTACACAATCCAAAAAGAACAAATAAGATATGTGCCGTCTTATGAACATTTACCAGAACTTGGACGCTTTGGCAATGCAGTATAAAAGCTCCTAATGCATAGACTCAATTGTACAACTAAATAACTCTTCCATATTTTTAAGGCTGAGGTAGGAACTCAACCCTACATTACCACTTTCTGCTTGAAATATACTATAGTGAACTGTGATGCAAGATTGGTTTCTCAAAGAGAATAATTAGAAGAATTGTTTTTTCTTATCCTATGCTATATACTAGCACATATAATGTAGACCATCTTCTGAAATTGGTAACAAACAAAATCTGGAGCCCATTTCAAGCAGAAATTTCAATAGGAACATATTTTGGTGATGTGAATGAATACAATTTCCCAGGCTCAGAAGAATGTCCTGGGAAGGACTGGAAGGAATTCTGAGTAACTGCTACCAAACAATGGTTTAAAATAATCTAAGGTAATCAAAGATTTCTTACTCAAACTATCACTGGAGAGATAGACACACCATGAAAACTAGGGAAAACAGATTTGGTTGCTTCTTGGCTCACCTCACACAGGTACACGAGGCAGAAAAAGCCCAGCAAGAAACTGAGCCCACTAATTTATTTATTTATATAAAAATAAGTGCTGTTTATCTTAAAATTCCTTTCCTTTGTGGAAGGGGGAAGTGCTGGGGAGTGCCATACACAATACACTAATTACAATCACTTTCTACTTCAATAAAGGAAATACAAACTTCCTGCCTTGGCAAAGGTTAGAATGTCTCAAGCAGGTGGGAAAAGGACCATGTAAGTTACTAGACAGAAATGTGGAGGAAAAGTATTTCCTAAATTTTCTATTCGTGTGCTAATCCAGAAAGTAGACTACACATGTAAAAAGAACTGCCTTAATTATTGGTTCTCCTTCTGTGATAATTATGTTTTTAATTATATGAATACCAAAATGTTAAACGATCTATAATGCTCCATTAAATTCTGACACTTGTGGCCACAAGACTCTTCTTTTCACCTTTTGCAGAGTAAGAGATTAAAATTAGTCTTCTAGGCATACTATAAGTTGGTTAGTAATTACTCTGTACATATTCTTCCTAATTCTTCCAAATGCATCTTTTATTGCTATGAAATCATTGCTGAGTATTGCTATTACTGAGCGGGCACTTCACTCCAAAGGGAACTTTATTACTTAATCTAGCACTGAAATGCTATCTGTTAAGAAAGCAGGAATGTTTCCAAGATGGAAGATGATACATGAATACAAAATTCCATAGGCATATTTTGATTAAATAATATTCCCAGGATAAAAGATTTCCAGTCAATTATTATGTTCTCAAGAATATATCTGGGACTGTAAGTCAATTAATATGTTCTACATAATCCCAAAATTTTTATTGGGAAAACAAAATCTTAGGGCCACCAACTCTTTGCAGATCAGTAAAGGTCCAGTACATCCCCCAAACACTTGAAGACTCCTTTCTTAGACAGTAAACAGCAAATGAAAAAAACACATAGCAGTAACACAAAACATTTTATATTGAAATTATGCAACTCATGTTGCATATGCTTATCTTCACCTTTCAGACAGTTTCTTTGCACGGCACCCTATGCACTTATCTACACATTTTCGAATTAGAAACTCAGCTTTTTAAAACCAAAAACCATCATGTCTTCTCATCTCATCTTCATGTCTTTCAGGTGGAGTGTCTACAAATAATAATAATCTACAGGAAATGATGCTATACACACTGAGAAAACCTACATACATGACGTCACATGACTGATAGTCTACTCTGCTCCCAGGCACATGGATCCAATGTTGGCATGAGTAAAATTGCAAAGCAGCTAACTTAAGTAGAACTGGATGAGAAATTAAGTTGCTGTTTGAGGAACACAATATTTTCCATCAAATACATGATTTTACAAGTAAGATTGGTTTACTCTGCCCAGCTGAGAACCAGGTATGTTCAATACGGTAAGTCTCTCATGGATCATTTTGAAACAGAGTAACAGAAAGAAATTCTGTGGAGGAAAGAAAGAAGAAATTCTCCATAAAAGTGGGCTGACCAGCATCCCACAGGTCAATTCCAGCCAGACCGCTTCCTTGGTCTTCCAATGCCTAAAGCCCAACAGCTGAACATTACTCATCAGATTTACCACTGTGTCCTTACAAAAAAGGAGGCATGCTGTTCTAACACAGCTAACATAGCTATTAGAAATGGCTGTTGCAGACACACAGACCACAAAGGGGATGACGAAACTGCAATCATGCTGCTGTTTGTGGAGCAGTTGGACTATTGTGCCCTCCACAACCATCATATAAACCCAAAAAATTCTGCAGTGCAAAGCAGAGAGTAGTGGGTTGCTTTCTGTTACCTGGAACCACAGCTCTCAGTACTTACTTTGCAATAATTGTAATTGCACAAATATAGTAATTACTTTAGAACAACAGTTTGCAAAGTTTTACATGTTGCAATCATCAGACAGTCTCTGCAAAGAGAAAACAGTAGACTCAGGCTATTCAACAGGCCCACAATAATTGGTGCATGAGTGTCCAGCAAGATGAGCTTTGCCAGTAAAAAAACAAAAAGAAAAGAAGAAAGAAACTTAAGAACACTTCAAAGATAATAGAGCATTTTCTAGGATTTCATTAAGTATAACAGCATAAAAGCATTTATTTTACATCAGGACCTTTTAACTGTTAGTTAAAACACACTTCAAATTTTCAGAACAGTTTTTCACTGAAAAAAATGTTCTTGACTCAGAAAGCTGCAAGAAAAGATATATGTGACATATATCAGCCAACTGCGAATAAACCTTTACCACATATCCACCACTGCAATTTTAGGAAAACTGCTCTGTCAGATTGCAGTGTGTGGTAACTGGTAAATTCTGACTTCGTGATTATCAGGTTTCTACTATCTCAAAGATGAAAGAAATGTTTTTATCCAAATGAGACACTCCTAATTCCAACAATATCCTACCTGCATATTCCTACGTATTTCAAAAGTTGCAAGAACATCTGTATACCTCCTACCCCATATTTCCAGTTTCTTTATTCAAACTCTTATCCCTCTGCCCCCACCTTTTCCCACAGGGTTTCTCCTTCTGGCCAGGAAAATTAGTACAAGAACATAATTTCACAGACAGTTCTTTCAGGTTTTGTTTCCCAACCAAAAGCAGGATGCAACACAATCTCTCTCAGAATCTTGTTCTCACAGGTATTTGCCCCATTTTCATAGTGAAGTGGTTTAAATTCAATCAACGGGCATATGCTGAGAGCCGTTTAACTTTTTCTATGTCTTTTTTTCCATCCTCTTGTTATCAATTCTATATCTTAATCCTTTTATGTCTGGTATGCATTGTGAATCACAGACCAGCTCTGGATGTCTGGAAACTGCTGGGCTTTCTTAAAGAACATCATCATAATTTTCCCATCCCAGAAGACCAGTGGACTTCTGTGCACACAAACTTGTGAGTTAACATAAAACTTTTGCACAATATGTAATACGTCTCATGAAGTTAATTTCAGAAATATAAGGTTTATTCACAGGAATCATGTGAACAATTCAGTACAGCCACAGAATACCATGGAAAAACAGTTTCTTGACCTCAAAGCCTAATGAAACATAGACTGTGTCCACTCCTATTTTTAGAAGTGTGCTCTGCAGTGCCATATTCCTTAATATAAAGCTGACCCAAATGTTCCAATAGCAGACGTTGGTTTCTCTTTGATAGCCAATGCGTATCTCTGCTTTCCAAGTTTCTGTAAACACATCATTATAAAGAAGGCCAGTCTTACTTTTCCCAGCCTTCTTTCTAATTATGTGCCTGCTGCCAGGAAACTTTCCTTTTCTTTTTCCCTTTTTTTTGTCTTCACTACTAAAATTTAAACGAATGTCTGATGTGTGCTGCGGAGTTCGAAAAGAAGAAAAAAACCTCCAAAGCTGTAACTGTTATAAGTTACAAAGTTACTAACACCAAATTCCTTTTACCACCCAGTGATAAACGGACAAAAAAATGTAGCTATAAGAGTACCTTAAGTACTAGATCACCAAATAAGTCTTCCTTATAGACATATGAATTCCACAAAACAACCCAAAACTCCAATGTTTTGTTTTATTTTGGTTTAATTTTGGTAAGAAGCTGTAGTAAATCTTCTAAAAGATCAAGTCTCCTGCCCATTTCCAACTCTCTTCATCCAGAGCTATCACTAGGTTCCTACAGAAGTCTCGTACAAACAAGGCTGGAAAGGCACTCATAGTTTACTGCTCTATCATATTTATTAAGGACTGATTTAGCAAGTCTTGGGCTACAGAGATGCACAGAGCCGCTGCCGCCACAAAAGCATCCTTTCTGCGTTTGGAAACACTAAGGGGACGGCCGGGGTCGGCAAATAAAGTGCATCAGCCGAACTCGAATGCGACTACAGACGATGTGGCAAACTAAAAGAGCATGAAAGAGTCGATCAAAAATAGAAATACTCGAAAGCAAGGCGGTCAGCCCGGTCCGATTACAGCGTGATTTCATGTGCCCTGACCTTTCGCCTCCCATCACCGCTTCTGCCGTGCGTTCACCTCATGTGAAGAAGACACGTCACTAGGAACTCCTGAAAGTACCCTGCCATCTTACCTCGGCAGCGCGGGGCGGGCAGTCCTCACATACCCGAGCGCGAGTTCCCAGGGCGAGCGGCGGCGGGAGCGGAGCGGAGCGGAGCCCGCAGGTACCCGGCGCTATATAGGGCGGGCCCGGGGCGCAGGCACCGCGCCGTGACTCACTGAGGAGCCGCCGCCGGCGCGGCCCACTCCGGCAGCTTCACGTTAAGAGTCCCGCGGCCGCCCCGGGCGCCCCGATGCGTGCGGGAGGCGTTACCGGGCTGCCGGGAACGGCAGGGAGACGTGGGGTTCCCGCAGCCAGTCGCCATCGGGATGTTTCTACCCGCTGCCGCAGCCTTAGTTACTCTCCCTCGGAGCTGCAAGAACTGTGACTTTGTGATACACTTTTGGCCAAAAAATGCTCGAGTCTGAGGCTGGAAGCTCACTTTTTTCCCTCCAGGAACATCCATAGCCAGCAGAAAAACTTGAGAAGGCTGCAGCAGCCTAGAGAGAAGAGGAAACATCCCAGGCTCTTCCATATTGTCATACAGCTGCACAAAAGCGTTGCTACGAGGATTTACATCAGCTTTTCTGCAAAGCAGAAGTTTGCGCCATTTCCACATCATTTTTGTCTGACATGAAAGAGTGGGTGGGATGGCTACACGTTTAATGTAAAACTGTGGAAGCAATGTCTCAAGTTGTTCTGCTAAGCCCTTTAATACTTCTGCGTTCTTTTACAGTAACCCTTATGCCACTACTCATCACTACGAAGTCCCCAAGTGTTCAGATAAAACTGAATTTAAAACTTTTTTCAGAAAAAAAGTATCATGCTATTGCACTGCAGTCATCTGTTTTACACATAGTCTCCTGTGTCTTCTTCATGTGCCAAAGAATAGCATCAGTGATCAGAAAAAAATTTACTATATGATACAAAAATCTAGCTGTTTTGTGGTCTAATTATGCAAAATCTTCCAGAGTGTCAAACACTAAATACATTAATTACTACTACATATTCCACTAAGGCCTTCATTTGAAGGTAGATAATTATTTTCTTTTTCCTCTTTTTCTTTCTTCTTTTTTCCCACAAGGAGACAAAGAGTGCCAGATTTCTGTTGTTGGTTCATACCCTTCGTACTAAAAGCTGCTGGGTCCAGATCCAGTGCTTTCTTACAGGTTGCATGCCAACATCGGTTTTGCAAGTAATCATAGAACACAACTAATCACTAGTAACATCTACGTAAACATCTGCTTAAAATAAGATAGGTAATCTCAAAAGATACATCTATAAAATGCTTACATTTATTCTCAATAGAACATAGAAAATACAAAATTAAAAGATACATCTATTCTCATGCTTAGCCCATGGAGGTGATCAGTGGTATCACTTGCATTTTCTACATCATGAGCAGCAAATGAGCATATGAACATGATGCCTTTTATCTCACTGTTCAACATCCTGGACAATGGTTAAAAGATTTTAGGGCAGATGAAAGCAAGGGTGCTCCTCTTTCTTTTTTGAGCTCCAGTGTGTATTATAGTTCAGCTCTGGATGCCTGGAAATCTGATTTGTTCACAAGAACATCACCATAACTATTTTCCCCCAACTGGTATGAACCTCGAAAATGAGCAAGACCTCTACCCGAGAAATTTCATTCCACAGTGGACAAGGCAGAACAAGGCAACACTGAAAATTTCTCTGCTTACTCAATCCCTTTCATGCTTTTTCACCATTAAGCCCTCTCTAGGACTCAGAACTCACTCCACATCACTCCATCACTCCAGAATATAGCAGGAAGAAGAGAGGAATGCTGCCAATTAGGAAAAAGGATGGGGAAAATGAAGTATCTCCCCATTGCTAGAACAGAGAGCGGCATGCCAGAACCTGGCAGTGAGAAGGCTGGCACTGCACCAGCACTTTGTTTCCAATTCTGGTCCATGACTCTGGGGAAGAAGCATGGTAGCTCATAGTATTAAGAGAGTACATAGTATTAAGATAGTACAAAGATAAAGGAGTATCACGCATGGCTGGTCAGGTTTCTCTATGATTTTTGGTAGGTATGCTTGTTGAGAACAGTATTTTATCTAAAAAACAGAGCACAGTTCTATTACAGCCAGTAATAGGTGCAGATAATGCAACACAAACAATGAAGAGCAGACTGATGTACAGTAGGAAAAGTCAGTGATAGAAAAACAGTACCCGGACTTCACATCTTTTAACTGCAACTTCTCCTTTGTATTTGATTATAACAAATAGAGGTAATACTGCATTAAAGATATGCATTAAGGAGTTCTCCAACATTTCTTCTGTCACAGCTCTTAAAATTTTTCCATGTAGCAATTTTACATGTATGAGTATGTTCAGTTCATGGGGATGGAAGATGAAAGCAGAGACAGCTTGTGCACATCAGCTTGGTTCAAGACACTTGCTTTTCTCTGACTCCACAGCATATTTGGGCATGGAAAGTAAAAATGAAGCTCAGCTTACTGGGAAACAAGCATGAGGCACAATGTGAGATAAAGATCCAAAGAGAAAAGAAGTAAAACCATATGCTTAACTTAAAACTTAATATGATCTGTGATTCTTTCTTGTAAACAACTTTGCCTGCAATTCCAGTCCCAGGAACATTTGCTTCTAGTTTAAGGAGTTTCCAACTATATCTACAGCATGACTGGCAAACTGAAATGAGGGAAACTAATTTACACATAAAAAGAAAATTGCCTACAACTCCAATTAAGTCCTAATATTTAAAAGAAGTAATTAAAACATAATTATAATGATAACAAGCATCTTTTGGAAAAATGCAGTAAAAGAGACCAACAATTCATTTCTGTGGACCAGGGAAGATAATAGTAGACGTCACTAGTAAAGCAGGCAAACACAAAACTGCCTGAAGTTTTTTTTGCTAGCATTCATTCAAACTTTGAGAAGCTTCACAAAACTAAGATTTACTTTTCAAACCACCCTGTAAATAAAATGAAATTAGTATTGTTTGAAGTACAAAAACTAAAAAGGACGAGTTCAGAAAAGAAAAGAAAATGAAGAGAGAAAACGTTACACAAAGTAATCACAACCTCAGCAATGAGTGAAAATAAATGAAAATAACTCAATGGACTCCATGAAAGAGTCTGTCAAATTCTTAAACTACTACAGAATAATTTGTAGTACTTAAATACAACCTTTTTGCCTGCAGTGTATTTTCAGTGAAGGAAGTGCATTTTAATAGTGTATATATATTTTCA
Organism: Edolisoma coerulescens; assembly: GCA_013397115.1. Classification (NCBI taxonomy): domain Eukaryota; kingdom Metazoa; phylum Chordata; class Aves; order Passeriformes; family Campephagidae; genus Edolisoma; species Edolisoma coerulescens. The sequence goes on along the minus strand of VWZW01006009.1, from coordinate 1,700,691 downwards.
TTCACAACAGCTGTTTTCCAGGTGCTACTATACTACAAAAACGTACATACTTCTATTTCCTTTCTTCTCTTTGCCTCCATGATTTTTCCTCTTTATGATATGCAAAAATCTAGCATTGTAGCTGCTGACTTTACAAAGACATTCAAAGCTATAGTGGAGTGTGGGATTCTGATCCCACTAGTTAAGACCAGACATCTCAAATTTTTTAAATCAAACCAGGATGGTTTGACAAAAGAAAAAAGCCCAGCAAATGAAACTGAAAAAATTCTGAGGTCTAGAAAGAAGTTGTGATTGAGATTCAATGGTGTTTTCTAATGAGGGAGACACATGACATGAGATTCTTTTGGTCTAAAAAAATGGAAATTAATTCAAGGATATAGGCATGCCTGTAAATCAACCCAAATAATATTCAGCTAGCCACAATGCAGCTTTGCATCATATTACAGTTCAAACATCATTAAACTCAGATGGAAATGTCAGTAAAACAGACCCTGAAGGACTGACCAGAAGAGGGAATTGAAAGAATTTACAAGCTTCCAAACTGATTCATATGCAGCTGACTGAATTCAATGATCTATGGAGCCCAGTTCAGCAATCTCCCTGTTTTTCCTACATAAGGGAAATGCATCCCATTTACACTAACTGTGCAAAATAAACTTTGGCATGCCAACCATTGCGGATTTTAAATTTTTTATTTAAAACAAAAAAATGCATCTCCATAAAACTACATCACCTCCCATATTGTACTTGACAAAAAAGTCAAAGCTTTTCTGCCTAGCTTTGAATGTGGATTCCTAAGCCAGGAACAGGACACTGATTTTCTTGGAATGCATGAGAGTTTGAGATTTCTTTAGAAGGCCAGAATGCAAAGTTAGGATTTCCCAAAACCAAAAGTGACTGACTATACCCCTGAAATGGTAGTTACCAAACATGTGCCAGTCCAAAGCATTTAGCTCTATTTCAAGTATCCTGTACACCTAACTTGGCTGGTGTTGGCAGTCACTGAGGTCGTAACTGTAAATTGCTTTGTTTTGTACTATTTCTGTTTGGTGAAGATCACAATCTCTGAACTAGAAGTACCAAGCTGTTTGTGGCTTTTGTTGTTCTTAGCACTTCTGGAAAATAAAAGATCACATGTTTGTTGCAAGAAAGATGTTTTAAACAAACATTTCCCATCACTTTCAATTCTGCAAATACACACCATTAAGGTTACGTGTTTTACAAAAAGGAAAACACATCTAGGGCCAACACTTGATAGGAAATCATACTGCAGTCTCTGATCTATGAAAACCTGATTCAACAACAGAACTTTGCCCAAACTTCTAATAACACCTACAGAAAAACAAAAATTTGGAGTTTCTATTGCTGAGACAATTTTCACTTTTTACCATTTTTGTGGAAATACATGTACACTCGCATGTGTGTGTACATACCCAGTGACGAAGTGACTTAAGTCTTCTTTGTTATACCACTATTTCACCTTTCAGACTAAAATAGCAAAGGTCTTCAGTGTAAAAAATTAAATTATATTGATCAGGCTTACCGTGCAACCCCTATGACAGCACAGAGAAAAACTGTGGGTCTACTATGTAGGCATTTTCTAATAAGGAACTGGAACAGTGATGGTTGAACAACAAGCATATGGAGAAGTCAAGTATCCCAATGACTTCCTTAAAGTTCCTAGATACCTCAGAACCCGCATGATTGGTCTGTTTCATCCATGAGTAATCCATGAGATTTCCTGGCCTGCACAACTACCGATACAGCAATGTGTAAGAGCTCTGGAAATTAAATATAACAAAATATAACCCAGAAAACCATTCATTCTTCAGGCTTTACTTCACAGTAAACCTCACATAACACTTTTCAGCTGTGATACTGAAACTCACTTTTCCAAGCATTGCCATGGATTTATGAGAGGTCTACCTGCACTTCAGATGCTAAAATTGTTAGAAGGCTTATAAAAAGTCTCAGACGATTACAGCAATTTGAATGTCACCTGTAAGTGCTTCCCAGTTCTGAGCTCAAATCTCAACACTACATTCCCTTCTTTAATAGCCCCGATATGGCAATAGTTAGTGTGTTGTATCTTTCAATTAGCTACACTCCAGTAACTTACAGCTGCTGTAATTGTGAGGCCTGTCAGGAAAGATAAAGAAGCTGTTTCTTCTGCGTCAGGCTTCCCTACCGTATTTAAAATGTTTTTCAGTAGCTGTTTATGAGCTGATCTTGTCACAATTTCAAGATCAAGGCATAACTTACTTGCTTTCATCAGGACGTCAAGCTTACAGTGCATGTAATTGTTTGCTATAGAGGCTGTGACTTTAGGACACATTCTGCTGCTGACGTTTTGAAACCAGAGCAAACCAGGCCAGTATGTTAAACGTTACTGCTGAAGTTTGTGCCCACAGCTATTTAGTTTTCTCTATTCTAGGTTTCACACAGTCAGCAAAGATTATAGCTCTTCCTTCTGAATATTTGTTGTGTTGACTCTTCTGAAGTGAAAAAGTGAATGGTGTTCCATGGGTTTTTTACCACCAGGAATAACACCTTTTAACAAGCAGGTAAAACAATATCCCAAGACACTGCAGATTAGGATCACAGGGTATGAATTTTGCATCTATGTTTAAACCAGTACCTAACTTGCATTTCTGACATCCCATTATATTTTTCCATATTTTATGTTGTTACAAAATGCTTTCCTATCCAAATTGTCAGGACAGTTTCAGCATTTTCTAGTATTCATTTTCTTTCTTTTCTCTCTTTCTCTACTACTGTTCTTAACTGCAAAGACACCTCTGTCTCTCAGGGGTGCATGTGCACCCTTTCTAGATGAATTTCTTAGTTTTCATTAGAACACCACAGTAGACAAAGAACTTATAATGTGTTTTTGTAACGCTTGAAATTATCTGCAATAGGATTTTTTCCCCCTGGCAAAGGATGACTCATTTATCTTCAGTCTGCTAACCAACGGGGCTGCCAAAGACCCCTCCTTTCTGAACAAAAATCTGTAGAGAGCTTTCAGAAACATGAGAAAATACGACAAACACAGCTTGAGTTCTTAACTTGGCTGGCAGAAGATCACAGAAGTATATGGACAAGTCGGCCAGCCTCGATCCCCTGCATTTACCACTCTGCTGGTAACAACCGAGAGCAGCTCCCTGCGCACAGACTGCTTCCCCGGCTTCCCTGGCATCTCCCCCTCTGCTCCTATTCTGAAATCCTCCAGCTCCCACTTCCTTATTTGGTTGCCGGGANCGGCTCCCTCCGCTCCCCCCTGCCGCAGCCCCGGCTCCCACCGCCCGGCCGCCGCGGGCTTCCCGAGCAGCAGCGCTGCCCAAGCCGCCCTAGCTGCGTCTGCAAACCACTGGCAACAAGACAAAGGAAAATGAAGCTATGAAGTTCCAGTGTAAAAACTCACAGATTCCTGTCATATTTTCCATTGTTCTTTAGAACAGGTTACAGCATGTCCTTTGGGGATTTCACTGGTGCTTTCTTCAGAGAAAGAGGAATCCCTCAACAGTGTTACCTACTTTTTAAAAACTTACTGTTCTGTTATGCTACATGAAGAAAGAAAGTGAGACTAGATTTACTCTCGAAATACCCCAAAACTTTTTAAAGTAGCGCTTATAAGGAGCAGCTTACCTGCTGGGAGACAGTGAAATTTGCTAGGGGAACACTCCCTACTGTTGCTACTGGTGCTTGATACTTAGTTTTAGTAGCACTTCAGGTACTTCGTGAGAAAGAACTGACAGTCAAACTGTACACCTCTATATAAGAGCCACAGCAAGCAAGGAAGATCACTTAAATAAAAACTTTTTAAAAAACCAACCAAAACCCAGTCCTGCTGGTCGCTGTATTTTGTTGTTCACATCTTTTACATTTAGTCTTTTGAAGTGAATATATGTGATAGCTTTTTTTTTTTTTTTACACAAAGATCAAGGAATCCTGTAGGAAGTGACTTCTTTAAATTTAAATGAGAAAATGACAACACTTCAGGAGAATATATACTATGTCCACACTGACAGATGAAACAAAAGTTGATCCACAGCAATCTAGCTATCTGACTAAGGAGCTTATTGAGCTGTTACTCCTTAAAAGGAATACCCTTAACAAAACAGAGATTTAAAATCGGTAAAAGTGCTCTGAGATGGTCCTCTCATGCAGCGTGATAAGAAACAACATTTTGAAAAAATTAAAGAAGAAGGTATAGCTAAACTTCAAACTTTCTAATTCTGTTTGGGAATCTGGAAGCATTCCTGTATTTCTCAATATGTTTCCTTAGTATTAAGTTATGAAAACAAGTCCTTAAATACTAAAACTCCTTCCATTTTTGCAACCTCCCATGGATGTTCGGGTGAAGCAGAAAACAAGTAGTAGACTGGAACAGAGAGCACTGCCTTAAGTCACTGATACACAGGGCAATAGTGACTGCTCCCGGGCACAAGTACATGAAAAAAATAATTATGGAGAATTCAAAGGTGCATTTATAACCACCTTCCTGTAAGACTCCAGCTGCACCCCAGTCAGTTGTATTTTCAGCTCAACAGAAAATTGACTCTGGTATTTTTATACCACATTCTTGCCCTCAACAGAGGCCTGAACAAGTTTGTTTACTTGTGAGAAACTCTCAAGCTAGAAAAACAGAAGGAAACAGCTTAATAAAATAACAGAAGAATTATTACATTGACCACATCATAATTACATTACATATTTAAATTAGCGTGCTAAAATTCACCTCAGAAAAAACCAAACAAACCAAACAATTCCAGCAAAATAACAAACATATAGGAACAATTTAGGAGAATTTATGCCCAGAAACACCAGGTTTCAAGTTGTCTGTTTCAAGATTAATGTAAATAAAACATTCCTAACTGACAAAGAAAAGGCTAAAATAAAGATCCAAAATAGAGAAATGCTTTAAGAATAAATTCAACTAAGGTCACAAGGATATAGCATTGTCAAATCATAATTGAAACAAAATGCCATATCTTATGGAGCTCATCCTCTCTGCTGCTAAAGGCTGCAGAAGTACCAGTTTATTTCAGAAGTACTCCATCATCTTCAGCAGGTGTTCAGGCTACTGAAATAACTCACTGCTGATTCTGCAAGCAATTTACTGTCCAGGCCCTGTCACCTGACGTCAGTTCATCTGAATGGAGCGAATGACATCACAAGAGATCTGTTCAGGGTAGGAGGACATGTCCTTCGACCTTTGACGTGCTGTCCTACATTTGCTCTTCTGCAAGTAGGAGTATGTCTCTGCTGCATGAGAAACTGGCAACGCTCCCAAGAAAGCTATCTAAAAACCTAAGATAAATGCATATGAAAGCTTAGGTTTCTACCCTTGCAGAAAAGGGTGACTTCCCAGAAGTCTGGAAGTTACTACTCAACTGACCTTCAGTGAAAGTTCCAGTCCTCTCTCTGCCTGGTCAAACAGGTTTCAAAGTACAGGTTTTGTCTCTCTAAATACTCCAGATAGCTAAATTGCTGCCATTGACCCCAGTGGCAATCTTTCATGAGCAAGAATATTTCTATGCAAGTAGAGCATATCTGCTCCCTCATGCCATCTTCTCATTTTGGTACCTGCCAGTTTGTGCTTCCTTCACCTCCCCCAGTGAACCCACTCACTCCAACTACTCCAGTGCTCACAGGGAATCTACAGGTGCAACTAGACTGAGCCATGGCAGCCTCTTTCTCACAGGCTTGAAGCACTGCCCTCACAGAACCACACCATATCCTGCCCCTCCTTCGCTTCTGCCAGAGGGTGCCCTCATGCTGTCCAGCCCCACACCCACGTTATGGCAGTTTCATGTAGTCAAAAACTAGAAGGCTCTGCAGGAGCAGTGGAACAGAACTGTGCCATAAAAGACCACATCATTAACCCAATGGACCTGAGTAGTTTCACCATCTGAATATGAACATATTTGGTACCAGTGCATGACAACTTACCAAGGTTAGAGTACTGGCAACAATGGTTTCAACCTGCTGCTTGGAAACACTGGATTCAAAAATACAAAATCTTTACTATTATTAAAGGAATTATGAAAACAATGAAAAAATCTCAGTATTTTATCAGTAAAATAAAACTGATTTTCTGTGTTAATGTTCAGCCTTGTAATAAAAACTACGGGCGTTGTAGCATAAGCACTAAAACATTTAGTGATTTTGTAAAAGATATTCAATAACCCATAATCATATTTCTCAGACTAAACATCTTAACACATTCCAAATGTATGGATACACACACTGATAACAATACATTTTCATGCAGATCTTCAAAAATCCTCTGCCAAAGAATGAGACTGTGCATTGACTTAATTGACAAAATAGGCCCGTTGTACACTAGCCAGTTTGTTCACTAGCACAACTGTTCAACAATAAGTAATTACTACACATCAGTTTATAGTTTCAACTGAATTATCATTTAATCTTAATGCATGGTTTTGTGATTATAGACCCACGTGAGCAACATTAATTATATGTGAAACCCACATGTATTCATATCAAAATAATATTGTCAGAATTTTCAGTGCAGAAGTACTAAAACTTATCCTGAGAGTGACCTGTATGAAAGCTACTCTGAAATGTAAGGTAGTTATGAGTGGTCAAAAGTCACGCACTGACTTATATTTACAGCAGCAGTCAAGGACAATGCACATGTCTGAGAGAGTTGGGCACAAATTTGTGGGAAGAGGAAACACTATTCTCCATAGGCATAGCTGTTAAACCCCATTGCATTTAGATCTGGAAAAAATTTGCCTACATATTTTTGTCAAAATGGAGGAAATACACAGAACAGCAGCAGAAATAACTGTCAATTGCAAGTAGATGACCATTTTCCAGTCTAGTTTTACAAAGAAGTATATGATGCATGACTTTTTAAAATAATGACTAGTGATACCTGCAAGTGATAAATAGTAAATAAGCACAGACTGCTGGGAGGAGCAGCAGAATGAAATGAAGAAATGAAAAACTGAAGCTGACTATAAATGGAAAACTTCTCAGTATTATTCCACAGTTTGACTCATCACAGTCTGTTGGGCAAAACAGAAGATCCACAGACCAGACAGTGTTAAACAGAGAATAAAGCAGCCCTGTAACAAAATTAACTCAACAATACAAAATAATTTTAACTCTCTTAAAGCAGTGTTCTAGTGAGATCTTCTTCATTTGTAGAGTCATATTTGTTGGATGCTCACAAGTTGAACAGAATTTTGAGGAACCAAAATTCACCATAATGTATAACAAAAAGACATGCATCATGAAGACTGGGGCTGTCAAAGCACAACATGCTAAAGACTTAATTTTGTCCTTTAGAAACCAGGTTTCTTCTTCCTAGACATTAAAACATATTATTAAAAAAACCCATAAAAACCAAAACAACAAAACAACCCCCAAAAAACTTCAATAGTAATTTGCAATAACTGATTTTATGGGTAATGTACTCCTTGTGGGAGTTCAGAATGACTTAGAAGATTTGTGGACAAGATTTTTATGCCCTGTTTACATTTTCTGGGAGCTTAAGAATAAACAGTCTGAAATAAGCTGCAGCTAACATGCTACAGGAAATGAAGGAAGAGAACCAGACTTCTCAAGAAAGATTTACATTTATATAATGGTGATAGCTATATTTTGGCTTAGAAAAAGGAATGCAATTGTTCTAAAACACACAGAAGAGCTGTTGACTAGTGTTTCTCCTTTCTTAGTGGATCATGAACCACTCCAACCCTGTACACTGCAACAAAATGCTTTTTAAGAGAGCTCTTTCACCATTGCATGATACTTTGCTTACAGACCAAAACATCTTGCATCAGCAATTCCTCCCTGTATGGCAACCAAAGACACTAAGCCAGCACAACCCTCACCTATGCCAAATGTGTTGGTGTGAAACCCAACATTTTCCACGTGGACATTTTCCACGGTTTCTATGGAGAAAGCATTCAGTCTGTTGGTAAGCAGTAATACATTCTTGGAAGTAGAACATAATCTTTTATGAAAGATGTCCACAGCACATTGATAGAAGAACCTGCAATCAGCTTCTCACCACTTTGTAAAATTTCCAGTTGTGGGAATCAGGTGCCTTTGAAATTAAAGTTTAGAAGTTGAAATTAATTAAAGGGGAACGTGCTTATTACATCTTAAGGTCATTCTAGCATGCGAGCACTTCTGTAGAGAATTAATTTATTTGGCAGATGATCTGAATAGTGCCAGAAATAAGACTTTTTTCTACACTAAACTATGCCTATACTTGGCTTGATCACAAGCTCTTTTATTTAAGAAGAAAAAAGCAAAACCCCTTGCCACCAAAAAACCAGCTTTGCACACGTTCAGTATGACATCATCATTTCAGCTAGATTTTTTTCCTTTGGGTCAGAAGTCCATGAGCACACACGTAGAGTGGCCTGTGAGAGATCTCTGGACTGTTACTGGCTTAGCAGGACGTTTCTAGAAATCTTGCTCTGGCTCACAGATAAAAGGCTTTCAGAGCTGAAAGCAAGGAGTTTACCTTGCCTTCATTCCCAATGCTTGCTCAACATGACAACAGGGCAACTTGATAAGATGCTGTATGGTGAGAGAACAGAGATTAGAGGAAATCATAGGAGACTATAAAAATAACTTCTTGTACCTCACTTTATAAACTCACTTTCATGCAATTTTTTGAGATACGTTTGGGTAGAAATGGATGAACAAACTTGTCCAAATTAGTTTTAACTTTGGTTTTGACCCACTCTTATATGTTCAACTTCCACAGAAATCCTTTGAGAGAGTTTGCACCATACATCTCTTTCTGGGCTTCTTACTAGTATATTTGGGAAGCATCAAGTTTTGCATGTATCAACTATTCAGTTGAGATGAAAATAAACTGCAAAGGGATATAGTATCATAAATCTTCATTTTGAGAAAGTACTGTAAAACAAATGTGTTTAGATTGCAGTAAGCCTGAATAATAACATGCTACATTTCATTCAACCAAGATTATTGGAACAGTTTTGCAAAATCTGTGAAGTGTGACATAAGCCTGCAGGTTTTGATGCCTCCCTAAGATGTATATGACTTCTTAATCTAAACTACTTCACATTAATCACTTCATTTTTACTATCTAATTTCCAGTGGATGCTGGGCATTTTTTCCCATTTCCTTTTTTACCATGACCAGAAACAGTAAAAAGATTGTGCCATAAATTTAAAGAAGATTTCTGCTGTTTCATCTCAAATTTCGATTACCCCTCTCAAATTCAAATTACCCCTCTCCCTATGCAACTCTATTTAAAAAAAGTGATTTGCACTTTAAACTCAATTAAAACATGCAAGAAAATGTCCACACCTCTGCTTCAGGAGAGGAACATTAATCTGCAGTTATCCAGAAGATTCTGAAGTATTCTACGTATGTTTCTTCTCTAAAAGAGTATTTTTGATCGTTAAAGTGAAAATTAAATAAAGAAAAAACTGGAAGTATCTTTAAAAACAAGGTTGAACAGGTATCATGGGGTATCCTGTGGTAAAATATTCTAAAAAGTCAATGAAGAAGTAGATACATAGAGTTTCTTAAAAGCATTGAAATTCTATTTATCTGTAAAGGTTTTCATCAGGTACAACAACTTTTCAAGTACGCCGTTTCCATGGCTTAAAAAGACCTAATAAGCTCTATAAATAAAGAAAAATCACAGTTTTGGTGGTTTGTTGGTTTTTTTGTCTTATGTGAGTTGTTAGGAATGACATTTTGCTTTCACATGGTTTTCTTAGTTTTTAAGATCCTACTTGGATTTTTACCTAGGCTTTAAAATTATAGCAGACTAATAAGAGGAATGGAATAGACAACATCTGTTAACTGATGGCACATAAGTGCTAAGGTGCTTTGATATTTTCCTTTTTACAGTGTTAGGCCATGAGAGAGCCCCCTCTTTGGCAAAGCTAAACAACACACAACAGCTGTATTTCAGAACATGACAAAGACTGTGATGTGAGGTTTGATTGAGGAGTGCTTCATGGTCAGGGATGTTGTATCTCTACTTCAACTTTTAAAGGTCAAAGTTCCTTTGAGAAGATATACCCAAAAGGAGTACTGCAGGCCAGAGGCTAGAGATGCCAAAAGTTTCATGAACTTCTACAAGCACCCACTGTGAGGGCAAGTGCAACTGCAGCAGTCATTCTTAGGCAGCAAATTCAATTCATGGTATCACAGCTATGCTGGTGAATAATTATTAATATATTCACATTCTACTGATATCAATAGGTACAAACAACAAAAGAAACTATGTTTAAACAACTCCAGCAACAGCAACCACACCAAAATGAGTCTTGTCTTTTCAATGACTAAAGGAGCAAAGCTGAGCATGGACCTCTGAACTATTTGCTGCACACAAATTGCTGGCAGGCCTTACTGCTGGCAGGCCTTTCCACTGGCACACAAGGAAGTCAGTATCTCATTAGTATCCTAAATTACTTGTTCTTCTTCAAACCTTCTGTCTTACATTTTAAGGCTCTTTTGTCCCCCTCAGCTCACCTTAAAGAATTGCAATTCTTCTTTGGATTTTGGATACAGTGAGCTAGGCTCACTATGCCTGTCTGACTGATTTATTTGCATCACTATTTCCTGGCTTTTTCTTCTAAGAAATACTGTACAGCTTCATTTACTCAAGTACATATTCCAGAGAATACAACACACAGTGAAGAGAGGAAACAGTCCCACATGTATGTAAAAAGTAATACAGTATTTTTATTTCTTTTTTAATTTCCCAATAAGCTATGAGAAAAAACATGCCCTAAATAATACTGCCAGCAGAATGGTATTATCAATAGTATGGTTTGATACATGATCTGGGCTGTGATTCTCAAAAAATGAAATGAGTCTGATAAGTTTAATAACTAAATATACTTTCTTATCATACTTTAATCAGATATTGCTTGGACAGCATCCCATACATTCTGCAATAAAACAACATGTAAGTAAAGTCTGGGTTTTTGAAACAAGGAGCTGCAATTCTGGTCACTGGTCTGGGAAACTAAAAGCCACCAAAACCCAATAGCCACTGAATAAAAGATGAATCATTTCAGAGAATGGTAGAAGAAAAAAAAAACCCAACAAGCGCAAACAGAAAGAAAAAAACAACCTATACTTCCGTAAAGCCTATAGGAATCAACTGGCTTCAGACCAAAAAATGCTAATGGAACATAGATTACCTAAGAAGAAGTGAAATAAGTTTCCAAGAGCCATGGAAGTTGTTTAAGACAAATACTCACTGTACAGGGGGAAAAAAAAGCAATTCCACTGGACCATTTTCCAAATGTCTGATCTTGCAGTCCTTGCACGCCCTAATTCCCTTTAAAGTTATGAGTTTAGGCTATGTGTTGGGATTATATAACTATGTCTTAAAAGACAAATCCAAAGTAGTACAGAGCAAAATTATACACAAACCCAGGATTAGGAAAAAAAAACCCTGTAGCTAGACAAAAAACCCCTAGAAATTTGGAAAGAAAACTACAATGAAAATAGCTAGAGGTGAGGTATATTTCTAATCCCCTCCCCTAGAACTGGAAAATATTGAGGAGGAGTAAAGGGGCTGAAACACTGGAAGTTAAACAGTCTTGTCAAAAAGAGAAATATTTGAGTAACATTTCCTGAACTACTTTAAAAGGGAGTAAACTAACCAAATGCCATCTGAAATTGGCTGCATGCCCACCACTTTGGTTGACTTTAGGGTCAGTAAGGCAGAGGACAGACACAAGCAAGCATAGCTGAAAAATCAATACAAATATAGCTAAAACACAGATGGAATTTATTATAGAGCAGCTGGAAATGCAAAGAAAGAATTCTATGGATCTATACAGATGGTGTAACTTTGAAAAATATTCTCCAAGTATGAAAGTGCTGTACAAAACAAACAAGTTTAAGAAGTGGTGTTAGATGTAGTCATACAACAGAAAACAGACTGTTCTACTCTGAATGTCTGGCATAATATTTCTGATTGGTTTAATAACGTTACTTTTCAAATCAGTCCAGACTTGCTAATGAAGATAAATAAATCCCTCATATGATAATATAACATGTATGACAAAATCCATGAATTGGACAGAAAACAACTGCACAAAATAAAATGGGAAATTCTGAGTGATTTCTTTCCCCTTTGATTTTCTTCTAATAGATATTCCGGTTAAATTTTCAGGTATTTTGCAGTTTTAAAGAATTCCTGGAAACCTTTCAAGTTGTTCATCCATGTCAAGATTTTTATTCTGCAGGGAGTCACGTCAGAATCAACACAAAATGTTACCACGAAGTATTGCTAGTGAGTCATTGTTCAAGAAAGTCTCCCAATGTACCACTGCACAGGACAGTCAATCATATCTTGTAAGTTTTATATTTCAACAACCCCTATTCTAAAATACTCGGTAACAAGAGTGACATTTAAAAGATTTTTGTTAAGGATGTACAGAAGCCACCTTCCACACTAAAGAAAGATGCAGTTTCACTGTTATTTTGGGCCAATATTGAAAATGTAGTGATCTGGCCAAAAAAACTAACCTTTTTTTTTGGCTTACTTTTCACCTATATCAGCTTCTTAATTGATCTAGTCATGTGGTTTCATGATTGCTGGTGTTTTTGCAGGGGGAGAAGTTGTAAGGTGGGGGTTGACGAATATAGGTTTATCCTTTTTTTGTGGCAAAGTACGGCCTTTGGTGCACCATAAGCTGGACAGAAAACTACGCACTGAAAACAACATAAAGACACTAAATTCTGCCCTGTATCTCTTTAAGGCATATGTGGCACCTGAGACTGCAGATAAAGAGAATAAAAAACCCATAAACCTTCTCACTTAGAGACTGGACAAAGAATGCATAAAGAATATATAAAATACTTACAGAAAACAATGAAACTCAAAGGATAGCAAGTTAACAAAGAAGCAGGTTACAGGTATTTCACTGAGAGGGACTCCACCTACTTAAAAATGCCAGGTCATTTCTGAACCAGAGTATGCTTTTATTACCCTTCTTTTGTCTCTGTATTGAGACAAATTCCTTCTGATCCTACTGTGCAAAGTTAAAAAAAGCCCATCTGACAGCAATCGCACCCACGCTCCATTAGATCTTGCACTCCCACCTGATATGGTGTAGAATGGTTTACTCAATAAACATTAGAAGTTACTAAACATACCTCTCAGATCAAAACTGGAGAGGTACATTATCTTTTTTGGGTGCTTACACGAATGTTGATGTTGGTGAGAATTCAGAAGAACTTGTGAGAACAACAGAGCACATCAAGATTACAACAGCACACATATAACAGTTGGGAGACAGATATGAACAGTATCTGAACAAAGACATGAATTTAAGCAATATTGTTTTCTATAAACTGCTTCTCACATGAATTAATATAGGTGACTGTCATTCTTTAACAACAGCAAGCAGTACATTTCAAATTCTTCTTTTTCTGGAAAAAAAAAAAAGCACCATCATATTAACAAATATTACTTCTCTGTTGTTGTTTCTCCAAGACATCTGTGGGATATTTGAAATGTGGGCAGCACAAAAGCCCCATTCCCTCTTTAGTCCTGCAACTAGCAGTTCAAGGAGCAGGAGATTTCTACTTGGCAAAACAGCCTGGTGTCTGCATTTCTGTTGCTGGAGGGAGAGGTAACTTACACTACCCTATCTACTTGAGCAAACTTTCCTCGCTGACAATGACATTCACCTTGGGAATGCATTGCTAAGTATATCGGCAGAGAGAAACCTGCCAACATAACATGCTTGCTATTCTATCCACCAGCATCACCAGCTCTGTCCCTCTGCAGTCACATTGAAAGGTCTGTCAATGTCAGCTGCATAAGGCAACCACAGGTTCCATCTACCAAGAGTCAATATTGAGTGTCTGGTGTGTGTAATTCACCCTTACTGGATACAGTAATGAATGAAAATATACAATTGTGTCTGAAAGCGTTCATCTCAACTCGAAAAAGTATTACTCAGTCATGTAACTAAATACATTTGTGTGCAGTGGCCTTCAATCTAAACCACAGTTACTTCAGCTTCAAGTCACTGAACCAAGAGATCTGTAGGGCAGTCTGTCTGGCTGAATTTCCATGAGACAGGTTATGTCTCACTGCAAGGGAAGGGGGAAAGGGAAGCTATCTTGAAAGGATTTCAAGAACTTCTCTAAGCCTTTCCAACTACTTAGGACGAACCCTTCAGGATATACTAAGACTAAACTGTGATGCTGGGCCAGTTCGTGAGGGTAATTCTGACCACAAATAAATTTCAGGAATATTGCTTCACACTTGGTCCAGAACATAGATAGATGTGATGTCGGTCTTGATATTCTGCAGGACACTGTCAAATAGTTGTCTTGTTTAGATCCTTCCTTTGGGAGGTTCAACTCCTGACTTTGATTTGTCTGTCTGACGTAAGCTAAAGCTTTCCTCTCCTCCCACCTCATGGCTGAGGTACATAATTCCAAAATGTTTGTTGGTTTTGGGTTTTTTTTTTAAACAATGAAAAGGAACTGAAGGAGATTTAGTAATTATTATATATGGCTGAAAATGGGCCTGATTAATAATTTTCAGTCTGAACCATTTCTTGATCCCTAGGATAGAGAACAAGTTTAGGTAAAAAGTAAAAGGGAAGTACATGAAAATAAATCCAACGTTACACAGGTTATGTTAGTGAGACTGCTGTGGCCCAGAAAATGAACAGACAAAGCATAGAGCAGAAAATCCTCATGACATGTTATGGTTACAACTGCCATTTGTAATAAAAATCTACAGTTTCTTTGTAAAGTGTTATAAAATCAAAATGTGAAGTGTTATAAAATCAAAATGTCATTAAAAATTGTGTTATTCCCTAGTTCCCTATTTACCCAATTCCACCAATCAGTATTTTGGCATTGTTCCTCATTAAAAACTTCTACCAGTTTATAATATACTAGATAGTGAGTAAAAGTGAATGACTATGATTCTATTACTGTTTTTACTGAAAAGATATTGGTCAAATTCTCCCCAAGATTTTCAAACTCCTGCCAATCTACTTTCATAGCCACAGAAAGCAAACAGCCTTGCTTTAAATCTTTGTGCATCGAAGATGTAATGAGACATCTACAATTAACCAAGACAGGCACCAGCTACCCTTTGAATGTAGAAGTCAAATTAATTAGAAAGTAAAAATAAATAAGCAAAACCAGTGGAACTGTCATTCTAGTTGCCTAATAAATTTTCCACAAAATAGAAAGAGAGCTTTAAGTCAAGAGGGTATATACTTATATCCTCAGTATACTCTTGAAAGAGCACACAGCATGAAATTTTCCTCATTATGGAAAATATGGTAACACATTCATTATTTTCAGCAACATTTTTGGCTTTTGACATGAAGGAGATGTATAAACTATGCTAAAGTTGTCTGTATTGGTATTTTGGTTTTCAATTCAGAGTTCTAGTAGTGGGAGGTATAAGCAACCTAGCCTAGAAATTAGCAAATGACCAATAGCATTGATTTGAAAGGACATAAAAAGTAGAAGAAAACCAAGAAAATCAGTCCTCTTAGATGGTAAAATAACATTTGAGAAGAGCGAATGGAGCTCCCTGAGTCCTTCCACAAGATAAAATCATAACATGGATCGATGGGGCACCTGGACATTGAAGTGCTCATGGGCTCTGCAGACCAATAATCAAAACAAGCACTGTAAAAGCTTGCCTCCTTAAAAACATCATCAATGATGTGTGACCAGGCTCCTAATATAGCTTTCTTTGTGTGAACTGAGCAGTGTGCACAGCCCATATGCCTTTGCAAGCAACCTCTTACACAGTGACTGGTAAGCATTTGCTTCATGTCAAATGCTGGAACAGTTTTTCCTGTCACAATGGAAGACAATTCCAGCAGTTTGTCAGTAGCTGTAATTGCTCTGTGTGCTTCCTATACAGACCTGTACTCTGTGAAGTACCATGGTTAATACCAGACCTAACCTGATTTTGAGGCCATAAGGTCGCAATTTTAACAACCAGTAAGTTCTTTCATGAAAAGTTAGCTATTAAAATATTAAATATAGTAAATGAGCCATTATTTTAAGAACTTTTAATTCTGGAAGCATTTGAATTTGTTGCTAAAGTTCTAGCAATCAGATTAAGTCTGAAGTGCTTCATGTGTGGTCATGAGTGAAAATAAAGAAGTAAAATAGCCTGACAGTCAAAAACCTACAAGCAAGTAAGAGCTTCCTGAAATACCTCCCTTAGGGAGCTTGAACTAGGAGACAGGGAGTTACAGTGTGCTTCACTGTTAAACTGGAGCTTGGAATTATCTAAAGGAAAGACGAACTAACAACCCACACTGTGTGAAAATCAGTGGGAAGAAGTGCCTTTACAGCTTCTTTCTAGCTTAGAGTAAGTGGCTACAATCTTCCCTTGGACGTTTTTTTTCCCCTAACACAATAAAAAAAGGCTCCATTCAGATTCTTCTCTAAAAGGCAATGCATGAGTGTTTCTCATTCTGTTTCCAAGCAGACTGATAAATATATGCAAACAAATACATGCCCACAGGGAGAAGAGTCTGGTTCAGCACGTTAGTATAATTCATTCTGAAATGCTCAATTGTTCTGTCTGAAGCACCCAGTGTTTTTAATCTGCCCAGGAAAATCCTTTTTTATACTGCCATTTCAGCAAAAGAAAGCCATTGTAGAAGCCTATTTGAAGTTATACTTTTTTTGCTTTGTGTAAATAGAGTCTTATCTTTAAAATGAGAAAAACCAGCTGCAGTATACAGTTCATATCAATGCACATGGGTCCATGCTGCAGCCACCCACAAATATCCAAACATAGATACCCTACAACCATTTTTACGGATATTTAGACTAAGTGCTACTACAAAAACTACGTGCAATTGTACATTTTTTTAAAAAATTTTTTGCCTTTGGTTTTTTCCAAAAGCAGAGCTATGAACAGAAAAACACAGGCACAGACCCATTTTCAACACTGGCCTCAAAAGCTCAAAATATTGCATAGTGACATTAAAAGCAAAAAATCCTTTGGTAATGGAATTTTGACAGGTAACAAAAAATATTTTTGCATACAAACCAGGCTTTAGATAAGAAGCTGGCATTACTGTGTCCTAATTTATCTGATCTAGTTTACTTTTCTCTAATTCTGAGAGAAACACTCAACTGCAAATATTAGTTATAGAAAAAGAACTGTAACCATAAACCACAAATTATCTGCTTGTCAGAAAATAAAATTTGCCATATTTTCTGTCTGCTTTAAATATTTTACCTCAGTTTGTACTGTTTGATGCAGTTTTTGCTTTACAGTCTGATGCCTTACATAATTCTGTGAAGTGTCTCTATGGCTCTAAAATCATCATAATTCTACATGAAGAATATAGAATATATCTTTTTCTTCCTAGAAGATAAATGTTTTCATTACATTGTAAAGAGGTTTCAGTGTCTCAGACAAAGTTGGTCTTGGCATAATCTGATGGAGACCAACATGTAGCTAGGGACAAAGAATGGAAATGTTAAGTGGAACAGAAACATTTTCCATCAGTAATTTTAGGAATTTGAGTTTTCCCCTTATTCAGTCACTTCATCATCCCACCAGGCACCATTGCTACAGTTTCCCACCTATCTGCTAACACAATTGCTTGTGCAACTTGACTGTCATGTAACATAAATAACATTTCTAATAAATGATTATGATTTCTGTCACCTCAGAGACACACAATTTATTATTCTTCTCTCTCAAATCAATTACTAGTTGACCTATGAAGCAAAATTCACAGTTGCGCTGCATAAATTTGGAAAAAATAACTGTTGCTTAAAGTACAAGATGCAAGATTCCCAGTAGCACTATCACAATACAACAGAAGGAAAGATAAGCTTACCCTGAAGAGGACCTGTATTCGGTAATTTCCATAGTTAGGGTGTTTGTCTGGCTTTGACTAAACAGCAGAAAAATTGAAGGAATTTGGGGAGAGGCTACTATGTTTGAAGAGACAAGAATTGAGGGGTGGGAGACAGGACAGGGGGCGGACAGGAAAAGGAAAAAGGACAACAAAATAGGTGGAAAGGAACAGTGCTTTACATTGGTCTGTCCCTATGGAAGTTTCTACAGCTCTCCAAATGAGCAAGCATTCCCTCAGACTTTTGTGAAGCCTAGGGTGAAACTCACTAACAGAGTATAAATCAGTTGCAGGTGTTTCTTTGGAGTCTGATTTTCTAGGATACTTCTTACCACAGCTTTATCTTTTCAGTTAACAAACCTCAAGGGTCTGTAA
This sequence comes from Edolisoma coerulescens, assembly GCA_013397115.1. Taxonomy (NCBI): domain Eukaryota; kingdom Metazoa; phylum Chordata; class Aves; order Passeriformes; family Campephagidae; genus Edolisoma; species Edolisoma coerulescens. The sequence continues at coordinate 1,682,443 of VWZW01006009.1, read as the reverse complement.
ATCCTCAATGAGAAACAAAAAACCAGCAACATAAGGAGCAGATGAACCCATGGATAAAAATCCTGGGCCAGAAATCCTTACTGTTAAATTAAAAACCATTTATACTGCACTGTCATGAAACAAAAAAATAAAAACAACAAAACAGAAAAACCCAAGAGCAACAATAATGTTTCTTCCAGTAGAATTACTGAGCAGGAGAGCATCATTACTGGAATGGCAGGAGTTCTGAAGTCACAGCTTCACACTGAGATGTTTAAAGGTGTCATTGTCATTCAGAACCCACTGCCCACTACTTCCACCCTAGTGCCAGTGCAAGCATTTATGTAGGCATCTGCTGCATTTACTGCTTTTCACCTGGCATGGCATCCTGGGTTATTCTTTGTCTGATCCAAGGAAAGATCCATGGAACTAGCCTGGCAGAGGGAAAGACAGAACAGGGTGACAGCAGCTTTGACTTTTGCTTGTTCAAAGTGCATACTTGAGACTATAGCCTAAACTAATCCTCTCACATCTTTCTGTACTGGCATGTTGAAAGCAGGCCAAAACAGAAGAGGTCTCCTGAAATGTGTATCACTAATATTATCTATTACTGAAAATCCATAAAAAACAACTATGAAAGAAAAAGCAATATAAGGTACAGAAGACTGGAAATATTTCAGACTCCTATCCACCTAAGAAAACTATGTTCACTACAGCAAGATTAAAACACCTCCTTCACTTGCTATGACTATGACTTGCTCTGAAACGATTCTCAGCATTAAAAGTTCTATGAAAGATCAAAGCTGTACAGTGCACAGCAAAAACATTCTTCAAACAGAATAGAGGTTTCCTCTTGAGTACTAGAAAATGTATTTAAGTGAAAGAATCTTTAAAAAGGATTGTCATAGGAATCCACACACATACACACAAACACACACATGTACACTACTACCCAAATCATAACCACAGACCTAATCAAATTACATTTTAGATAATTTTTGTTCATAGAAGGAAGGATCTGACAACCCTGTTATTTCCACATTCTACAAGATGTGTGTAACATCATTGCTCTGAGGACTGGTAAAGAGTATAGCTGGATTCTATTCCAAGCAGCACAAGACGAAAGCATCTTTTGGGAGCTTAGAACTTACAGAAACTTACAATGGTTTACAAACATTCAGAAGAGATTAAATTATGAGTATCTGAAAAACCTATTCTCCTCACTCTCATGTTAATATACATAGCTCATTTCAAAGGGTCTTTTAGAAGTCTATACCTTTCCAAAAAAAAAAAGAAAAGGAAAAGAAAATAAAGAATACTATTTACTGGTATCAAACAAGAACAAAATCCATCTGAATTTCTGGCTAAAATAAGCTACATTACTGGGCTTTAAAATCTCTTTCCAAGAATCTCCATATGCATAGGGTATTAAGTAGATACTCCAGTAAAGCCAATGAAAATCAGAGTCAAGTCACTGCAAATTAAAATGGGAGTCTGAAAGTTTATGGTTTTGATATTTGTAACGTTTGGCACCGATTACTAAAACAAAATTTACAAAAATACCTTTGTCTTCTCAAAATTGTTTTGGCATTTATATCAGATGTTTTATGTTTATAATACTTATTTCTCGTTTTAGACAAAATATTTCTCTCTCATTCACTTTTTCTGGTTTAAGTTAATAACCTTCCTTCTAACCACAAATTAAAGCTGTAAAATACTTGGGCTGAAAACCAACTGCTTTCTGACAGCTTATGAGAAATCCTTTGACCATATCTAGAAATAGATTCTAATTTATGGGGGATACTAGGTGGTACAAAGCAATAACTAGAAGTGGTTACAATGTTTAAAAGTACATGGATTCCCACGCAAATAAGAGCAAACGGGTACAGAAGAACTCACAGAATTTGTGCTTATTTTCAACAAGGTCAACAACCAACAGCCAACATCCAAAGCTGATAGAGTTACTGTCTGAAATCTGGACTCCTAAAAATGTTATTCTGTCCTTAAATAACGCTGTGCTGCATTTTCCGTTGGCAAAAAGTTGATATAGTTTCTCAATGTTTTTTCTGAAACATTCCTTGGGTGAGTAAACATGAAATATACAAGTGGTATGCAACAAATTGAGTATAAACAGCTATTTCCTATCCTTAATATTTCCTTTAATAAGTTACATTTATGTTGTCCAAATCCCCAGCCATTGATTTCACAATGTTTTCACTAAAATCATAGTCGTACTTGTCTGTTATTACATATCGAGGTCTATCTGAAAGCTTTGCAGAACATCATTATCCACAGCACTCTTTCTAGATGTTTCAGTCCAAATATTGCCTGATCAGGCTTGGCAATCCAGTGCTTGCTCTTTCACTGTTTCAGTATAAAACGGGATTTAGATGTGGCTTCAGCAGGGGTTCTTACCATGTGCATGCCTTTTTAGAAGAATTACATGTAATCTTTCAAAGCTGTTCTTTTTGTCCTGATTTTTGTTTGTCATAAAAGATACACTATACCAAGATTTATTATAGAGAGGTAAATATTTTCTAAGTTTTTACTTTTATGCCATTACTGACACCAGTATTACTTGTATGGTTGCAGCAAAAGATATAAAGAAACACATACCTCACATGTTACCAGAAAATTTGGTTTTTCTTCAGCTATAAAATCTTATGAATTGCTGAAAGATTATTTTCAATATTTTTTCAGAAAAACTAAAGGATGTTTTGTGAAATTACCATTTGTTCTAGTGACTTGAAAGTTTGCTATTAATTCTGAATTGTCCTTATCTCATTTTGGAGACAATGCCTTCATGTATTTAATGGTTTAAATTGATGTCTGTTGTTAGAAGCACCATTTCAGTGAGCTACAATCTCTTTCTTTCTCGAAACTTATATAACATTATATTTTTCTTAAATAAGGGTTAACCTTGCCTTGCTTTAGTAAGGCTGGTTCTCTGGAAGAAATCAGAGAGGCTTGTTTAGAAAAGGATTTGACATGCATGCTCTGTCCTGGTCCGAACTGGCAGAACAAACCTCAAATAAAAGGCCAGCTACATCAAAGCCTCAGAAGCTCATCCACTAGTATATTTAGCTTACTTTAAAAACCAAACCAAACCAAACCTCTTTTCTTTGTGCATTGGCTACTTTTGATGAACTATACTTTATGTCCCATAGCATTTCTTGCAGGCTGTTCAGTTAGTTACCAAGCAAAACACCAACATGTCTGTATTTTCTCTAAGTTCTCATGCTCATATTCAAAAGCTTAAATCCAAAGTTTCAAACGTTCTGAGTTTCAGTTTGAAGAATTTATGGAAAGCAGCTAGATACCCTAAACAAAGATGACTGAATTATCTCTTTCACAATTTTGTGTCAGTAACTTTCTAGTAATAACTCACTTCTCATTCTGGCACTAGAACAACACCCAGCAAGGCTATTTAGAGACTCCTTCAATGTCTTCTTTTTAATACTTTACAGAGAATTGGGAGGTATATTTAAAATATCTCTTTACCAATCAGCACAGATGATTGCCCTGTTTTGCGTAGCTTCTATCCCTGACTCAGGTTAAACTGAAATGCTTTCCTGAAATTCACATATGATTTTTTTTCATGAAACCATTCTGTCATTTGTATGCGGATAACTTCTTAGAAATTCATGTTTATCAAGGATAAAACAATTGTCCTATAATGGTCCTACAACGGTCCTACATTTCTTCACAACAGTCTTCTCTCCACAGAGAGAAGCAGAAAGTCTTAAATGAGGTGTTAATAGCCCCACTATAAGAGGATTCTGATAAAAAATGTGACAACAATGGGACAGTAAACATGGAAATTTGAACAAAAAATTGTTTGTTTAAAAATGCCATAGGAGATGGACATACAGTATTCTGTGTGAAAATAAAATCTGGACTATTCATTGTTTTATAGTTTTTCCTTACTGAAACACAGAATCATTAGAATTGAAATAATCACCTTGGCCATGAGAATACTGTGGAATGACTTAAATAACTGAAGATAATTCAGCAGCATCTCTAATAACCTGTTTTATCTGTTTCAACACTTACCAAGAAGAGAGGGGTTTTTTCTCTCCAATTTTCCTCATTCTCAGAATATTGTGAGAATAGTATTTAGCACTTCATGATGTAATAAAATTATAAAATATGTTTGGGGAACATAAAATTCAAAAATTCTGCAATAAAACACATTACTGCAACTACAGTCAATTATGAAGCCCTATGAGGTAGAGACAGAAAAACTCAAATTCTCTTGTGCCTCTTGTATTTCTACTGCAAGGGACAAGGATTTACATGGGAAAAATAAACTGGACAAAGCAAAAGTACACCCATCAACATCAGAACTGCAGAGTCCTGTCTCAGGGACCTTCACATTTGTACCATCCGTCTTTAAATAAGTTAACAATTCTTTGTCTCTCATTTACACAAACACATAGATGGAAAAAAAAGAGCATAATATTTCCCTATGCTACAGCAAATGGCAGGCTGGACATCCGTAATTCTGGACATTTATAAAGTTTTTTTTTTTGCCCCTACCCCCCGGATATTTTTTGAGTCAGGTGTTCTGTATGCAGGATGTACAGTTCTCTGCTGTGGCATGTCATCAAAATCTTCTGTGACTTTAATAAAGCAAGGAGGAGGCTCATCACATAATCCCAATGGCTATGGAGGCTGAAAGGATGCTTATGCACACTGAGTATTTTCTGCACATTTCTAGGGTGTTTGCTGATAACCAGCCTCATGTTATGTGTTTTAGTGGAAGCTGAAGGCACACAGCTCTGCCTTCAGGGGCTGACTTGGCAACTTCGTTCAGACAAGAATTTACTAGATAACAAAGTCTGGAAATATCACAAAAGTCCATTTTAGACTGTGTTGAGAGTTAAGTAAACACGATTAGTAAAGGGACCAAAATGGTAGTTGTGAATTTCTGTTTCTGACAGAAAACACTGCTTATCTTGTGTTACTTTAGGGAGGAAGAGTTAATTCCCAGTGAGCATTATAAAAGTAAACAAAAGTTGAAGTGTATCCAAAACTGCAACTGAATAACATCTAAGCCAATATGAAAACTATTTCCCTAAGTATTTAAAATACTAGAGATATTAATTTAAAAAAAAAAGACAAAATGAAGCACTTCAGAGGACTTCTCGCTTCCGTATAATCTCCAATAAAAATTTTATCCTGTAAGCAGTTATGAAATGTATTAATTTTAAAGATGTAATTAATATGCACGTGGGAGCAATTAGTTGTCAGAAAATAAAATCAGACTTTTACAGTAATGTCTCCCATTTTATATATTTTGAATATTTAATTATAAAATAAAAAGCATTTTTCTCAAAAGTGCCACAACAGAAAATGTTACTAGTGAATTCTGAAAGACAGCTCTATACTTTAGGTAAAATCAGAAGCAAATTGCTGCAATAAAGCTGCTGTCACTTGCGTCTGCTTGAGCTTTCTCTCTGTGAGTATTAACAGGTCATTTTCTCAAAGGAAGGGTGCTATCTAACAGACATCAAACTTCCCCTAAACTACAGCAGCAGCAATCCATTCCATTATGCTTTACCTTTTGGAATGTGCTGTTGATGCTTCAATTTATTCACCTACCAGGGAGAATACACTGCTTCTGAACCACAAAATTGCATTCTTCGACCAGATCACCACTTGCATACCTATTGCTATTCTTGAAACCTGAAAAGATTCTGCAAAGATAGAAGGTTTACTTATACAATCCCTGTTATAGAAGTTGAACAAGCAAGAGGTGGCATTCAAGTACTCTGAATGCAGGCTCTCATTAGGACTCTACAGGCTTTAAGCTTAGTTAAGCTTACTTCCCTCATTCTCTTCCAAACGAAAAAAATAATAACATTGCACTCTACTTACCAGCACAAATAAAAAACAAATAAATCTTTAGTTTAAGAAATCAGCTACAGGTGGAAATTGAAAAGGAAACGGGTACAGATAGCAAAGGTGAAAAAATGCCAAAGGACTTGCACAATGCATTTACTGGCAAGGTACTTCATGAAAGTCCAGGAGATAAACTTAGATAAATTGCTGCATGATCACTACCCGTTAATGTTTGGCACATATACTGCACACACACAACATTACAGAAGAGCATTTACTTCCAGGTTCTGTGTCAGTCTCTAACACCAACAGAATAAGCAGAACATTATAGAATGAGAAAGTATCCTTCTGCAATCAGTGAGAAATTTTAAATATTATCCCACATACCACTTGCAGGTTCAGATATGTTTCTAATATTTTTTTACTTAATTTAGACATATTTAAAACTAAAACCAAGGTCTGGCATGTTAAACTCATATATTCCACATTCATAAATTACCATCAGCTTATAATTTGCGTGGCAGGTCCTTGGGTGAAACAGCTAGTTTATCAATAAGATAATATCTTGCCTAGTAATTGATGAAATAGGAACTGCAGGTACACTTTTGTGTGTGTGCATTGAGATCATATCCATTTCTGCATGCAGTGGAGAGGAAGTTCTGGTTTTACCAAAATCTTAATCATTATATGTCAGTTCCAAGAAGGCAGCAGAGCTTATAGGAGCTATATGATGGTTTTTATATTAGGAAGCTGTAACAGATTATAAGCAATTCCACAGCTACACGTACAGATTTTTTTTTAGATGGTCAGCACATTGACTGTTTCACAGGCATATATTAAACATGCAATATTAAGACGTAGAGAAATTATAAGCATTTGCACAAACTGAGATCAGAACAACAAATCAGACTGTGATTTGGAAGAATACCATAGGTGAGATTAATAGAGAAACATAATGGATTTGTCACTCAAATAGGTAAGAAAATGACTTAATTATTCAAACTCTAAGCATACTGTTAACACAGTCATTTTTAGAAAACTGAATACAGGGCCTTGTAATGTCAGTACTATTAAAGTGGACCAGTAAAAACATTTAATATTACAAAGAAGAACTTACCAGTTTCTCTAGAATCATTTTCCATAGTGTCTTTAATGAAACCTCTTTAATGACAATTTTCACATTAAAAATTTAGGCTTCTACCCTGCCTCTCTCACCCACTGAGAACTTAAGCAATTTGATCTGCATTTTATACATCCGTCAGGATCATGCAAGTATTTAATTCCTCCAAGAAGGAAAATGAATGCAACAACTCAACAAAACTCACAGAAAAGGAATTTCTACAGTAACTCCGACATTATCGTATTTGAAACGGAAAAGATGAGTTTTTCCTCTGACTCTGCTAAGACCCCTCCGAGGCCTCGTGAAGACATGATAGTGCAATAAATGCAAAACAGTCCTTATCCTGAATTGGTGAAGTTTATGCAAAAAGTGGTTCATTTGTCTGAATTGTGAAGACTTTTAATTGTGAAGACTTTCCATCAGAATGAAAGGAGAGAGAGAGAGAGGGGTGAGAGCCAGAGAATGCATGAGCAACAGCAAGTGAGGGAAAGGGAATGAAGGAAAAGCTACTTCAAGCTCAGTTACTTTAACTTCTTTTTTTTTTTTAATATTGCAATTATTTTAACAAAAGCTTTTGGAAAAGAGAAATTTTAGGAAAGTCCTTCCTTTAATTGCACTTTTCAAATCCAAGCAAGAGAAATTTTCCTCTGAATTGTTATTGCTATCTCCCATTTCCATTTTTCACTGCAGAAATGGATCAACAACTGCAACAGGATTTGAGTAAACTACTACCGCTTGTACTAAATTGACTTTAATGAAATGAATAACAGCAAGAAAATAGAAAATATTTGTAAATTTTCAGTACCATAACACTGAAAATGGTAAGAATTTCAATCATTGTGAACATCATCAAACAATTTTAACTGAGTAAGCTTCTTCACTCAGTCTAAAATGCTTCTGTTTTTTCTAAATATAGTTCCTATCCTTCAATTATTTTATGGATTTGGAAAATTCTGTGATACAAGTGTAAGACAGATGTAACAGAAAATGTTAAATAGGTTTTAATGTCATTCTACCCATTTTCAGAAATAGAGTTTTCAGCTACCACCATCATTCTCTGGATGTCAAATCAGCTTATCATGGATTCATATTTATCAGCTCTATAAAACCGGCAAAAATACAGACACCATCCCATAGAAAACAGGGGATTAAAAGTCAACAAATCAAAGGTTATTTTGATTGTACCTCCATTTGAAAACATGTTTTTCTCATCTGACTCCTTTTATTTTCCTTATTGCATTTCATTTAATTTCCTAGGTTGTAAACTTATATACAGTCTTCAGATTTCTGAGGAAATCTGACAGTTAGTTAAAACCCCCAATAAATTTATTTAAAATTATTTTCTGACATACAAGTGCAGCTGCCAGTTGTTTTACAGAAAACTCACTTTGTCCAAAACTAAACAGTTAATTAAATTCACATACCACTTAGTTATCTATCTGCAATTAAAAAAAAAACCCCAAAAAACTTAGGTATTATAAAATACTTGAACTGAGCAATCCTACATCTATTACTTACAGGATTTACCACAGAGACATGAGAAGGTGAGACAGAGGGGTGGCAAGAGAAGTCTTGATTGACAAACTCTTGGACTTCATTAAACCATGGAAAAACACAGTCCATGTATGTTTCTCAAAAAGTTTACAGAAACAGAAAGAAGATACGAGTAGAAACATTACAGTGGTCAAAATTGTTAGGGAGAGGGAGAAGGAAAGGGAGAAGGAGGGGAAACAAGAAAATTGGCAACTGTGTCTTTCAAATACATGTAGGAGGACATGAAAAATGTTTTCAAGCATAAGTCCATAAAATATAGATGAATTCCAGAATCAGGATAATGGAGATAAAAGAAAAAAATTTCAAAGAATGTGCAAGAAACTAGTACTTTGCCTGTGTAGAGTTATGTGCAGTGTGTCTCATACTGGGTAATACAGATAAATACATAGAATTCCACTTGTACTGAGTTGATGCTTCACATTCTTGAAAACTAAAGATATTTTATACAGTGCATATTACCAAACATCACAAAGATCTGCTTTAATAGGTCTGTGATGAGCAATAGCAACTAGTCAAAAGAAACAAAAATCCACTTCTTTTGAGAGGTTATAAGAGAGTTGCCAAGATCTCATCCTGAAAGCAAAACTCAGTGTTTACTAGGTGTCCAATTCCATTGGCTTCATACATGCTAATCATTTTTCTTACTAAATACACTGTAGAGTTTGGCAAGGATACCTAGAGGCCTGAAACAAGGTAACAGGCAGGAATTCTAGAACATTCCAGATACCAACCAAGTTAGGTTTTCATGAGTATTTTTTTTTAGACAGACGCTACATATATAGTATGTATTACCAAGTCTCCCAAAAGATAAGAGAATGACTATATTTCTATTAAAAAACAGTTCTACTTGATACTAAGGCCAACCCTTCACCATCCCCTGGAGACATATTCTATATTAGTGGTGGAACTATTGGGTGTAAATACAGCTATCCTGGCCTTTAGCTTTGGGGTCTTTTCTGCCTTCCCTACCACTAATTTCAAACCAAATACCGAACTTCTCCTCTGCAGCCAAATTCTAGACTTGTGCTTCCAATCTGGTAATCCTTCTGGGGTATAAACAAGGCCTCTGAAAGTGTCCAGCCTCTGTCTTTTACATAGCTTTGTCAGTGTTCTAGAAAGTATCCATTTATTTCCTTGACAGACATCTACTCAAGGAACACAGCTCCCTCCACTGGATAAGCCTTTTCTGTTCTTACCTCCATAAAACCTCTGAGAGAGCAATAAGGCTCCTTAGGACAAGAATAAGGCTGATAGAGCACGACCTGAAGCACTTGCTCAGTTCTTAGGTCTTCTCTGATATATTTAGTTACATCTGTTGATTCTGTTTATGAGAAAAAATAGCATATGGAAATTCTGTAGCTAAGTTTCGTAGCATGCACATTGAACCAGACAAAAGCAAAATGAGCTCCAACCTCCTGTTTTTGTCACCAGAAAACATTTCTTAACATGGGGCAGAAAATTTAAACACAGTTAATATAAGTAATTGCAACAGATAATGGCAGATATACCTGAGAACAAGGATGAGAACTTGAAATGACATACAAGGAAAGCTTAGTAGTTCAATCACAGTTGAAGGAAGCATGGAAACCATCAGGCAATTGCATTGCTTTAATAAAACAAAAATAATCTGGCATATGTCAGGAGGGAACAGAAGAATAATGAAATCAAGTAGCTATATAACTATGTGAGTTTATGATTAAACTTCATGAGCTAGCACCCTGTCCAGTGAGTCTCCCTACTCAAGTATGAGTTCATCCTCCTGCAGAGCATTTTTTAAAGCATGGGCATTGACCAACTGCAGGTAGGTTGGTAGGACTAATTGCAGGTGATTTCTATAAAAGGTAAGTTCCAAGAACAAGTTTATTAAAGAGCAAGCACTGCGAGCTTGAGGGTAGCCAGCACTTGAACTTCTGTTAAACAGGTTTAGCTTGTGCTTAGATATTTTAGCTACTTTTTGGCTATATATTAAAAAGCATGCAGTAAATTAGCTATTCAGAAGTTATCCTTGTTAAATACATCCTCAAATTATCTTCTCTTTTTTTTATTTCTTGAAGGAAAGAATAATAAAACAATTACTTATCAGTCCTCACATTGTTGCAGATTTCAAGCCAGTCATGTAGCTTTGAAATCCCATTCAAACATAGTAACTGCTTAACCCAACTACCATTCACATAACTATGCTTGTCTATCATAGAGAACTGTAGTGTCCATAATACTCTGAAGGTCATATTATCAAAAAGAACTTTATATTTATCTATTCAGACTCTACCAAATACATTTTCCAAAGGAAATGAGGACTGGCAGAACAAGCTTTGGCCAGTACCTCTCTCTGTCTCATAAACTGATATTGGTTGATCTTTTATTTTGATTTGTTCACTAATTTTTTTATTCAGCAAAGAACAGGATAAAAAGTACTGTCAAAACCTGTACAAAAGAGACAAGCAGACTTTCTAAAATAAATACTGTATTTTTCAACATTAAGCTATTTCCATGTCATATCTCAGTTGAGTAAGGATTTCCCGTCTCTCATTTTGGATTAGAATACTAATTTCTGTACGCAGAAGTTTTTTTTAATTTCTCAACAGACCTGGGTGCCAAAGGAAGTGACAGTGCAATCTTCTATTATATTATTTAAAAGCTCTTATCCTGAATCAGATGGGACCTTTTCCTAGGAAGTCACTCAGAAGGCAAAAATGACAGATACACTATTACTGAGACTTTAAAATTTAGTTTTCTTCTTTCCTGCAAACCAAACACAAAACTATGAACACCATCTGTTTCAGTTTTTCAGCTTCATCTTCTACAGCTGAAGTGAGCAGTCCTGGCAAATGGATTTAGTTGTATCGAGACAGAGTAAACAAAGGTGGTTCAAAACAAAAACTATATCCCTTCTCAACTACCTTCCTCCTCATAACCAGCAAAAGATGATATATTTACAATGTCAAAATTATGTGTAGATTGGATATTTATGTGGTCAGGGATGAAAGAATACCAAGGGAAATATGCATGCCATATTCAAAGCCATGTAAATATGAAGCACATATGATGATTAAATTGCAAGGATTAGCATGCAGAGAAACACTTTATCAGTTTGTTTGAGAACTCTATCCTGTGATACCAAGAGAATCCTTGAATATTTCTGCAGGAACTCCTTATCCAAAATCACACTGAGAACCTCTCAGAAAATGCTGCATTTTAGAAGAACTGACCATTTGGATTTCCTTTGCTTGATAATTTCCAAGTATTAAATCCACCCAGATTAGGCAAGAAGGAAAGAAACAAAAAAAATCAACAGAAATGTTTAAAAAAATCAATATGTTTCATTTCAATGTTTTTAGTTCATGACTACCAGAAAACTATCCATAAGCTGTTTGCAGATGGACAGTACAACATTTCCTGCTATATTTTCTGGTTCAAAGGTGCATCATAAACTGTTGGCATAGCATTCTACTCTACCTGGTTACAGAAAAAAACAAATTGCCTTAAACACACAATCCACCCCCCCATCCCCAACCTTTGCTATCCTTTTCTTAGAAAAAAGCCCGCTCTTGGTACTTGAGGAACTGGCAGTGACAGTTGCTAACAAAGGTATGAGAGAGGCAACAGAGCTATAAACCAACACTCAGGCAGAAAAGAGTGGGAGAACACTTTTGGAGGCACTAAAGACTTCTACAGGTTTAAAGCACTTGTTCAACTAAAAACTTAAAATGCACAGGCCCAAGCAAGTGGCTGAACTTGTGCACTAGAAGATCAACCACATCCTAGGCAGCACCAAAAGAAGCATGACACCAGCTTGAGGAATTTTATTCTCCCCCTCCTATTCCACTCTTGTGAGCCCCCCACCTGCAGTGCTGCATCCAGCTCTGGGGTCCCCAACATAAGAAAGACATGGACCTGTTTGTTTGAACAAGTCCAGAGAAGGCCGCAAGGATGCTCAGAGGGCTGGAGCACCTCTCCTGTGAAGGCAGGCTGAGAGAGCCAGGGTTGTTCAGCCTGGAGAAGAAAAGGCTCTGGAGAGACCTCAGAGCAGCCCTTCCAGTACCTCAAGGGGCCACTGGAAAAGCTGGAGCAGATAGGACATACAGTGATAGAACAAGGAGTAATGGCTTTAAACTGACCGGGGGTAGGTTTAGATTAGATATTAGGAAGAAAATCTTTACTGTGAGGGTTGTGAGGCACTGGAAAAGGTTGCCCAGAGAAGCTGTTCCATGCACGATCCCTTGAACCACACAAGGCCAGGCTGGATGGAGCTTTGAGCAGCCTGGTATAGTGTAAGGTGTCCCCGTCCACTGCAGGGGGGATGGAACTAGATAAGCCTTAAGGGTCCTTCCAACTGAAACCATTCTATGATTTTATTAATTTTCCCTCATGTCCCTGCTCGTCCTATAAACTGGATTACTTTCAGTGTTAAAACAAAAATCTGAAAAATTATCAAAGTCCTGTGTGCATCCCATGATGGTGGCACACACAGTACACATATTTCATGACTGTTTCAAGGACATTTGACTTTTCAAACTGTTAAAATACTGATTAGCTTTTATGTAGGCAGGGTGTACACTAAGTGTCTCCACCTGCTTAGGTCAGAAAACAGTGCCACAAGGAGAAAAAACCTAAAAAACAAATGTATCACCTTTAACCTCTCTTGTTTTTCACATCTATTGTTACAAAGAGATTCAGACTTTTATTGCTGCAGATTTTAAAAGGCTAAAGTTCATTTGTGATTACCCTTTGACACTATGTGAGCAAAGACACCAGTAAAGAGGAAATTTCTCAGCAATAACCGACACTGTTTTTGGATCATGCTATTCCTTGGCCTGAAAGAGGCAATGAAATGTGACTTTCAACCTATATTTCATAACACTTCCTATATCTTCTGTCTTCCAGTGGTCTCAGAGATTTTCACAGTGATCCAAGATTGCTAAGGAAGACATTTAATGCCTTGTTTTAAACTTACTGTATCTACTGCATTCAGTCCACAGGTAATTATAACACTTTTATTCCAGGAGGCATTATAACACTTTCTATTCCTTTTCAGGATTTGCAACTTTTGCATAAGAAATGAGTCTGAGAAAATGGGGGAAAATCCTATTTCTTAGCATATTGTCTCATAAAGCCTCTTCTATTTTCATATATTATTTGTTTACATTATAATTTAAATTATAAGCCCTAGTCCAAGTGCCTGTTGACCACTGAAATGGAAATGCTTTACAAGACTATTCCTTGTTTTAACTCCAATCCTGTTTAAAATGTATTGATACAAAATGAGAGAAAAAAGCATTTCAAATGAATCACCCACATGTTAATCGTGAAAACAGATGCAGAAAATGCTCTGGACTTGTAATGTTATCAAGGGATTAACTTTGTGTGCAGTTATCCTGCTTTACATTTTAGCAAATTTAGTTAGCATTAGTTGTTTCTACTACAGTAGAAAATACATGTAGATCAAGGTTTTATTGACTTTAACAGCAAGATAAAGATCCAAAGGTCCTTATCAACCTTGAAAGAACACAACAGATGAAACAAAAAAATGGATATGGATGGACCTTTGCTCATGAATGTAAAGTTACATGAATCATTGAACTGTTGCCTATTCTCACATATTCTTTTTCTATCCACCTCTTCTCAATATATTCTAAACAGTCTCTTACTGCTTGCAGATATCAAATACAATTATTATGGAAATAATTTCTTGCAGTATCTTTAAAACACAAGGCCTGTCAGGACAGAATAACTTAGAAGTGAACTTGATATTAAGCAAAATGCTAGCAGGAAGATCAAGGTAAGGATAATTTCAGTGATGAGTGAGTGAAAAATAGTAAAATAAACATTTTAATAAGGGGCATAAGAGACATTCCAGAAAGGACTGAACTAGCACCTTGGCAAAAGCAGCTGAGGCATTGATTAGAAAACACAAGAAACCATGAAAGAAAACTCATCTGCTGAGAAATGGAGACTGAAGCAACAAATTATTCAGCTCAAGAAACAGTACACTTTTCAACCAGAATGAACAGAAGTGTTTTTAGTTGAAGAAGTTCTATCATCTCACACAGGAGTGACAATGATGAATATCAACTAAATTAGCTCCTTATCTTTAGGAAATAATTTTAATTATAATCTGACCTTTTCCTTACTGATGCTACATGTATACTGCTTGATATCCCTTTAATTATGTTCATGGTTAGTTTATTCTTCATATTGTTATAAAAACAAAGACTTTTGAATATAATATTAAAAAGCCCCCAAAATTTCAGGATAAACAGGAAAAAATACAGCCATGCATGTAGAAGAAAATACTGATTATCAAAGCTTCATAAAAGGCAAGAAATTATATCTCACTGGTTTTCACTTTTAAAATACATTCTTTTTACAAAATTAACACAGCTTTTACTTTCACTGCAAAAATAATATTGTCAAAGAGAACTGGGTGAGATGGATTTCAGGAATTCCGACAATTCACCTTCATGGCATGTGTGATGCATGCCCATGCAGAATACTCCTCACAGTAATGCAATGAATAAAACGTTGATCATTCTGCAGGGGTAGGGATTGCTGCACTAATTTTAAAACTTTCAGACATGGCACTTCCTACTGGCTTGAGTTAATTTTAATGAATTAACTACAGAGAGAACTATCTACAGTTGCTCTCTGCATCTCCAAGGGAGAAGCCTGGAAGAGAATAACTCCCTTTAAGCTTATACTCCTTCTGGTCACTGCATATGGCAGACTTGGATTACACTCCGACACAAAGAGGTTAAACATGAGACATCTGCAGAGAAGCTCTCTGGTCAGGAAGCTCTGGCTCCACATTGTAGTTACTCTGAGTCTACGGACTTTAAAATGATGGCTTGTTACAAAGCCAACAAACATCACGCAGGTACATCCAGTAACCATACAAACACCATCTTTTTTTCTGTTACTGTTTTAACAGACACATGGAAAAATAATAGTAATACTAAGCCACTTGAATGAAAGTTCTTCATTTGAAACCATGGACATGTTATATACAGTTCTACAGAACAGTGTTGTGCCTTTTTTGCACACACCCACGCTGAGAATTATAAGGGGTTTAAGGCAGAACCTTCATACAAAGACTTCACACTGAAATTAATAGCAACACCATTTGCCTAATTTTGAGAGACGCAAAATATCTTAAGATAACATATATTTCTGGGGATTTTCCGAAACCTCATCTATGCATTACAGTATTATTGACCGGAAAAGTCCAAGGCACCGTAATAGCTCAACATCCTCCAATAGGTTACAGCAGCAGAGATCAGAATCACAGAAATCAGGGGGTTTTTGTCTTAGTTCAATGGTCCTTCCACCCTACAGAAACTCATGTTGCAAACAAGATATCATGAAATATTGTGCCTTTAAAAAGTATTTAGCATTACTGTCTTCTAGATTTCACTTTAGCAAAATATCTGGTATTGACTATTTCCCCAATTAATTCTATATATATTTTTCCCAGAAATTTTTTTATTTTGTCATAATAAACTCTTTTAAATATTCTTAGCACTAGACTGAGGCAACAACTAATGATGCCTTAAGGATTATTAAAGTGTCTGTAACCACAACCTGAACGTTTTCTAGGACTTTAAAAACACTTTTCAAGCCTGAAAACAACTACAGTAACTCTCTGTAGCATGTCCGCTCTTGCATTAGATTGAATTGTGATAAATCAATATTTATATTATATCATTATTTATAGGTGTTGGTTACAGCTTCATTGCCAAGATGCAAATGTATTTCATACTTCAAGAAAGTACTCAGTCTCTCTTTCTTATTAAATTAAAAATAATAATAATAAACCACAAAACCAAAACCAGCCTATCATTCCCAAACTCTTTGCAATTACTTTCAGTGTTGGCTGAAGAAACTGTTTTCAGAGAGTTCACAAATAAATCTGTTAAGTAATTTATAATTTGAGATAAACCTGAAAACAAAAGATTCTTTCAGAAATCTAAAATCAAAGTCAGTCTTCCTGAAAAATAAACTTATTAATGATTTTCAGAAGCTTAAATCCCTCTCCATAGTTAACAATTTAGAAGTTTAAATAACTTTTAAAAAAGGTTATAACAAGTGTGCTTGCTCTTATTCACTGCTAGTATATGCTGATTCTATCATCTAATACCCTACGGACAGATACAATTCCACAGATGAGTTCATTTCAAGAGAGATCATTCTCACAGTTGAGAGAGCTACTTTACTACCCAGCTTATTTTAATGTCATTATTTAGTTCACTTTTACTACGGATGCAGTTTTCCAAATGCCAAAAGCTGATTCCAGGCCTCTGCAGTCAGACGTTTCTTTTTCTCCTCTTGTTGGCACTCTTTCCCTTCCTTATGCTCTTACTGTGCTTGGGAGCAAAATACTTGGCTGAGGAGAAGGCAAGATTTCAATTTCTGACAGCAGCACAGACTTACACTGCCTTTGGCCAAGCAAAACATGTATCTTGACTGCAATCAAGATCAGTCTCTCGTGCATCAAGTGTTGTTAATGGCAAAATATAGGACTCAAGTGTAATTACACCAGGGATTCCAAGGTCATCAATTTGGACATCAGCAACGGAAGGGACTTTCACAATAGCGTCCCTCTCACATTACTGTGTTTTATGTTGACTCTGTGTTTAAAAACAAAACAAATTTTGCATACATAGCAGTGAACATTATACAATGAGAAGTCTTTTACACCACATTCTTTCCCTTATCTCAGGCAACCTCGCTTCTGGGCAAGAAAGCTCGGGGGTGAAATTTCTCTCTGCTGGAGCCACCATCTCCTTTCTTCACAAGTGGGTCTTGCAACAGATATGCTGGGTACACGACCACCTGGCTTACTCCTTATCACATATCATCTGCAAGTTGCCGTTCTCAGCAACCTCCCTCCCATATGTGCAACCACCACCATATATACTGCTATTTCACTACTCTGTCTTTCTAGTTCTTCCACTCCTCCTTCCCTTCTACAGTTGCCAGAGACTGCTTAGGATGACAAAGAGCAACAGACAGAAAACGTGGTGAGAGTACAAAGGGAATACTGTTGGCTTGCCGCCTCAAATGTATTTCTGTGTGTTTAAATTCAACATGACTGCTAAAATAACAGCATTTCTGTACTTTGCAAGTTTCCTGTGAAAACATGGAATAAAGCAAATGACCTTGCTAAGCTTCAAGACCATGTTTCATGCTTCTTAAACACATTTTTATAATTTACAATTCCTTCCGACTGTTGATGCAAATGAAATAAAGTAGCGTTTTAGTCCATCTCACTCCAAAAATTCTTGAGGGAGATGGAAAAGAGGAGTCTGCACAATGTTAAAATCAAACTATAAGTTAACAGTGTGCATAAGATCACTTATGCATATGGCATCACATTAAAAAAAGGTAAAAATGGTACTGTAACTTTTTTACCACTCATTTCTCTCTCCTTTCCTAGAGATTTGCCCTCTCAGATTTTTAGCTATAAGAGAGCTATTGTAATCTGTCTGAAAGCAGAATGAGATATGCCTTATACATAAACATAAGAAATAATAAAAACCTTACACACCTGAATATCCACTGACTACACAAACCCAAGTACATGCAGAAAAAGAAGACCTAACCAGTGTTGGAACAGAAATAGCATCCAAAAATCTCAGGCAATTATGATCTTTAGGTACGGTGACTAGGGTAAAAAAAGGCACAGAGCAACAGCCACTACACTACTTCTCTGTTTGTGACTTTATCTTAAAACTCTCTAAAGACATTGGTATATATTGGTACTTCCCTTTGACGAAGCACTCTGTAAAGAACACAAGTGTCTCTTGTATTCAGCTCTTCGGCACATAAATCACAGCAGCAGGAAAACTGGTCAAGGGACAGGCACAGTGATTGTCCATTTGTCTAATGCTAAATTGCTTCAGGCAAAAATTTGCTGTCAACAAATATCAAGTTTACAGGAAACAAAAAAAAACAAACAAAAGTACTCACAGCTTTGGTTTGGCAAGCACAGGTGGTGGCTCCTTTGTGGGTGAAAGCAAGACAGCTGGAGGTGGGATGGATTTATCACCATTTGGCTTGCTGCTAATCATTCCATTTACTCCATGAAGAGGATGAATGCCATTTGCTTTTTCCTCAGACAAACTGAGCTGCTGTTGAAGGTCTGTCACACCAGGTCTCAACTCAGTGTTGTTTGCTTGGTGCGTATCTGTATGTTTCTTAGGAGGAAGCTCAAGAGAGCTAATTTCAACTGGAGGAAGTGGTGAGAAGTGATGGAAATCATCACTAGAGCATTCCAAGTTGGCTAAAAGAAATCAAAAAAGAATGTCTCTTAAACAAGTCATACACGAAGTACGTGGTAAATACAAGGTGTATTTTCAGTTTTTTAAAGGTGAAATATCTTTGGTTTTGTGAGGATATTTTTCTAGTCCTCCTATTGATAATTTATGCTGAATTAGACACATGGGTGGCTATTAATTTTCTTAGTTTGCCCCATGCAAAAGGCACAACTAGAAACTTTATGGATCTCTCTAAATGTATTTCAGGAATCAGGGCACTAATGGAGATTGGTAAGTATGGACAACAACAGCTAAAACAGGACTTCCTGGAGTTTCAGGATCATTTAGGAACAAATAATTTAAAAATGCTGAAGAATGCATGTATACATGGCAACTTTGCAATGGCAGCTGGGTTAGTGTATCCCACAACAATATATATGGAATCATATCACAAAACTAAATATACCACGTCACACGGTTTTATTTTACAAAAGGCCACCTTTAGTAGCATAATTTCATCTCTTTAATTTTGCCTCTGCTGCCATCTAGTCTTGAACCCTAATGCTTAAAAATATGCCAGGCTTGTGGCAGAACTTTAAAAATGTATTTCACATTAATAAAAATATTAAACCAGGAAATGAACCTAATGAAATATTCAGTTTGCTTTATATGAATATACTGAGGTTGACATTGTCTTACAGCAGCCATTTGCCACAAAGAAAGCAGACTTACAACTTCACAGGTAAATTAATTATGTAAGATTTATGATTAAAAACTCCTCATTCTCTTTGTCACATACCTGAGCAGACAGTTAGTTGTGCACTGCTTGTTACTGAACCATGTTCATTTGTTGCTGTGCAGGTGAAAATCCCTGAATCTTCAGGAAAAGTTTCTGCTATTACAAGTGTACATATCTCTTCTGGAAATAAACAGAAAAATAAAGTGCATCATAAACTATTTAAAGTACCATGTAGTGTTTTTTGCACTGTATGTTAAAAGGATACCAGAAAGAGCACTTTTGCAAAGAAATGCTAGGAGAACTGCAGAAGAGCTTCCAACACGAATGGCTTTAAGGAAAATCACTTTGTCTCTGAAAGAAGTAAACTCGTCAAGCTAAGTTTTCAAAACTGGCTTGAACAGCAATTTTGCAGTTACAAGTCTGTGCAGTCATTTTACACACTCAATATATATATTTTTTAATGCAGGATAGTACTAATTAATACAAATGAATGTAACAGTTTCCAGAAACAATTAATCTTTGGAAGCTCTTTTTGTTTCTCTAAATAACACCATCAGTACAAATGTCACACAATTCTTTCTTTTTTTTCTGTATTTAATGCAAAATTCAGATCAAATCCCATTCCCAGTAAAACCAGAAAACATTTTATCACTTGCAATTATCGCTTCTGTATATACTAACTTCTGTATAGTCCAACCAGAATTAGAAACTCCAGATGCATAAATATTCCCCTTATGCAGAGTTTTGGAAAATAATTTCTGTCTCTGTCTGCACAGCAGTGAGAATGGATACATTAAAAATATAATAAAATCAGTACCCCCAAAAACTCTTCAGAATGCTGTGACAGACATATTCAGAAGCTGTTTTAAATTTGTTCATTCTACTTTGATAAGCCATGGTATATGCTTTGATTACAAGAAAACTTTTGTGAAGGATATTAAGTTGGGTCTTACAGTAATTTTTTCTAAATCAATTCTATCCATTTATAATGGGCACACTTAACTGTTTAGGCATTTTTTTTCAGTTTCTTCAAAGAAATCACTTTATTTTATTTCTGCTAGTAATAGTGCTCTTTTTTTTAAAAGATGTCGCAATACAGATAATTTAAATAATCCTACTATTTACAAAACATACTGATATAACTTTATACCTGGACCATGCTACATTGTGTGTCTCCTTAATTAATTCAGAGTTTCTTTTGTTTATGCTGATTTTTTGGTCTCAAAACCAAAGCAGGGTAGTTTTATAACATTCAGTTTAATTGAAAAAAAAAAGAAAAATGCATTTTGCAATTTGGACACTTACACACAATCCCACATATTATCAAAAAATCAGCTAATAAAAGCATATTGTAAAATGAGGAAAAATACTTTAGAATCTAATAACTTCCATATGAAAATTGTTCTTTAGAAGAGGTTCAGTAAGGTCAACTTCACTTCTTATAGTTCAAATAAGGAAAACATTTTCAAATAGTGGTTGGGTTTTTTTTTCCCCTGTGGAATGACAGACCACTGTCTCATTTAGACAGTTAATAAAAAAGTTATGGAATTTTTCCCATTTTAAATGACAATGTATTGAAAAGCTTCCTGTATTGGAAATGGGCTAAAAATGAATGACTGACTAAATATTTGGCTCAGAGCTGGTTCTCAGACAGCAGAACATGCCTTTTGTTTTTGGCAACGCAAGCCAGTCATTCTGTGTAGCTGCAAGAGTCATGTCTGGTAATACTGTCGCACGTTGGATCTTATCTAACACAGATGAAGATTAATGACTCATGAAAGGTCTTATCAGGAAAGTAATGGGTAACACAAGCTAGTTTTTGAACTACTGAGATCAGCTTTTTTTAGAGTCTTGGTGTGTCATAAGCAGTTGAAGCTGTATTGTTAACCACACGTGCGTACTCCTGGACTGAACTGACCCTGGGGATGTAATCTTATACACGCAGCATTCTAGTTTCTGTTCATTTAACAGCAGAATGCTGAAAGCTGGGTATTTCAGGACTGCAAAAGAAGATCACTCTGCCGGGCTGAGAACTGCTCTCTGAATGAGGGCAAAGGTGCTATAAAACATAGCAACCAGCAGAAGAGTCCTGTTTTCCAAACAGCAGAGCTAATTAATGCATAGCATTCTTCCAGCTTTTTAAGTGTGTAAAATGATCACATGAGAAGAGCTGATCTTCACTCTTCAGTGACAAAAGAATTCTACTGGATTCTACAATGATGTGCTTTGTTTACTGAGGAGGTATGATTTAAAATTACATATGCTAGATTGCAGCAATCTTTGTAAAAAAATTTTGAAGTAAATTAATGATGAAAATAGTCAGAGATTAAAATTTATTCTTTTCAGCCAGATGAACAAACTGCAACACATTTGTGATCAATCATAAGAAAATTGGTTAAACTGAAAACATAAAGATCCTAAGAACAAATCAAAAGGCAGCATGGGCAAAAAGCACGTGTGAACAACACATTGCCATCTTCTTTATCGATTTTCCTCCTCCAAGCCAAGAATCACTTGCCTCCAGGCCATTGCTAAAAGGCTTACTACTGTGGAAAGCATAGAAATGAAATACTAATTTGGCAAAAGAAAGGTTCTTTCAAGATTTCCACAACACACTCTGGATATACTCAGTGTTCTGAGTATTTTCCTAACTTTACATCCTGACCTACGTAATTATTTTACTTTCTGTTACTGTGCTAAGCAGAATCTGAAGATTTGAGGGGAATAATGTCTGTTCTACTTCCCGGCCATCATCAGCTGACAAATAACTTCATCACAGAAATGTGTTCCAGAAAGCAGCTCTGAAATGCTGTTCTCAGGGCCTTAAAACATATTTAACACTTGACTAAATGAATACAAAAGCATTTTGTTCACTGAAACATGTAAAATGCTTAGGCATGCAAGTACTTGACTGTTTTGTCAGTTCTTTAAAAGGAAAGATTACATTTTACAGGGCAATTCTTTCCCTTTATGGTTCATGAGTCCGTTAGGAAGAATAAACTTAGGTAAGAGAGAAAACTGTTGCATTTTAACAAATT
This sequence comes from Edolisoma coerulescens, assembly GCA_013397115.1. Lineage (NCBI taxonomy): Eukaryota > Metazoa > Chordata > Aves > Passeriformes > Campephagidae > Edolisoma > Edolisoma coerulescens. The sequence continues at coordinate 1,659,916 of VWZW01006009.1, read as the reverse complement.
CTATCACTGGCAATATGTTTACTTCAGAATGTTTCTCTGTTTTATATTAAAGGTAGAGTAGTTCTTACATCTGCAACCTCATCTCTGAATGTGGCCATTAGCTTCCTCCACTGTAATGGACACAGTTGGGGAAATAAGTACAGTCCTTTGCTAGTAGTTGTTCATTCTGATGCAATGAACAATTTCCACAGACGTAGGTTCAAAGCCCTAAGTTTTCTGATACACAGAGACAGTGGGAAGTCATAGTGGTAGTTTCCTGGTAAAAATCCAAAAAAAGAGAACTCTTCCAGCCTGCACAAAACTTGTGTCTTATTCTCCCTCATGTTCCACAAGTGTTTAGCTCCAGTTTAACTTAAAGCAATAGGCCCATCAGGTTACTTCTCATCCAGGTATCTGTGCATCTTTTATATAAAGAGAATAGAGAAGTGTGAAAATACAGAAGAATACGCAGAATAGCACAATAGATGGTAGTATAGCAGACCTGTAGATGCCTTAGCTTGCAGTAATGTAATGAAAAAATGTATTCAGTTTGCCTGTTTCTGATGATAACTATTGCATATAACTTCACACAGCAGCTCTGGCTTATTTAATAGGCTTTATGTCACTCAAGAAATGAACAGTAAAGTTTTTAGAAGATGCACAAAACTGACTATGTTTGAAGATATCTCAAACAGCACTTACAAAAGACTGATAAGAAAACTGAACAACAGGAAATGGGATTGTGAGCAACACAATGCAGTTTTAGGGTAGAGAGCCTAGGTGACATGATATGTAATCAATAACCAAGATGTCTGCTATCTAGCCAGATTGGGTACAATAAATGGGAACACAGTTACGGCAAGAAAAACTTTAGCCTCTAAAACGTTGCTAAGGTTTGAGGAGAAATTAAGCCATTTATCAGTGTCAAGGAAAAGTTTATGCTAAAGTTTACACTAAGGCAGGTATGATACTACAGATGCCTAACCCACCTAGTTTGAATTTAAGTCAGGTATACACATCAAGGCTGGAATGAATGCATTCAGCAACATAGCTGTGAATATTACTGTACTCCAATAAGCTTTAAATGTTTACAGTTGGCGAGGAATGACAAATTTTTTTTTTTAAATCACATACTACAAAACAGATCAGACGTTTACTTTGAATTTGGAAGCATCAACAAGCAAGGATAGTTGTAGCAGTCAGACTTAAGATGAGGTCACTGACAGGAACAGAACTCTGTAGGTATCTTGGGAGCACAAAGTACAATTGAAAATGTAATCGACAAACAATCATATGTAAGTAGATCAGACCACCCTAAATGAAGGAGAATTTTAGCCTATTTTCAGTTTTTCTTTTCATCTGGCTTCTTGAGATACGGCTCATAGGAGATTGTTCTCTCCAAGCACTTGATTGCTTCTCAGCAGTGAAAGAAGGAGACAGACCCTTAGTCATAATTCTTTTGTTTTCACTAGAAAGTGCAAGGATCCGGCATGCCTGCTAACCTACCAAAGCTTCTATGTTTTGAATTTCATCAGCTACCAGAAAGGGGGTTTTCTTGGTGCAGGGAAGCAGTAAGGATTTCTGTAACATTTCCCATATATTTTCAGTTTCAAACGTTGTGTTGGAACAGGGGGGAATTTCTAATGGAGTTACTTACTGGAGCAGAGACTCTGGAACACAGCCGTTAAACGGGGAACAAGAAAGCACAATCCAAGAGAAGTGAGGACTATCTTTTGAGATGTGTTTGGTGAACATACAGAGTATTGTGCTTAGGAAAAAAAAGCATGTTTTTGTGGCAATTCCCTGGCAATTTAAGCAAAATTACTTCATACAGTTTTCTTCTTACATGCTGCTAGACAATCGTTCTAATGTAATTCAATACAGTTTGTGGCTGTCTCCAGACAGCTGAGTAATGGTCAAAATATCAACAGCTGGCAAGTGATTCCATGGGATTTTTCATTCTCAGGCAGCCTGTTTTTGAAGGATTCAATCAGTATAAAGTCAAAATGTCCAAGAAAGAAGTACAGAACAGGTAATTTGACAAACTGTGATGTTGGCTTTAAGTAATCTGACTAGCTATTAATTCACAAAGCAGTCTGGAGGGATTTGCAATGCAAACTGATTTCTGTCTAGACAGAAGGGAGTGTAAAACACATTAGAGTAGATAGAATGTAACAAAAAAAAGGTAGCCAAAAAAACCCCCTTACTTCTTAATTTCTTACCTGTGTGAGTTCATGCAGTATTTTTATTTTAAATTATTAATACTGACCAATCAAAGGATAACCAATATTATCGAGTGCTATAAAGTGTTTAAGGATGGCTGGACTTTGGTTAGTAACACAACAACTCATTACAATTTATGTAAAATTCCATGAATGTTTTAAACTTGGAAAAATTTTTAGAAAACACATCCACGTTTCAAACTTTTGAATACTTATCTAGCATATGCACATTGGTTTTCCCTATCAATCTTGCATATGTATTAACCATCTGCACTGAATAGCAGTTATGTGTTTGCTCATGAAAAATTTCCTCTGAACGCATTGTTTAGTCTGGCTTCTAAGAGTATGAATTACATCACAAAGCAGTGCTGCATCTATTAGGTTTCTGATACCCACATCCAGCCTCCTGTTGTAGAAATTTTAAGATTCTTCATGACATCCTAAAACTCAGCGTTACTTATTACCAGTGGTACTACTACTATACAAAACACTGCTCATTATTTATGCCAAAAGGAAATATTTACATTTTGCCCAAACTTTATTTACATTCCCATTGCATGCACAGTGTCAATTCCTACACAAATAAGCCAGTTTACTGTCATGAATTTTTGTAGTGAGTTAAGACACTACCTTATTTAATAGGGTTTAGTAGGAAAAGATAAGTGCACAAATCTAAAGGAATAGTATAGTACTTAGCTCAATGAATCCAGGGAGAACAAAATATCAAACTGAAATTCTTTCAGAGTGAAAGCACAGGAAGGTGCTCATAAATATGTATTGCAACATAATTACAAGCATGAAAAAAGAAATAATCCAACAACAAACCAGACAGACGGCAGTCAGGCATCCGCTCCTATTATGTCTATAAAACTGCAACAATACAGATACCAAAACTGGTTTGAGATGTCTTCCTGTTCTTGCCTTGCCAACTCCCTTGAAAATGGTATGAGATACATCGACATTAAATAAGTTTTCTGTACTTGAGAAGACTCAAGAAACGCACCTTTCATGTAAGAATCCATTCCCTAGTACCCTTTAGAAGACTTCAGATATCTTCTCTCAGGGTCTGCAAGCTAACCAGAAATGGGAAGAATACTCAGCACTTTGAACACGATAGTGCAGGTCTGTGAGAGGTCTGGCAAGGTGATGATCTCTTTGGACTCAGAATCTCACCTTCTATTTCCTATTTCAGGTGGCAGTTATGAAAGCAAGTTGATAGCTTTGTGAACTAATATCAACATTCTTACTTCTTCCACAGCAATAACTGTCAGAGAGGCTATACAAACCTTGCAACCATATGAAAATTAGTTATTGGTGAAAAAAAGTCTTCTAGCAAGAAGCATAATATAGGCTTTCCTTTGAACTCAACTATTCATACAAAGGAGACCTTTTCTTTCTAGCAAAAAAGCCCTTCTCCTTTCTACTAGGTAATGCTGCATTCCTACTCTAAAATATTTAGTTCATCTAGCATTATAAACATTAGGTTTACTAAAGAGGGTGAAAGGGTAAAAAAAAATTACCAAAACTAAATGAGCATTCATGACTGTGAATTTTGACAGGAGAGTCTTAAATTGGATATTAAAAAGAAAAACTCTAAGATCAGCTGGTAAATTTATACTTCTGAGAAACTTTTGTGTAAAATTTCACTCCTTTCAGATACTATCATGTCAAAGGACGAAGTGAACACAGTTCAAGTGATTTTGTAGAGAAGAAGATCATAGTAAGAATGAGCCAGATATACAAGGTACAATTCTGATGATATTTGTAGATTAAATCTAGAAAAGATTTTGCTATTTTGACAGGAGAAATGTTCCTCTGAGAAGGGCGGAAAAAAGTCAACCTACTGATCAGATTATTTTTTCTTTTTAAGTTATCAAGAAAACAGCTAAACTGGGAGACTTATTCTGTAATATATATTAAAGGAGAATGTTCTAAGAAAAATACAGAATTTAACATATTTCAACACAAACCTTTTGTACTTTATCTATTTTTATATCCAAAGGCTTGACATGATATTGCAACTCTTCAAACTGTTTTGTACCCTAACTTACAATATTTAAACCTTAAAGATTTTGTTATGATTATAAAATACTAATAGCCCATTGTTAGCACTTGGACATGTTTTAATTCCTCATTAGAGGTTAATTTGGTTTTCTGATACTCTTCTTTCCTTCACATGGCTCATATTTCAAGCCTCCACAAATCAGATCATTCAGTCACAAGTATTAAGGGCATCAGCTAATACTAGAGATGATGATGTTGCACACCATGATTAACAGAATTAACTGTTAAGACAGAGCACGCACACGTGTGTGCGCAATGTATATGTATAATGGACATGAGGTAAAATTGGTATATCACAATTTTGTGAAGTAGCAAGAAAATTAGTGAATAGCCGACTAAGAAAAGAAGATTTTCCCCTCTTTCCTTCCTCTCATTTCCATGAAAATTAAAGGAAAGCTGCACTTTTCCTAGTCTGTATCCTCATAGTCACAGTGCTACCTTACAAATCTCTCTGCTGCTAGGTCTGTCCTGCCTGTCAATTCAACCCCTCAGAATTTAAAACATCCCCCCATTGCTAACATCCTTCAGAGACACTCTGGAAATACCCAGTCCCAAGAAAGAAAACTTTTCTGTTTTTTTCAATGTCATAATTAAAACTCTCTCCAAATTCAAGAGCATTCAAGCACAACTAGCTACTGTCTCAAAGCAAGGTTCAGACTGTATCACTGTCTTCTCTTCTACATGTTTGACTTAGAAACATTAAAGGACATTCCCAGTCTTTTAGCATCCACTTACTATTCCAGAATCTACCTCGGTATATAACGACATATAAATGTGAAAATGAAGCAGTCAGAGAAAACCTGTAGCTGGAAGAACACTTTTTACTTGCTGAAATCTAGGACTTTTATCTTGTGAATAGCCTAGAAAAATTCAGTGCCTCTTTTTTCTTTTTTTTTTTTAGGATCAGGTTTTACTTGTGTTTAAGACACATCACATCTACCAAGCTGGATTGGTAAAACTAGCACTTAGTGGTTGGGTGTTATGTAATTCTTATGAGCACCATTTGGGTAATGGAATTTTGTGGGATTTGTCCTTTTTCCCTCAGTAGCAAGCTAACCATCTACTTTCTGAGAACAAAGTTTGCTTCAAAGCTTTGAGACTCTCCTTGCTGGTCTAAATGGAATTTACTGTTTAACTAATAAAGGAATTGATGTAAAGGACAGAGTACAGTATGGGAGGTGTGATAAAGTAGCATTGTCTTCAAGGGGGTTTCAATTTACCAATGTTCAGCAGAAACACTTTTCTATTTATGGCTTCAGTACAAACTCAAAGAGCTAGCGAATCGAGAGATTATTTTTTCATATGGTTCTTACCAGGTTCAGTTGCAGATCGAGGCTCTGCTTATCACATCATAAAGAGGGGAAACAAACAAGAAAAATTATATTAGAGATTACATTAATAAATACCAGTGTACTGAACGAACATGTTATACTGAAGTACTGTAAATAAGTAGAGAACCTGTACAGACATTACAAAATCAAGAAGATTTAAGTTGTTTGTCAGTAGCAGCAGTTCAGTTATTACTTCTAACCATTAGCACTGAAATGGGAAGAGGAAATGACTCTGTCCAAAACTGAATCCTGACAGACTAATTTAATGATCTTTTTCCATCCTGTATTAAAAGTAGGCACTTCAGAATATTGCCTGAGCTGGTTTTGGCTGAGTGCAGCTGTGCCAGATGTGCTAGAACTTCAGTATGAACTGGAGTCAAAGGCAGCCAAGTGGGATGCCACAACTGGTATCACTAATGTGTTTTTCTCAATCCCTTTGGCAGCACAGTGCAGGCCAAGTTGGCTTTCACTTGAAGTGGTGTCCAGTACATCTGGAATTGACTGAGGTGAAGACAGCCAGAACCTCTTGTTGCTAGCCAGGCTAGGAACAAGGGGAGGAGTTAATTGCAATGTTAGACCCACTGCTCTGGTCCAGGGGGACCAAGGGTGAAGATTGTAATGGCAATACGTTTAAATCGTTGTAACCTGTGATTTGAGTTGCATCTTATAGGAATTACTAAATCAGGAACAACATGAAACAATTGAGGAGAAACCCTCACAAGGAGCAGTGCAAGGGCAGTGGTGACCAGGCAGAGCTGGCTTTGGTGCCCAGTAAGTCCATGCACCACACCACCTCTCCTGTCCTGAATAACATCATAGCAGATGGAGCCCAAAGCCATGGACTAAATGAACTCAAAGTATGTTTTGTGAAATTTTTCAGGGATGATGCACAGACTAATGGAATTATTTCTGTGTATTAGATCAAAGCATGAGAAGTGGGTCGGTGGTTCATGAGGATCTATTGGCTAGTGTGGGACCTGAGCATGACATAAATGGTATGGAATAAGGGGGTGGAAAATGTCCTGGTTTTAACTGGGATAGAGTTAATTTTCTTCACAGTAGCTGGCATGGGGCTGTGTTTAAGACCTGTGCTTAAAACTGTGTTGGCAACAGAGAGACTTTTTCATAAAGGCATTTTCTGCTACTTGTATCTTCTGTGAGGAGGCTCAGGATGCACAAGGAATTGGGAGGGAACACAGGCAGGAAAAACTACCTGCACTGATCAAAGTGACATTCCATACCATATGACATCGTGCTCAGCATATAGATCTGGGTGAAGAAGGAGGAAGGGGTGACATTCAGAGTTAGGATGTTTGTCTTCCCAAGCAACTTACAGTGATAGAACCTTTTTTTTCCTCAGAATGGCTAAACACCTGCCTGCCCATGGGAAGGGGTGAAAAGATTCCTTTACAAAAACTTTACAAAAAGTTTTGCTTTGCTTCTGAGACTTTTGCTTTCCCTATTAAACTGTATCTCAACCCATGAGTTTTCTCACTCTTACTTTTCCAATTCACTTCCCCAGCACACCAGGGGAAAGTGAATGAGGATCTGTGTGCTGATCAATTGCTGTCTGAAGTTAAACTATGACATTGCCTTACTTTTTTGGAGAATTCTGAAGTCTGGAGAATCTTGAATTTCAATGCCCTGTCGAAACCACTTAACATGAATGGGAGGGGGTCCTCTGACCCTGCATTCCAATACCACGACTTGTCCTTCAGATGCTGTGGCATTTTGTAGCTCCTGAAATATAAACATCAAAATTTAAATAAACTAGGATCATTTTACATTCTTAAAAATTGTCTTTTCTTCCCTTTGTAATTCAACTTCATTTTATTGTGTCATTACATTTTTGCAATAGACATTTTCTTTCATTCTGATTGAATTTAATACATCTATACAGTTAAAAATTATTGAATATGCCATATTCAATGTACAAATACATTCTTAATAAGACCAAGGATGGGAAAAGTGTAGAGGTATTTAGTTCCTCAAATTAGCACAAGCAGATCGCTGCAGTTTGAGCTTTCAGTTTTTATTCTTATTCCACAAAATGAAATGAAAATTCTGGAGCTAACTACACATCTATTAACTTAATCCTGAGAGAGTTGCTGAGCTGCTTTCAGGTCCAGCTCTAGAAAGTGGAGTTGCTTTTAATCTGAGCCATATATAACAAACCAAGCAGAATTAGATGACACCAACATGATTAGGATATATTAACTAGTGTATGGATAGCTTCTGAGACAGTACTCTGACTTGTACACATCTGAAAAATTCAGGAAAAGTCTATATCTTTAATGAAGGGCTGCAGTGAGAGAGAAACACAATATTTTAAATAACAAAATTGGCAGGTGATAGCCACTATTTTTACCTCTGTTATCTATCTTAAGATTATAAATCAAAGAGCCTTTTTTACTCTGCAGTGTGTGTCTCATTTCCTTTGCAATTAATCAACAAAGTTTTAGACCATAATGCAGCAAAGCACTTGAAGTTAGGTCTAAGCTCAGAGTTATTCCTAGTTTCTATTCATGGATCTCTAGTTAATCAAATATGTAAGAATTTTGTTAGATGGAAACCTAAAAATCTTTGAGCTGTTCCCTGAACTTTGTATGGAGAGAAATTTATTTCAGGAAGCTGGATTGAGACTACATTTTATTGTTTGTAGCTGGTTTGTTTCCTCTGTAATTAGTTTTTTTGGTTTGGTATGTCCCAGCTGGCATAAGCCAGTTAATAATGGATTTCAGGGACAAGAGATAGGAGCATTAGGAAGAAACAGTGCAGTTTTGGTTGCTTTGGTAGTTTCTGGATGGGAGATAGATTTCTCTTGTTTCCCACTCTGACTTGGAAATTGCCTGTCTCCCAGCCTTGCAGTAACCACATTCTCTAACCTCTTGCACCTCCACTATTCACCCTCCTATGACACATGCAGTATGGGTGCAGAATTACGAGGAACAGAATCAGACCTTTCTTGACATGAGACAGGAATATGATGGAGCCAAGCTAGACAGCTGTAGAGAGCAGGGCATACTCGTGCTTACTCTTATCTCCAGGCAAAACAATTTGCTGTTCCATATTAATTTTTAATCAAATGTTTTCCTGAAGTAATAACCAAAAATACTTCATTTTGGCTTTAACAAATAGTGATTAAGTAATAATTACTACTATAGGAATCACTGTTTGAGGCACAATGAAATAATATTTTCAATTGAAAATTGAAAGTTGTCTTTTATAGATTAGGGAATCCTTCCTTTTAGCTGCTACCTAATTCCCAGTTCTTCTGTTTGATTTGGGATGAATGCAAAGATAAATATTGACTTAAGTAGTTGCCCAAGAAATACTGAATAGAAATTTCTCTTCTAAAAAGTCCATGTATCAGAAACAGCATGATCAGGAGGACTACAGAAAGGACTGGCTCTTGTACTCAGCACTGGTGAGGTTGCACCAGGAATCTCATGTTCAGTTTTGGCCAGCTCAGGAAAAACATTGAGGTGCTGGAGCACATCCAAAGAAGAGCAACAAAGCCAGCCAAGGGTTTAGAGCACAAATCCTATGAGGAGCAGCTGAGAGAACTGGGGTTGTTTAGTCATGAGAAACAGAAGCTTGAGGGGATGTTATTGCTCTCTACAACTACCTGAAATGAATTTGTAATGAAGTGGGGATCGGGGTCTTCTCACAGGTAACATGGAATTGGACAAGAGGAAATGGCCTCAGGGTGTGACAGGGGAGGTTTAGATTGGATATTGGCAAAACTGTTTTCACAGAAAGGGTTGCCAAGCACTGGGTGCCCAGGGAAGTGGTTGAGTCTCCATCCCTGGAGGTATTTAAAAGACATGCAGAAATGGCACTTACCAAGCTTGTTTAGTAGTGGGTTTGGCAGTGCTGGGTTATGGTTGGGCTTGTTGATCTTTAAGGTCTTTTCCAGTCTAAGTGATTCTATGATTCTTACCTTACAGGTTTTTTTTTTCTAAATCTGAATTTAAAAGCCTGTGTTATTTGCTCTTGTCTATGGATACTGAAAAGGCTTCAGCAGGAGATTTCTTCAGCCCTCTGCAGCATTTTGTGAGAGTTCTGTCTTTCCCATGCAAACTATTTTAAACCATGTTACGGTTTTGTAAACTTCTTGCACCTGAAATTTGTTTTGCAGTATTGTTATAGTTCTAACTAGAAAAATATTTAGAAATGAGTGTCTTAAAATTTGACCAATCCCCTCAAGGAGTGGATAGCCAAAAGACCAATTACCTTATGCCATTTAACACACTTTTGCGAACTAACATATAAAAGCCTTTAAAAAATTATTAAAGCCTTCCTTTTATCCCTGAGCCATAAATTTCATGTGTTTCTTCTCTCGCCATCCCCGGCACAACAGCGACACTTGTCAGTAGATAAATTATTGTGAATGAGGCTTTGTCAAGACTATGATATGTAATTGGTGCTTACCTTGCTATATTTTACAAAGATTTATCAGTGGAGAACAGTCATGGGCATAAGACAAGCTCATACAGAATATTCATGTAAATCTGCTAGTAGGATGCATAAGAACTTCATTGCTGCAGTGGAAAAGTATTTTCTTAGGAAGTCATTGATACTGAAAAGTTTGAACATGATCAAACCTTCCTGCACTAGGATATTTAATTTTGATATTTTGTTTTGGACTATAAGAGTATGATATAAAAATCATGGTGGATAAAACTTACCTTTGTAAAAATAGGTGCAGAATAGATAGGCTTGGGTCCATCCAGATGGTGCAGGTATGAAGTAGGGCTTTGAACCTGCAAAGCAATGCAACTATGCTATGAAATGGAAAGAATACTAGTTTCAATGATACGGCCTCCATGTATATGCAAAAATGCAAACTCTCACACGTGCAGTCTTATGATGGCGTTCTCTTTCTACCACACGTCTGTGGGAGACATCACTATTTCACGTCTGTTATATTCCTGAAATCAAAATGCAAGCCTTGAAGTCTTCTATACTTCTAATGAGAATTTTGTATCCAACTGTCTTTGCCGAAAAGTATTTTGGGAATTTGACTCCTGTTAATATGATTCAAGTAAATCCTTTGCACTGAAGCATTTTTGCTTCTCCTGCTACTACATCCCTTCACTGATGCAGTGATAAATAAATCCAGGTACCTAAAAGCTTATCAAGGTTAGCCTAAGGAAGGAAAAAGAATTTACCATGTACAGGCTGACAGAGATTTTTATTTTGTTTGTATTTTATGATTTAGATGCAAACTCTAATTCAGCCACAGTGGCATTAAAGACTTAGTAGAAATGAATGAACAACGATTTTCTACAATTAACATCGAGGTAGTAAAATCTATTTTTCTCTAAAAGGCCCAAAGAAATGACAGCAATATTAAATTTAATAACAAAATTTACAACTTTTGCTAAAAAATATTGCAGGCATTCATCTGTAGTACATTCTTTTGGGACTGGAACAAGTCACTATTGAGTGATAAACTCTGTAATTTTCATCATCACCAGATCTGTCTGCTGCTCACATGGTGTATTGATACACATTGTGTAAGAATCCATATGTATATTTACTTTTATGTCTCATTCAGTGGATATATGCTTAATTTTTAAAAATCATAATTGTTAATACAGTAATGTAAGTTTATAGTTTAACAATATAATTCCTCAAAATGACAGTTTTTCAGGAGTTGTAGAATTTGGAAGAAAATTTGAAATACTTTTACTCATTTAAAAATTGGTGTCTAAAAATACCTGTGGACTGGGCACAGAGATAGGTTGAATTACAGCTGTGGTCACTCCAGATTTTGGTGTAGAAGATCCTATTGTCAAGGAAACAGAAGTGCTTTTCTTCTGGGCCCTGAAAAATAAAAACCCAGCAAGCACTTTATAGGATCTTAAATGAGAATATGCTAGTTTTTAATACATAAGCCACCTTGTACTTTCTACACATTCAATTATGTCATTATCAACTGAAAAGATCAACATGAATGATGAAGATCAACAGGATGGATGAAGCTTGAGTAGAACACAGCCTTTGCTTAATTTACACTTCCTCACACAATAAAAAGTACTGATTTAAGATGAAATGGAAATGTGTTTTGTTTCTTTAATTGTAGTCCTCTACATATTTCTTTGGAGGCACTGGACTGGGTGATTACAAATGAAAACTTGGTTAACTTGAACTTACTTCTGAATATGAAAAGTTGGTATCAACAAAATTGTTGTCAGGGTAAGGCCAGCCTTCTCTGACAGAACAAGCACATTAATACAATCTGCAGTTATAATACTACACATTTATATCACATGAGAGAAGTAGAAAAGACAAGACATACACAGATGTACCCCAGATGCCTATTCAGACTGTAAAACTACCAAAGATTTCCCAGTATTCCTTATTAAGAACATTTACACAATATTGGTACTGCTTTACACACTTACTGTGGCATTGCTCCAGATTTTAATTTGAAAATTAAACTTTCACTCTCTGAATCTGTAGAACTGGCACCTGGAAAAGAAAGTTTTTTCAATAATCTCATATCTTTTTACTGATTTATTTAATGTTTAGATTCCGAAGAAAAAACTATGATACTTTTGCATTTCACTTCAAGAATTGAGAACGCTCTGTAACAAGCTATGGCAGTTTTTTTATCTGATAAAGATTGTAACTATGTACTTTAGACAGTTACAGAAATCATAACCATGCCAATTTAATTGCACACTGCTTTCCCTGGGCTCCTAGCTGTCTCCCTTCATATTGAAACAAATATGGCCAAGACAGAAAAAAAAATGCTGACTACTACTGCTCTACTGGAAATGTATAATTTTATTTACTTAATTTTTAAATTTGAAGATTAAGCAAACATATGGCTTATACACAGATAACAAATCTTCAAATTTAAGTAAGAGCAACTCAATATACCAAGATACTTTCAGACTAAACTTGCTGCCCATGATCTCTACATTTCAGACTATTTACATTAACCTACACATAACATTTATGTACTGCTGTTTCTTGCCAGTGGAAGTATTGATATAATGTGTGTGTTTGGCAATACCCTGAGCTTACATTAAGAAAAAAAATATGAAAGCATTTATTCCCTTTGTCCTAGTTTTCCCTAAAACAGATACTTCACACATTCATTCTAGACATTTATGCAGTATGTAAAGAATTTGTGCATATATATGGGTAGCTGTATGTTTAATACAAACCATAAGCACTTCATAATCAATATGCATAGTATAGCACAGACAGATTCCAATGAAACAATGCTGGGACTGAAATACCCACGTACCCTATTGATTTACAAAGTTTATGCTATAAAAAAATCAAAGCACTAAGTAGCACAGAACAGATGAGAAGTGAGAAGCACATGTCCAGTCATCAAAGTGGGTCTACATGAAAGGATTTCTTAAGAACACAGAACAACCAGGTCTTGCATGGCTGGGCCTGCTGCACAAAAGAAAGTATGACGCATCAGTGTCATCAAGTCTATTAATGTACAAAGCAATGCTTGTGTGTCAATCTGTTTATCTCAAAAACGACAGGGGAGGAGCCTAATGACTATACAAGTCTCTCTCTTTCAAAGTAACATGGTATAAAACTTCAAGATAGGACTTCCATATAGCAAGACTGGCAGATGTCAAAAAATGAATTGTTTTATTCACAGATCTCTCTACCTAGATGTTTCTTCTTTTACTGTTGCTTCTGTCCTTACAACTTCACACAGCATTATATATTTGTACTACGTCTGAGTATTTCTGAAATCATGATTACTTCTGTAAAGAAAACTCTTACTAGAATCTGTAAGATGCAGAAAAGTCTTGGGGATTTTGCTATTATATCCCAATGGGGCATTAAAAAGTTCTGAGAATAAAAAGCATGACAAAAGAAATCTATAAAGGCACATATTCATGATTTAGCTAATTTACAGTGAAAGGTTTATTGTTTTATTAAACAAAAGCTATTTAATAATTTTGTTGCATCATTTTTCAGATTTCTTTTTACTATTTCTTATGTTAATTTATTTTACGCTTTCAATTGACCATTTAAATTAGTTTTAATGGGTTACAAAACTGGTAAAAGAATATATATTACACAAATTTTTGAGAGACGTATGAATTAAAATAAAAATCAGTATTCAATTAATATAATCTTGCCTGAGATACAGTTCTCTGCTATAAAATAACATAATAATTTTACTCATGGTCATCATTAACTTTTCTCAGAGAAAATAATACTTGAATTATGACTAATTCTGCAGTCAGGAAATATTTTGACAATAACTAGCAGTTATTTCTGGAAAAAACCAGTATGACTAACTTTAATCTGACTTAAAATCAGTATACCAAAGATAAAGGATTATAGTACATTTACACATGACTAAAAAAGACTCACTTGGAGCAGCCACATTTATTTGCACAGGGAGGCAGTTCAAAACTGAGACGGGGATTCCTGCTATCATGAAAGTCATTATTGCTATCACTAGTCAAATCTTTAACTCTGATTTACAGAGGTACTGCTTAAAAGCTAATGATAAGCGAAAGGCTTTGTTGGTTCCTTCTATTTCATTCTTCATCTCTTTTCTACCCTAAATAAATAGCAATCTACTCAGTGATTCCTGATACATTCCTTGAAATACCTGAATTAATATGATGTGATGTTCAAAATGTGTTGTGTTAAAGGAAAGCAGAGGAATACCAGAAAAATACCACCATATTGAATGTAATCTTAAGACACAGAACCAAAAGTAAACTTCAGGTTAGTTATCTTTTCTTATATACATCAAGTATTTTATTATTTTGTCTCTTACCTTCAATGAATATTTCAGCTGATGTGCTATCTGAACCAAAAGAATTTGAAGCCAGACAAGTATAGCGTCCAGTGTCGTCTTCAAAGGCTTCTACTATAATTAGTGAATGAAGTCCTCCACTTTCAGAATGGATCTGAATGTCAGGGGAATTCTGAAGTTCTTTTCCTTCACAGAACCATCTGCAGCCCGCACACATTTGGAAAGACAAAGGAAAAATAAAAATATAAAGGATTGGTTCAGGCTCATCGCACTCAAGAAGACATTACACTCTGCTGCAAAAATGTAAATTGCTACTGAAATCAGCACATGGTGCTTTGAAGCGTTTAATGGTATTCACAAAGAAATGACTTGCTAGAATAAACTTTTTTTAAAAGGTAGACATTTCTGAATACTAAGAAAATTGTACACAACACACCTACATTTTAAAACTACCTCCTGTCCTGGTTTTGGTAAATGAATTTTTCCTTCATAGCCTTTGTATCGACTTGTTTTGACCACAGTCTAATCCATTTCAATATAATTTATTACTCCCATCTACCTAAACCCCACTGATTCTGCACACAGAATATCTGAATTTGTAATCAGCGGCACAGGGTCTAGTTGGAGGCTTGTCACTAGTGGTGTCCCCCAAGGGTCGATATTTGGCCTAGTATTATTCATCAACGACTTGGCTGGATGAGAAGGTATCTCCTCAGCAAGTTCAGTGATGACACAAAGCTGGGAGGGGTGGCCGATACCTCAGAGGGCTCTGCAGCCCTTCAGAGGGACCTTGGCAAGTTGGAGAGATGGGCAGAGAGGAATCAACTGAAATTCAACAAAGACAAATGCAGGGTCCTGCACCTGGGAGGAATAACCCCAGGCACCAGTTCAGGCTGGGGGCTGAGCTGCTGGAAAGCAGCTTGTGGAGAAGGACCTGGGTGTCCTGATGGACAACAAGCTGTCCATGAGCCACCAGTGTGACCTTGTGGCCAAGAGGCCAATGCTGACCCAGGGTGCATTAGGAGAACATTCTAGCAGGTCAAGGGAGGTGATCCTACACCTCTGTTTAGTCCTGGTGAGGCCACACCTGGAGTGCTGTGTCCAGTTCTGGGCTCCTCAGGACAAGAGAGACATGGAGCTCCTGTAGCTCCTGTTTAGAGGGCAACAAAGATGATTAAGGGACTGAAGCATCTCTCTTATGAGAATAGGAGATGGGCCTTGAGAAGAGACAACTGAGAGGGGACCTCATGAATGTATCTAAGTATCGGAAGGGAAGGTATCAAAAGGATGGATCCAGGTTCTGCTCAGTGGTGCCGAGCAATAGGACAAGAGGCAACAAGCAACTGATGCACGGAAAGTTCCACCAGAATATTAGGAAGAACTTCTTTACTATGCGGGTGACTGAGCACCAGAGGAGATTGCATAGAGAGGTTGTAGAGTCTCCCACAATGGAGACACTCAAGGAACTCTCTGGACACAATCCTGTGCTCTGCTTGAGGAGAGGCTGGGCCAGATGACCCACTGTGGTCCCTTCCAACCTGACCCATTCTGTGATTCTGTGTTTTTGTCCATCTTGCCCAGTAAACCTAACATAATCCCATGGCACAGGTTCCATACTGGTAACCTTTAAATAGGTTTACTCTTGCCTTAGATCAGGAACATAAACTGGTTTCCTAGGCCTGGATTTTTATGTATGTAAGCAATACATCTTCCACTACCAAAAAGGTATGCCCCAACAAAAGTGCTGGATTTAGGTAAAGACAAAACAGACACTTATCTAGGGTGATTTATAAGTAGGTAAAAGCGCAGCATAATTTTGTTTACATCAGGTCAAGCAAGCATTTTCCAGTGTAAGCTAGTCTATGTTCTCAGCCCATATTGCTGCCATGGAAGTACCAGTTCCCATCTTTTTTTCTGTTTGATTCCCTCATATCAGGTAGTCCTATTTCCCTAGGCTATGCCCTGATTTATCTCTATCTCTGGCAGCACAGCAAGTATGAGAAGTGGGTAATTCTTGGTTTATAGTGTCTGCTGTGCGTTTTTGCAGGGAGGGGAGGTAGACTGGAGAGTCACTAAATGAAAATCATTCACAAGCAACCATCCTTCTGTTCTCAAATTGCCCCTATATACTGAAAAAAAAATTTTGCCAAGCCTTGCCAGGGCTGTTATTCCCACTCCAGTCCTGCAAACCCACTCTGGTCTTTACAACTCTTTCTTTCCTTCTTCTCACCCTATAATCCTAATCTGTGCTTTTCCACATCCTTTCCCTTCCCACCTTTCCCCTCTTCTTCCTCTGCCACAACAATATTCAAATCTTGCTCTAATGAGAATAAAGACAAAATGAGCAATTCTTGACAGCAAGCTTCAAAAGGGATTGTCCCCCCCTAAACTTTTAGTTTTCTACTGTAGTATAGTTTTTTTTTTTAAGTTAACAAATATAACCTCAGAAATTTATGGATAGTAAATGCAAAGTAAAAGATGACAGAATTTTAAAAAGAATTTTTAAATACTTAAAATTTGCCACCAAAAAATGGTATTTTTCCTTTAATTTGTATGTGTTTATGAGAGAGTTTTTGCAGTTACATCCCAGTAATACTTCAGAATTAAGATTTTTATTTTCCCTCTATCAGATGACTTCCCTTCAGCCCCAAAAACCAAAATAACCCCAAGGAGTTACAGAACTCTCCCTACCTATTTAGGAAAAGCACGCAACACTACAGGATGAGAGATACTATAAAATAACAATTAGTGAGGAGTCTTTAAAATTGAACTGCCTCACTTTTCTTGTTCTTTTAAATGACAAACTTCGTGTAATTAACATAAATAAAAAATGTTTTAAAACATCCTTCTGAAAATATTACACTGTAAAACTTGAAATGTCATGCTTATTTCAGAATGCAGAGTTAAGAAACCTAGCAGGTTTATACATAACAGAATTCCCCTTAATACCATCATAATTGTGGGCAAGCTCTCTGCATTTATGAACAAAGACATTTTATTCCTGAAGGCAAAACCCCCAGTTGGTAGTGCCATGAAAGCTATATGCAATTGTCTTCTGTAATGAAAATACTAACAAGTTCCTTTTCTGTCTTCTGTTGCCTAGATAGTGCACAAAGAAAGTATCATTTTTGGAAAGAACTAACAAACTTCCATTTGTTTACTCAGCAGACCCCTTTAGCCTACTTTTACAACTATTTGCCTTGGAGACAAATCTATTCTGTCAGCTCTACTGCCAAAATTAACATTTCTCTTCCCCCTCTTCCCCTCCTTTCCTCTTGTCGCAAGTTGTCCCTTCTACCAGTATGAGGACTTCTGCTACTATTTCTGATTATTAGACCTTCAGAGTCCTAACCTCTGTGTAGCCTTTCCTAAGCTACATTTTAAACAATATGCACAAGAGAGAGGTTAATTCAATTTCTAGACAATCACAGACAAGAGCCTGTAATATGAGGCCCTACATAACCATTTGTTCTACTTTTCTTTCCTTTCCAGAAACATCCTGCAAAGGAAAACCTCTCCTCCAAGCCTAATTATTTTCTCAGACAGATCCCGTTTTAGTTTCATGCAAGCTGTATGGCTTTCTATTGTTTCCTAAATTCCATGTTCACAAAATGTTTAAGAAATTGTCATAAGCGTAAGAACCTAAAATAAAAGAATTCCATTTACATTTTTTTGCCAGACAACATTTAATAAGTAAACTGTTTTCTTAGGAGGACAAGTTCTACATTGTCCCTTGATTTGTGCATACACACGGTCAGTCTCAAGTAGTGGGAGCTATTCCTCAGCACTAGCTGGGATTAAGACTTGTTGCATCACATCAGTGTCATTCTGAAAACAAGTCCTGACCTGCTACATCAGACACTCTCTGCCCCACAGGAAAGCACATAAGTAAGCAATTCAATACCAAATTACCTCAGCTATCATTAAGGCGATGTTTGATGCATGGGAAACACACCTGGTGTGGGACTCCACTGTTTATTGTGGAAAGAAGAATTCACCTTCACAATTGGCAAGAGCACAGGTATTTGAAATGACTAACACTGGAAGAAACTTAGTTGTACACTCTTTCCTTTTCTAATTGTATTTTTTTCTATGTACATGCTGATGAAAGAGGAGGATTACTTGTCATGAATTTCTTTTGGCGATTACATCAAAATTAGGTGAATAAGAAAATACTCAATTTAAATACTTATTTGGCAATAACTTGCCAGTTGCCAGTTCAGTTCAAGAGAGTTTGTGAATTCAAAAAAGAGTCATCAAATAGAAATAAGTGAAGCACTTTTTTCCCAAACACAGACTGAATTCTACTTTTTCATTTCTTATATATATATATTTGTGCAGTCATACTTACTGCATTACAATTAGAATAATCATGGTAAGAGAATTTTCTGCTCCTGAGGATGGAAAAAGATTCAGATAAATCTTTGAAGCATTCCCTCTTTCCGCAGAGGGGATCACTGAAGCAAGCAACAAATCATTATCAAAGGGAAACTGAGCCAAAGAAACCAGAAGGACTCATGGCTAGACACACAAAAATAGCCACAGAGCAAGTCTTACAAGAAAATTCCAGTTTTATGCTAACTAGGGCAGCATTAACTCATGTCCAGTCTATTCCAGCCTACTGATCCTCTTGGGAATAAGAGGATTACTTTCTAGCTGCGAGAAAGCAACAATACTTCTGGAGAGTTAAAACACCCCAAACCCAACCCAAAAGACATTGAAAGTAACACAGAGGAACAAACGCACTGCAGATGCTTTCAGGAAAAGAGAATTCTCCATATAGAGAACATTGTTTTAAAAAGACATCTCCTTTCACAACTTCTGGACACCAAATATGAAAATATCAACTCATTTCCCTATCCCTTTGTTGTAGGTTCTCAGTATTGCATTAAGCATGCAAATAGAAACAAAACAGGCAGAGACACCAACAAAAGGGTTTGCAGATATATGTACATATTGGTCCACAGAATAAGAGTTCCAGCTTGCACCGTGGGTGCATTCCTGCAGGCCATGCTACCATTCATGCAAATTTGTAGAGAATTGTCCCTTTGAAAAAGAACAGAAACTACTGTAAGATGTCAGATAATGACTGACCAAAAAAAAAAAAGGAACATAAATTTTATATAACCGAAATAAATTTTATTAGTCATTCTGTATCTTGCCAAATTTCAAATTACACTGAATTTTTCTGCTCCTTCCTGCTTTCTTCTTCATTCTCTTTCCACCATTTCTCTTTTTGTGTGCATATCCACTGTACCACTCTTTGCCTTGCTTTTTCTTCAACCATGCTTAGTTATCACCTACACTGTATCTCCTGTATATTAAAATTATAGCAATTAAATATTTAGTGCAGACAGTGAAACAATCACTAGACTGGAAAGTCAATAGACAAGGAAGAGATATTTTGGTAGCAGGGGAACAATGATTAGGTACTCATTTTTCATGCTTCAAACCCTCTTTGCTTTTCTACAGGCTACATGGTGGCAAAACTAGAACAGCAAACAAAAAAGGACAGTCAGATGCCAGGTGAGCAGCAGTTCATGCACACTGACATCAAGTAGCATTCCACACAATATGCCTTTCTATTCACTCTTCTTTTCTTTATGCCCTCACAATCCACCATGCATGGAAATACATAGGAGCACGTGTGTCTGGGATTTTAATGACCCTGAACAAAATATAAACAGAGTTGAACAGTACACTGACTAAGTAAGCACAAGGGTCTTAAGAAAAACAGTTCAAGGTTCTCTCTAATGCATAATCCTGCTGGAGCTTATGTTTTTTGAGAGTCACCGAGGAATAGAGAGGTTTTCCTCTCTGCACACTCTTAAAGTTAATTTAAAATGGCAGCTGAAGTGAAACTCTAAGATATAGCCTTAGGGAGAAATTATAATAGGGAACTCTGACCACTACAGAAAGTGCAGAGAGATAAATTGTAAATTAAAAAGTAATTTTATCCTTAGTGGTGTTAAGTATGTCCAGCAAGAAAAGTCAAAATGAAATACTCTGACATTACCATACTGGCAGAGTCAGCATTTCCATCACAATACTGTGTAACTCCCATTTTGTTTTTCTCCATTGAAACGAAGCAGTCCAACACTTCCAGACTATAAAACATTACTACCTAAAGAACTTAACCTGATTTTTAGAAGAAATCAGCTTCATCATAAAAGATTTAGAGTACACTGCAGGAATCAAATTATTCAGTTCTCTACACACTACCCAATTTTTGTGCAATAGATATTTCATTATTTGTATAGGTAATTCATAAGAGAGTTACCAATAATATCATACATACTTTAAATATTTATATGCTGCAATCCTAAAAACAAAATAAAAATCTGACTGTAGATGCTGATGCTTAGCCTGAACGTTCAGCTAAGCAATTAAAAAATGGTTCTATATACTGAAAACCACAGAAGCAAATTTTATAAGAAAAGGTACGTTACATTATAAACAGAGTATATTAGTTTAACTGATTCTTCAGATGTTGCACAGTGTTCTCCCAGTTCTCACAAATTCTGATGAAGACTTCACATCCAGCTGAGTAAACTGCACAATTGGGTACTCGGAGACCAAACCTACCCTCCTAAAGCACCAAAGAAATGGTAAGAGAATACCAAAATTGTTGTATTTTGAAGACATGAATCAACATTTCAGCCTGCCATTTCCTACAAGTTAACTCTGCTTCCTCTGAAGTGAAGCTTTGCATCATGTTTTGTGCAAGAATGCAAAGTGGAGGGGGTACAGAAGTAACAGGATGTGACCAGCTGACCCATGGTCTACAAAGCTTCCAAGAACAGTGAGCAATGGCCTCTGTCACTGATTGTAATCTGCAGTAACTCCAGGGATGTTTTTTTCAGCTTATTCCTGTCATTAGGAAAATTTCTTCCCTACATTCTTGTGTAGGTTTTCCACACCTCTTTCAGTTCACCTTACCCATGGAACAAGGATTCTACTCTGTTTCAGCTTTTCAACTAGGGAATTAATCTGAAAGCTAGCTTGAGATTTTGATAGCTTCAGACAAGATGCCCAGAGTTACAGCCTGTAGCTCATGTCATTCTCTCTGGCTACTGCAATGTTCCACAGCCTCACGTAGATGTGTACAGCTAATTAAAAAAGAAAGACAGCATTGTCAGACTTGATTAAAAAGTAATTGTTCTGCCTTCAAATCACAGAATCCACTTAGAAAGTCTTAATTTTTTTTCAAGATTGTATCTTGTCCTTGGCTTTCCAACTGTTGGCCTCACTTTGTAGCTTTTAAGTATAGAACTTTAAAGAAAATATTTTTGATGGAGGCTTTTGGTTACCTGAATGATAGAGATATTCACACAAGAAAACACAAAATCAATGCTAGAAAGTACAAAAATTGAACACAACACTGAGCAAAGCAAAGATTTATAGCTGTATAACTTTCCATATACCAAACTTTTCAGAGAACATTTCTTTTACTTTTTGGATTAAGAGAATTTTAAATTATTTGCTCAACAGTCACCATTGTTTATTTTGTTTTTCTCTGGCAGTGGTACAATGCGTGTTGCTGATTTCAACTGTGTTACTGCTAAACTATTCTTAGGCACAAATAAGAATTTTTGATATGAAATGTATTTTTCTGAAATTGCTGAATGTACTGAAATTTACTCCTACAAATTTGTCCTGAGACAACTACCTCTTGTGTCCTAAGGTCCTTCTGTTTTATCTCAGCTTCCTATTATATTTTTAAAGGAGCACCATAGTCAAAACTACTGTGAGCATTATAATATGAACTGGAATACAAATTGGTATTTTTTTATTTATAACTTTTTAAGGGAATGCTTACAGCTGTATTTAAATTCATACTTGGCTTTTGGGGTTTTTTGAGAGTGTAAAAGTAGTTGCCTTGGTGTGAGAGAAGCACGAACAGTAATTTAAATAAATAAACTGACCTTTTTTTCACAATAATTATAATTTGAATATGTACTTTGAGAAATTAAAGAAAAGAATGAGTACATAAAACAAACACATTATAATTTGGTAAAATTTTATTGCTATAAATTGCGTGTCTCTGTGTTCATCCTGCAGTGTTATAAAAGTTGGAAGATATGCGTGCTGTGATGCAGTAATGAAATATCCAGATATAAAGGGACAATGGTGAGATTTAATGAATAAAACTGAATTGCACATCATGCCTATAATGCAGAAGTTTTATGCTAATCTTTTCTGTACATAACCAGAGACACTATATCATGTAAAAAAGAGATACCTGCTGTATGACTTACTCAGATATGCAATCCAAACCTATTTATTTCTGATTAATACACACTTCCGTAATAACAAGCTGTGTAGGAGGTTAAAGGAATATTCACTACTTTTTATTCATTTCTTGCAGGAGTAACTTTTTATAAAACTGGATATGCTCACTATTTTTTTAGAACTCTGATTAAAAGGAAAATACATAAATATTTAACATAAAAACAATGCAAAGTATCTAGCATCTTTGTTGTTGATCTGGCCTCAAAGTCTCATAGGTACATTTGTGCCATGCAGCAAAGGAAGCAGGGAAGTGACTCTTGTTGTTGACTGCACTGTGGGGTTGGTGCAAATGATATTTCGGAAGTGTATCAATGGTATCCAAATGAGATACCACATTTCAGGTAATGCTGTTTCATCGTGCAGATCAAAGACATCTGTGCAGCTGTTTTTATTCAACAAGAACAGCAGGGGGATCATATTTCTTTAACTGGCCAAAAAGCAGTCAATATTAAAGGAGAAATCTTTATGATTACTTCTCTAACCAGATTGAATAAATACCTCTTAAAGAAGTTTCTTCTAAAACAATATTGTTCATGTTATAGTCAACCTTCTGAAACACCAGCATGCTGAATGCATGCTGAATAACTTCTTTTCCATTTCTGAAGTCTAAAGCTTAAACCCTACCTCACATCCTGTTTTATCTTTACCCTTTGCCACAAAAGATTTGTCTTTTTTCCATATCTTTGTCCATTAGCAAAACACAAAGTACTTAATAGTCTTGATCTTAACTGTATGTTTTCTGAAGACAAAAGCATTGTCCAGGTGTAGGTGTAACCCGCAGATTTCACATTTTCAGAAACCTTACACAGATCTTTCTTTTCCCTCTTTGGCCTCAAGCCTGTGCTATAGGAGTGTCACTTTCAGAAGCTGCAATTTAACTGACTAATAGATGTAAATAGATAATTCAGTTTCTTCTATATTTTTGCAATCATCAGATCAAGAAAGAGAGAAAATTCTGTGCAATCCAAGAAGACTTATGTACTATGAACTGCAAACCAGCTTTTACAACAGGCATGTTGATTATTTGCCACATATACAGCTAGTTATTAAAAAATAATTCATTTCATTGAGCAGCTTCTATAACTAGTGAATTTGGACATATATAAATTTAAAAGCTATGTGTCCATGTTCATACATGTAAATAAAAAACACGGATTAAAATTCCAAGAATAAATTACATGCAATTAAAATATGAAGTTTTCAACACTTCTATTTGTAAGACAATTTCAAGGGCTGTTGGACTCATTAGATAACTGCAGGCTAATTCAGCGAGATTCTCTACATCAGTCATTTTCTTCAGAATATTCAAAAAATGTACTGCATTACAAGTCGTTAACAATATTTAGTGTATCAATTTCCCTACATCATCTCTACTTGGACAATTTATTCACACTTCATATTCTGGAGCACTATTTTGTACCTGACATCTAAATGTTTATAGAAGAATATTTTATATAATCTATTTGACTAAACCTGAGTTCCTGGCACATGTATGCGTACTACCACCACTTACAACTCAGCCATACATTTGGGATAAATCTCCTAAAAAGGGGTTTTGAGATCCAGTGCAGTCTGGGCCAACACAGCTAGAGCCTATTTGCAGGTGCCTAAGAGATAACTATGCTGTCTTGCAGGTTAGCTACACTGAAGAAGGATAAATCAGAATAACCAAAGAGAAAACTGCTACTTTCCTGAAAATTCAGAATAGGCACTTTCTGGCACAGCTGAAGAGTCAAAAGAACTCTTTGCTTCACTCCAATTACAATTCTGTATTTCAGTAATGAATGCAATCACTCAACAACTTGGATGGCTGCACTTGACAATATTTAATTTTTTTCAAGTTCTCATTACATGTTGAAACTGGAATAAATTTCCTTCAGAACAGAGCCAATATTGTGTCACAACAAAACACTTTCAACTTCAGGTGGCTAAATTCTCTTTCCTTCACTGAAAATTGTTCTCCTCAGCTACAAGACCCCAACATTTAATTATAAAAGCCTGCAAATATCAGGGGGAAAAAGATATTGCATTGGAAATACCTCCAATTTGCAATAACTCAACAGTTTTGTACATATATATTCATAATGTGTAGTTCAATATATTTTTTTCAATATTATTAAATACAAGATATGGCAAAATAATTGAATAGTTGCAAATTCCCACTTGTTCTTAGTCCCAAATTATACCATTTACGTTTGGAAAATGATTGCTTGCTTCATAAATACAGTAGTAAAACTATCTGTAACCTCTCTGGGTTTCATTAGGTCAAGATGAAAAAAAAAAAAAAAATCCCAAACTAAGACCTATGGATTCTAAGGACCTGGTCTACAATTTGCAACATTAATTAAAATGCATTGAAAAGGAAAATTCTTTGGTCTTCTGACATATCTACAAATGCAAATCTCTCTTATGAGTCAGTAAAAACAAAACAAAAGCAAAGGAGCAGAACAAAGATACAGAAGAACACTCATACAGTAGTTTTGTGATACATTTACCTGTATTTCAGAAGACTTTACACTCAAGTTGGTAGGTGATATGAGCAGGAAGTGACAGAAAGAATAAAGTGAAGTAAAAGATCAACTTAAATTCATTTATAACCTTAATATTCCATGTAACTTTCTAATTTTGTATTTTTAGGTTTCATATTTCATGGGAAGTTTTTTTTCTTTTGAAATATCTTCTACATTTTGATCTCCACTGCAATAGCTTGATTCCACTGCCAATAAACCTGGAAGCTGTTTCCATGTGTCAGAGCACAAAGACAGAACAGTTTATAAATGTGATGAATGAGCAAGTACAGTCATAAAAAGTTTGATAATAGCTGGCTCTGCAGTTCTGTGCTTAATATTACTGTAGCTGCTTTCATTAATTTTTTAAATGTAATTCAAGTTTAAATGATTATCAGATAAAGCCATTAATTTCCCACCCTTTGACAGTTTTATACTTTCAGAGGATTGTCACAGAACTATGAAACATGTTATAAAGAAGAATTCAGCACTGAACACAAGAAAAAAACTCAGCACCTGAAACACGTACTTTTTGCATTCAACTAGCTACTACACAGGAGCTCCTGTAGTTTTAGGGCATGAAATGCCAGACACTGAGCAATAATTTCTTTCATTCTGACAGGTAATTAAATTGACTGGTTTTGTACAACTTCCTTCTGGGGCCTGGAACATCTTACCCTGAAGTCAAAGTGTGGTAGACATTATCTGCGTTTCAGAGTGTTCCACTAATTCATTTGTCTGTAAGTCAAGCAGACCCCTTCTGCTTGTGTCTGTAGTTATGCCAACAAAAAAAAAAAATTATCTGCTGTTTTGTTTCATGCAAAGATTATCATCTCTTCCCCAAAAAATCAGAACGTTAGATTTCCAAAGTAGAGATGCTGCTCTGTATTTTTCATTTTTCTGTATTTGTTTAAACAAAGTTACGGAAAGATATCCAAAACCTATTAAAAAGTAGTCCTCAAATGCATCCAGCCCTGTACTGAGAGTCCAGTAGTGGTGCATAAAACATATGAGAACAGAGATAAAGTTTAGTGCTTCAGAAAAACACCCATATGGTATCAGAGATAACATTCCTGGTTTCATTCAGATTGTTCTCGGTTTCAGAGCATGTTGGAAGAGCCCACTACAGCAGCATAGTCAGGCCTCCTTCATTTTATTCCACCATTTCCTCTCCCATACATTTTTCCCATTCTGTTAGGTTGGGCATATTCTTACGTGTATTTTCAGTAAGAATATTCACCATAATTTTCCACAGTGTCTAGCACATGACACATCTTATTGAATATAAGCATTGGACTACCTGGTAACAACAGTCTGGACAGAATCTAATTGCACAATGAATGTTCTTGTGTCTGAAATAGCTGAATAAAAATGTTTCTCTAAAAAAAGCTCAATGAATAGATCTTTAAGCAGTGAAACAGTAATTGAACATGAGATAATTAGATACATTTTACTATTGAGAAATTGAGGTTAAGCACTTTGTCCATTGTCACCCAAGAAAGGTAAGAGCCAGCTCAGAACTCAATTTCCACTATCTTAACTCGAAGACCACCTTCTATGTGCTGACCATGTCCCTAAAATAAGAGCAGATTCTGACTTTGCATTACCAGATGTACCGTTAGCCATAAAATTATTCAATCTTTTTGAAAGCTATTGGCAGGAAGAGATGGACGTGTTATTATACAGCCCTGTATGCCAATGAAGTACTGGAGTTTCATTCTGAGGGGTCTGTTTTCCCGTTGCAGAAGGATTCTATGTGGCCACCTTCCAAGAAGTCTGAAGGCAGTCAGGCACCTAAGTGCAGTAAAGGGCTGTAAATTCGTTCCCTTAAATTGAAGATACCATCACTTGGCTTATGTAGACCTATGCTTAAATCAAGTTACCACTTCTGGTATTTGATTGGAAATTAAGAAGATCATGGAAGGGAAGGAAAAGAAATAAATTAAAAGCAGTGAAAACAGTTAGAGGAGGTTAGGAAAAAAAAAAAGGCATTTAATAATCACATGTGAAATGCTGAATATTTTTCAGATCCAAAGAATTGTTGAGGCTTGTAGAATTAACATGATTCCTTGTCTAGTTGAAATGGAATGCATAGTGCCTATAACTGAAATGCTGCTCTTAGCTATTCCTTATATTCCTTTGGCCAGAAACGGATTTTCAAATGGCATGCTGCCATTATCTTGCCTTCATGAGTAATTCTATTACAGAATTGCCAGGCATAATCTTCCAGTGAAATAAAATTTTGAACTTTGAAGGAAGAATAGTAAAGAGTTAAAAGTAAATAAAAAGATGTAAAGTCATAAAAATGAAATTGCATTTATGCAATTTGAATTCTACACATAAGGGTAGATTGTATTTAATATGATTGTGGCAAGTTAGGGGCAACTCAAGGCTGACAACACACATTTCAGATGAAGAAGTAATACTTCTTCTCAAAACCATAATACTTAAAAAGGGAAAGAAGATGAAAACTATGTGAGACCAACCACTCTAGTCCACAGAAACTAAACCAACAATATTAAATCATGAAACCTTAATAACTTGCAAATCAACAATAAGTAAAAGGAAACCTCCATTCAGGATGTATAGCCTTGCTCATCCTGAACACATGGAAGTGGTAACCGTGGAACTTGTTGGTTTACCTTGAAAACTGGCAAACATCTTGCTGGTGTGACATGTATCGCCATCACTGTGCTTTTTATAGGCACAACTAAATGATGCCTATAGAAGACAGTTATCTACATGATAGTAGCTGAATAGATAAACTTTTAATTGGCACCTGCAACATTAGCTAAACTAGAGCAGATTAAATGCAAAATGAAACCCTACATAGCCAATACAAAGCGATTCCATTTTTATATGGTTACTATTCCTACTATCATCTCCCTTTTTCTTATTTCTAGATTATTTCCAAGCTAGAGACAGTCAATATAAATTAGTTGAGCAG
Organism: Edolisoma coerulescens; assembly: GCA_013397115.1. Taxonomy (NCBI): domain Eukaryota; kingdom Metazoa; phylum Chordata; class Aves; order Passeriformes; family Campephagidae; genus Edolisoma; species Edolisoma coerulescens. Next base: position 1,631,810 of record VWZW01006009.1, on the reverse strand, counting down.
AAGCTAAAATACTTGATTCATTTGGGTCAGGTCAGCAACTTAGTAACTGACAACAAAGCAAGAAAGCTGTCAGCAGTTTTGCCAGTGCCTTGCATTAAGTATGACAGCAGTCAAATTTACTCAGTGAGACTCAGCCTGCAGAGATTGGCATCACTCTGCAGAGTGCCACAGGATGCAGAGAGCAAGAACCTCAGTCCTGCACTGACTATGGTTTTCAATACTGGCAACAGGTCTTGGAAGGCTAGGATGTCAATGAAGGAAACTGTCATCATCAAATGATTCAAGATTAGGATGTCCTATATTCACAGACATTTGCCACAGGTGTGTTTATTTCATGTATTTACAGATAGAAAAATCACAGTTTATAACGAGTTAGTTTCTAAGCCTACTGGTCTGTATGAAACTGGAAGCTTTCTGAATTAATTTCCAACATTAAATAGCAAAACAATACTGATAATACCTGTTCTGATTCATAATGTAATATTATCAAAGATATTTTTCACAGTTGCTAGTGGAAAAAAAAGGCTTGATCTCTATGTAAGAGCTGTCATATTTACAAGTAACTGTACTTTTCCGTGGCATGCTATTTTCTTATACCCTACCTCAGAGGCAAATACAATCACAGTTATAGCAAAAAGTGACCCATTCAAGGAGGTAAAATAAGATTCAAGACTTTGGTCTCCCGGATAACATCTGTGCTGTCCTAGGACAGATTTAGAGTGTGCTGTGTGAAAGGGTCTAGTTGAAACAGCAGATAAAAGGAAGGAAAGGGTGGGGAAGGAAAATTGCCTGTTTTGGACCCTCAGTTCTTCCAAAACTGATGCCACCTTTTCCTCAGCATCCTTCACACAGCACCCCTTTACTGAAATTACATTCCATAGGCAAAATCTGATTGATTTGCTCAGTGTATACAATTAGATACCTGGCTTTAGGGTTAACTGCTGCATTACTGTGCATTTTACAACCCACACGCAATCTTCCTCAGGGGAGGATTACATTCACTTCCTAAGCCAGGTCTGAGGACTAGCCATCACCTTTCTCTAAAAATGACTGACTTATGCTATCTGTTCAGGTATCAGCTGAAGTGCCTTTACACACCTCACTAGCTGCAAGACACAGCACAGCTCTCACTTCACGCTTTAGCTTCAGCTTTATCAGGCAAGCTTACCTCCATGTTTGACAGCTGTCAATACGGTATGATCCAAAAGCATGCATGTATCCATGCTTTATGCTTTGGTGACTTTTTGCAGAATTATGACTAGTGTCTGCTTGCTCCAAACATTCATTTCAAGATTATTTTCAAATTTTCAAGATTCTTCCTACCTATTGACATACACCAGCCTAGCCAAAGAATACCACACATATTTTTCACAACCATTATGAAACCTGAAATATGAAACAGTACCAAGAGAAAGTCTTAGTGGAAAATCAAAAATTCCCTAGGAATCCAACAACTCAAGACTGCTTTAAGGTCTACTCTTCTTTGCAATGACTCGAGTTTATATATGCTTGCTATGACCCCTGTAAATCTTGGAATTCCTTGATCCTTATTTCCTTCTCCAATGTGCCTTTCTCCATTGTTTTGAAAACTGACTAAAGAGAGGGTGTCTGTTTTACATATGCACGGTGCAATGTAGATTGCACCAGCATTACAGTCAGAGAAAAAGTTTAAGTAGTCACTGTTTAGGAAGAATGACAACTTTCAATCTAGTAACAGATTAATAACTGTATACAGTTATATGTATATAGCCTATAAAAGCTGGCATAAAGATGTCTCAAAGAACAGGATATTGTGGTATATATGTGAAGACACAGGAATATTCCCACCTATACAACACAGCAGTATCTTGTCACCTATGCTTCACTTGATCTGTAAAGCACTGAGAGGCTCTGGAGTTTGTCAAGGACTTCAGGCACAAGATACGTCTTTTACCACTGGGCATCATAAAGGCCATGCTTTCTTTTATATTTGTAGAAAAGCTGTACTGTTTTATCCACCGTACAATTAGGATTCTCGTACAAAACCAATTCCAGTTGATTCTACATATTTTATATGCATTAACTCAGTAAAACTGAACACTGACACAACACATTAACATACCACAGGTAGGAATGTCAAGGCACTGTGGTATACATTTTGACCTCTGATTAATTCTCACAGCAGTTATACAGAAATAATAATAGCTTTCCCACCTGCATTATGCACTTCAAATTTACAAAGATCGGCAAATAACTTTTAAACATTTACATTGTAGTTTGAGGCAGAAATTAACTAAGAGTGATTCATGAACTCTGGTTAATGTTTGGGTTTTGGTTGTTTTTTGTTTTTAGTTTTTAGCCTCTTTTAAAAGTTAAGAACAAAGTTCATGCGTGGTCTGTAAATTAGAGAGAGATGTAATGTTAAGCAAGAAACTAGTTGAAAGGGACGTACACAGCCACATGATTGACATTTTCTTTTTTTCCCCATTTTCCCCTAGCTAAATTTACCATCCCAATCCTTAAAGATAGCAAAAAGCTCATAACTATTGTTTATTGGGTTACCTGTTGTAGAATACTACTTAAGTATTATTTCTACATAAATTACGGTGAATTATTGTAGGAATTGTCTTTCATCATTACTTCATCTTCCAACCAGAGGCAAGAATAACCAGTGTTTTTCAATACTCTAACTTCTGATCTGCATTGTATGTTTGAAACACCTCGCACTTTTTTAACCATTTCAAGAGTATCTATATAAAATAACATTCATCATCTAATGCTCTCATTTGAGGGAAATTTGGATGAAAGTTTTATATCAAAGCTATGTACCAGTTTATGGGAGAAATGTTATAATTGAAAAGAAAGAACTGAGAGCACTGAGAGAAGAACAAAATTTTATTAAGAGTATTTCAAAAAAAAGAATACGCATAAAAAGAATACAGCTTATTACAACTTCATCCTTCAGAAAAGGGATATACTGTATGTAGATAGTTACAACAATTTAAAAAGAGTTTAGTTATATAAACTTTTCAATCCTCTTAAGAGCAGCCCAGAATGCTGAGTGTAAGCAATTAAATTGTATGCAATAAAAGGTCTTTCCTTTTTACTTCTGATATTTTCCATAATATATTTGGAGTGGAACATGTTTACCATGATTTATGGCAGGGAGATCTTCCCTTATCTCTATCCTTCTCACTCTCAAATCAGGTCACCAATTACCCTGTAATGTGCAAAAGAATTCCTGAGATACATTTGCTCTCTTTTAAGAGAGGCATGATTATATCCCATGCAAAATATTCAAAAAAGATATTTTTCGTTTATTCAAAGGAACACTAAAAACTATTTGTTCTAACCCTGACCTTACCATTAAATGCTATGACCCAAACTCTCAGCCTCTAGGCAATTAAAAAAAAATAAATCGTTTGAGTACATCCAGCCAATGATTTCCATGCTAAAAAAAAGTCTAAGTTGGAGCCATGTGGTCTCAATCAGGCAGTAAAAACTCTCTGTATTTTCTTAAATGCACAACTGCAGTATGCCCATAACCTTTCTTTTAAATCATCTTAACCAGATCTGAATCACTCTCACCACAAATGATTCGGTGGCCCTGGAATGTGCTGGGGTAGACAGAGTTGCTCTGCAGTGAACATTGAGATATTTCCCACTTTCCTAGTGTTAAGAGAATAGTCTGCAGGAAAAAAAAAAAGTTTTCTAAAAGGTTAAAGCCAAGACAAAAAGTGACATCATAGTTCAATCATTCAAGAAAAAGAGAAAAAAAATGCATCTATTGCCTAATAAATCAGTGTTGTGTGCCACAAAGCACAGTGAGCCAACACAGCCAAAGAACAGCTTTTCTTGCTGAGGCAGGGATACCACAAGCAGCTGGCAGATGCATATGTAATTGTATTCACAGAGAGACACTAAATCCATTAAGCTGCCCAGAGTAGGAAAAGCTGATCAATTAAAAAGCAGAATATATACCATTTCAGCAACAATCTGTGCAGCCTCTTACACCACATTACAGTATTTCTTACCATAGGCTACCACAATTTTTTGCAGTTTAGTATATACATACATGGCACTTCCTTAAGAGCTTATAGGCAGATCACTTAGAATCAAAAAAGGTTTTGAGGTATCTGCATTACCTGAATGTATGCTGATAGCCTTCTTCACCAGTCCCCTTGAGCAAATAGAAAGGACAGGCACAAAAGCACCTAAGCTTCCTCAGCACATCTCAGAAGGAGCTCCAAAATATTACTTACATCTAAAGTTATAACAGAGGAAAGGGAATGTAGGTCCTTGGGGGCTCCTAAAAGTCACGTTTAAACAGCAAATGAGCAAGCTTTGCTTAAATAACTGTAAGATTCTTAAATGCCATTTCCTCTTTAAAACTGTGTCTGGAGCCTGAAAGATTTCTTTCAGTCTTAATCACCTCAAAAAACAATTTAAACATGTGGCCAAAGTGATGTGCATTTAAAAGAGGAATAGACCAGAGCCAAGACATTTGGATCCAGTTATTAACCTTCTTATACTTCATGGATGTAGGAATCCAGGGATTTTGGTACAGGCCCATCTCTGAACTCAACAGTCATTGCCAAACCTCACAGTCAATAGAAAATATGCTTTAACATATCAAAGCAGGAAAAACAGCATAAAGATGTCAGATTTTTCCACCACATCAATGAGAAAAAATGTCATTATAGCACCCATGTAAATTGTGAAACTGAAAGCAGCTGCTGAGATAACCTGACATGGTGCCATTGGCAGAGGGGGGTCCAACTCAGGAAAACAATATTCCATTTTTAGCTCAGAAAAAGAATCTTTGCTAGTTCTAGTCTGTGATTCCTCTTCAGTGAATAACTTGCCATAAATAGACCTAGTAACTACTATAGAAAAAATGCCTTAGTACCTGGCAAGCAAAGTGTAGTAAACATCCCCAACATCCTAACTAATTGCACTGTGCTGCTGAGCACTGTTTCACAGTCAATCCATAGAAATGTAAATTAGCAGATAATTTTTAACAGTTACCACACCAAGCTGAATATTCTCCCAAATGAAGGATGAAAGTCAGAATGACAAAGCTTTGGTTTTGAATTTCTAAATTAGAAAAAACAAACATACAGACCTTAAAAAGTTAATTGACTGTGACTGCTATACTTTGCACAATCAAACATTTGCTCATTCGGCATATTTTTTATGTGACTAGATTCATCTTCACAAATACTTGATCACCAGCAGTTAATAACTGGGTAGACAGAACGGAATGCTCACTTTGACAACAAAAGTCAACAAAAAATATCTGAATAACTGCTTGAAGTAACGGGTGGAGCCAGAGTTAAGGGAAGGGAAAGGATTTTTTTTCCCCTTTTCAGGTCTATTGTCCCAGTAAGGTTTCCTTGGTCTTTTTGTTTTAAAAGTATGTAAGTACATTCAGTCACCTGGTCTTTTCCCCTTTGTCAAATTTATTACACAGTTGACCTTCTGGATTTCAAACGTTTCTTATTTATCACTTTATTAAGATAACCCACATAGCAAGACATAATAACATGCTGATAGCAGGGCTTTATCAGTACCTTTAAAACAAATGAGTCCCTGCAGTGAACTTCCTTTGACAGCTAGATGGCATTTCTGAAAGCAAAGCATTTGGATTAACCTGCCTCTGCTCTGATCATTATAAAACTTTTCCTAAAGACAATACTGAGAGATAAAAAAAAGGTCTTTGTAACAAAACAAACCATATTGCTAGTAAACTTAAAAGGCAGCAGTCTTAACACTTTGAAAAAGCAAGAACAGCTAAATAATTTTGCATATTGGAAAAAAGTCTCTTTTTGCAACTCCTGTCCTCTCTCAGAGTCATTTATTCAAGCCTACACTCTTTTACACTGTACATTAGCTTTCACTTGCATGCCCTAGAACAGTAGACTCTCAAAGCTTTTTGTTTTTAAAAAGAGATTCACTTTGCTCCTAATAGCGGGGAAAGGAAGGGGGAGGGGGTGTGCTCTGAATGAATGCCAGTCATTTAAAACAAACTTATTTCGGGTGCCTATAAACTAGTCTTGGGATGCATCTCATCCCTTTACACTCCCCATCTTCCTGAACTATAATTTTACTCATATCCTCTGTGATGGAGTACCTTTACTCCCCAGGTTCAACTCATGCACTTAAAACAAATGAGTTACTCTGTCAGTTAAAGTTACTCTGTACTACACATGGTTCAAAACAAAACAGGTTTGCAGAAAACCTAGTAATAAAGCCATTTTGGAAAGCTTTCCAAAATTGTACAGACACTTAGGAATTTTGTTAAAAGAGGTACATTCTTATAAAGCTTTTTGGAAAGGGAGAAATGAGGAACATTTTAATGCTAGGCACTGTTCCAAGACCACTATAACAGCACACACTGTATGATTCACTCACGTACTTTCCCCCCCTCCTATTGTAGTAAGATAAAGCACCTTGTAGTTTCCTGCACCTTTATATACATTAAATGCTGGCACTTACCGTTGTGGCACAGAGGGACCCCACCCCCGCCAAGAGGCTGAAAGCTGATGGTCTCTGGGTCCTTTATTTCTTGTCTAGCCCCGGCTCTTAGCTTTGCTGCTCTAAATTCAGCCTAGTCCGCAGAGGAGCACAGAAAAATTTCATAGACAGCTGAGCTGCCAAATTCCAACCACCACGATCGGCAATGAAGACGTTCTCCCTAGTTCTGACTGAGTCCAAAGAACAAAGCCTGCTGGCAATGAGGAAGCGGAGTTTAAGTCCTCTGGCTCCAGTCCAACTGTTGCTCTTGCTGCTGCTGCAGAGTACGTGAGAGTGTTTGCATGAGCTTGTAACGCATGTAAGAGATGGGGGCTGGGGGAGAGGAGGGTGTGTGTAAGGGGAGGAATGCTAGTCATATCCAAAAATAACATGAAGGAAGTCAAGTAGTGATCCGTCTCCCCTCATTCTCTCTTATCGCATCTACTGAGTGTCTCTACCCTAAGATTCTGATCTCAAGAGTAGGCAGAGAGAAAATTCCATTGTGACTTGCAGCTCATACGATTGCGCTTTTAAATTGTAACTGGGGAGCTGTACAGTCAGAAGAACACGTCACGAAATGCATGATTTAGTAGCAATCTACTTGATGATACTGCAGCCAGCATGCATTTCACACTGTGTGCATTTGTTTGCAAACTGGAGAGAAAAAACAGAAACTACCAACGTAGTTTACCACACACCAGAAAAAGCAGTGTCATGTTTGCCTGTCCAGAAGTTCCTAAATTCCAGTCCTAGGTATTTCCATATACTGCTTAGTGTTGCTTTTCAAAATAGCAAATGTTGCAAATTTACAATATAATGCAGAAATGGGGATATAAAAATCTTTATATAGTTTAAATTTCCCCTGGTTTTTTAGAGTTATTTTAAACAAATTCCACATACAGAAGAGTATTGTGTCAAAAAGAAATCAACACCTATGACACAACACAAACAAGAAAACCCCACCTAAAAAAAAAAAATCCTTCCTGAATAATCAGAAAGCTATAATATAACTATTGTGTATTTTCTTATTCTGTTAAAAGCCTTAAAATATTGATTTCAATAATTGGGGCTTTTAAAAATCTTAAAAATAGTCATTAACAAATGAAGAACAAATTTAAGGAAAAATAATAACCCAATAATCATGGAATCTTCTGAGTTGGAACGACCCATAAGGATCATCAAGTCCAACAATTAAGTGAATGGCCCATAGAGGGACTGAACTAGCACCGTGCTCTGACCAATTGAGCTCATCTCATGATAGCCCCAATATTATTTTTAACCTGGTTTTTGTATTTAACCTAGTTTCTGTCAAATCAAATTGAGGACCTCTAAACTTTTTTATAAACCCAGGAACAGTCTCTATGATTAGTTAACATTTCTGAAGACTCTTTACTAAATCTAGTAGGACTTCAGTCTTAAGGAGCTCCCTTCAAAATACTGTAAGATAACACAATGCGGGTCATACTTTCACTGTGATACTCTCTGTGAAACATTTAACTAAATTTTAATTTAAACATTACAATATAAAGAAAGGCCAAAGCAATTCTGGATTTAATTTAATCTCATGCAGATTAGTTTAGCCCATGATTTTGAGGTGTTTGATGTTGTGCTGGGCATTTAAGAAAAGCAAAACTGGTCAACTTCAACAATGAATAGTTTTAAAATACTAATTTTCATAACAGAAATAAAAGTGGGAAAGAAGGCAGAAACTAGTTAGAAAATAGACTTCAGTGTGCTGGTTTCAACAATGACAGCATAAACCAGTTTACACAAGACTTTGATCCTCAAGACAGGAGACAGCGTAGCTCAGACCTAGTGATTTCCATATCCAGGCTCAGTACTTCTGGACCTACCCTTGTTTTAGCTTTAGTAAAAATAATGACGCTTTGGATAGGAGCTTAGGTTTTATAGAACAGACATAATACATTTCCCTTCATTCTCATTACATTAAAGAAATTACAGTGCTTTTCCAAAGCTACTAGCAGAATTTTTTTTATGATAAATTTTAAAACTACAAACACACTCTGTGTTGAAGGTAAATCTCAGAAGCCTATAGAAACCATCTGGAATGTAAGGAAGTTACGATGATTTAAGTTTGCCTTCCTGCATATTCACTGGAGACTGAATTTCAATATATTATAAGGCCATAAAAGTTACAGTAAATCCAAGTTCTGTATCAGGAAGTTCAGAGTCCTACTGTGTGATGTATTTTTCTGTGGGTACCTGGTAGCATTACAAAGCTTGGCTTCCTTTGTTGTCTTCAAGTTTGCCAGCCAAAATTTAACCCGACAAATTTCACACGTAAGGAAAGATCAAGAACAGATAAGATCACCTGAGGCCTTTTAGTCTACACCTCATCCTATCTCGAACATTAGCTTCACTGAATTTGCTGAATTAGCTAATTACAGTTCTAACATGAAAAACATACTCTTCAAGTGGACAACAATAAACCCCCATTTAGTTCGCAATGCAATCCAGTCTCCCTACAAGAGAGGTCAGTCCAAAACCCAGTTCTAGTCCAGACATTTGGATTTGTTTTGCTATTATCAAAAAGCACAGGCCTGGAAGAATATGAATTCAGCAAAATTATACAACATAAAGACAAAAAAACCAAGCAAACAAAAGAGCAATAGGAAGCCGTCACCTGCTTTTCCTCTGTCTGTTGTCATAACCAGATTCAAAGCTGTTTTCAGGAGAATTTGAATCCAGTCAACCCAAAATTCCAATATTATATGATGAATTGAGGTTGAGTATTTCAGTAGCTGATACTCCACAATGTTTATCTATCAAAAAAATCATTACTAGCTTAGATAATACATTCTTGCTCTTCTCCAATGTCTACATAGATGAAAGACATGCAACACATAAAAACCCCCCAAACCCTGGATTTATTTGTTGTTGGGTAATTAGTGAACTAAAAGATTGAATTTTTCAGGGGTCAAGTTGCATAAACTATTACGACACTAATACTGTTGTTATTTAACTCAAGTATAAGGCAACCCTATGACATTTAGGAAACTTACAATAACTGTATATTTGTTAATTTGCAGCTGATCTGCTCTTAGTAACGTCTTATTTTCTGCCTAAAAACAGTTTAACTGCAAGCTTCAAATTCTGATGAAGATCTATCAGAATTCAGCTTGTTTTCCAACTATTCTCATTTCTAGTTAAAGAAGGAAGGAAAAAGAAAATATACAGATTACAAATTCTTTCATTGAAATGTCATTCTTGTTACATACAGAAATAAGACACTTTGCGTTAGTAATGCTTTGACTGGTAAGATATAACCATCATAAATTGATTGGTGCTCAGACCAGATAGTTATAGTAGTTTTTGAAGCATTAGATAAATGCACTGAAAACTATAATCTGCAAAAAATATCACAGATTTAAAAGAGTCTTTAAGGGCAATCACTGTGTTCTAAGTAAAGTATGAATCGACTGCTGGCAGTAGCTCTTAAAAATCAAGATTTTGTCATATACTATATGGGAAGACCCATTCAGAAAGATTATGGCAGATCCCCCAGATCTATTTGCATCAAGAAGCCATCATATTTTATTTTTTTGGTCTTCCAAGAATAATCGTATAATATGATAATAGCCATGTATTAAGAGGAAAGAACACATTTTACTCTCTTCTTTTGAGCCCTGACTAGGCACAAGCTCTGGTAAGTAGGGCAATTTAACAGCTTCAGTATTCTGTACCCACAAATAAATGTGTTTTGAATATAGCCTATGCAAATCTGGCATTCAGCAGTAAAGGTCACACACTGGCTGGATGTGGGGAGCACTTACAAGACAAAGGCTATAATCTAATAAAAGAGAGAAGGGTGGTGAAAAATGCAAAAAGATAGAAGACTGAGGCAAGACAGTCTGTATTTTCCTAATTCAAACATTTTCCTTTTGGTATCTACATACCTAAATTGTTTAAATGATGACTCATGCTGAATTTATCTTTGATTATAAAACATTTAAAGGTTTTGTTTTTTCTATCCATACACTCTTTTCATGGTTTCTGTGGCTACTGAAAAAGCCTGCTTTTTCATTATCTCCTTTGCTCTCTCCACTGCTCCTAAAGACTTGTGCTCTTTTAAAAAGTGAAAGCGGTTTTGTGGCATAGGTTTATGGAGGAACAGTTTCTCTGTAAAGATAGTGTGTGAAGTATTTGTGTGTTCTGAAATTATTTAATGTTGAATTTTCATTCTCCAAAATGAGAAAGGCCTAAGGAGCATTTAGACTTTTTTGAAACTTAGACTTACTGTGTATTTTCAAAGCCTTTTTTTTTGTCTCAGCAGTATAACTTAGGTTAGTTTTTATTTAAGATAAATATAACTTCTCTCCTTCCCCAGTTTTTTTCAATAAACCTTCACAGAAAATATGATTTAAATTAGAGGAAAATAAAATTTTCATAATGCTTTCCTTGCATGAATATTTTCATATTTTAAAGACAAAAGAATATACATAATTCTGTCTTTAGGTTCTCCAGTGTTTCTATTTATAAACATTGTTAATTCACTTATAAGCAGTAGAGGTGCAGAAGAACAAGGTATCAGAAGCAACTGTATAAGCTTTGTATAAAAAGGCATGTATTCAGGTATCTCAGAGTAAGTTAATTAATGAGATTTGTTCCACACAATCCAAGGTCAGAATTAACACCATACCTAAACCGAAGTTTTAAAGAAATCACAAGCTTTTGAAATTCAGTGACTATTAAAATTAATGGTACCCATAAGCAAAATGCTCTCACAAACTTCATATCTGTATCATACTAACAGTATATTATCAGACAAGTTTAGTTTTCCAAGTGTTCTATAGTTGCATCATGATATAAACCGATAGAAATAAATAGTCGCTACAATTACACAAATAAAAATCCTCCTCATCTGTACTTAGGCCTGAATGTCAGTCAAACAACATGAAGGATATTTCAGGAATTCTCCAAAGATCACAATGCACAAGAACTGTTTTATTAACCATTAACTATTACTTGCCAAATCAGAAGCTATATCTGATTTCGGTGGAAATTCGTTTACATTTAAAGGGGATATATGCAGGTATCCCAAGCCCACACAAGTCAAATGGCTGAAGTATTTTTTCACAGAACCATCTACTTCTTTTCCTTATTTATAGAATCCATTGTAATCTCAGGATAAGTATATAATAATTAATCCTGAAATAGATTCAATTTTAATTGCTTACTGATTAAATAAAGTAAAAGCATCTTAAAAGGATGCATGGACTAGAATAATGGTAGGGTGGAGATGAGGGAACCAAACAGTTCTAAAACTCAACTCACCTACTTGTTTAATTCATGCACTGTCCATATGATTCACAGAATTGGGATATTCGGCTTGAGGTTATTGGTCACAGTAATTATTCTTTTAATTGCTAACTAGTCTGAGAATCTTATGCCTTCTCTGATGTATCTATTTATCTGCAGTTTTAGTTGACCTTCATTCTTACGTTGAGAGAAAATACAAACCTACAGTGCAGAAATGGGTAATGCTTCTCCATTATATTCTGTCAGAAAGCAAAAAACCCAAATACATCTCTCTGGATAGGGTTCATATTCTCACTCAGAATTGAAGATTTTCAGAAATAAGTGAATACTTTAAAAGATGTTAAAGAAAATTATACTCCTCATTTCATAAGAAATTATAAATCCAGTCTAGAGGTAGAGAAAGGTGTCAGCTTTAGTTGTAAAGAATAAGGAGCTACATCTAAAAATTGTTTCAAATCTTGCAATATAATTTGCAGTGTGAATGCTCCCTAGGTCTGCCCCTATTCTGTTCCTTTTTTTCCCCCCCTTAATTTTATTTTCTGCCATTATTTGCTATATTTACTAATGAAAATCCATGAAGAATAACAGAAAAAAATTTTGCTTGAAGAGAGTGTAAAAAATCCACGGTCACATTACTAAAGAAACTGGAACCATAGGCTTTTTGCTGTCTTTCTTTCCCAGCTGACAAGGCAAAGGGCTGGGAAAACTGACCAGACTCCAAGAAACACCAACGTGACTCTTGTGTTCTGCAGAAGCTGAGCAACTGCTATTAGCTCTCAAAACAAGGCTTCCAGCATTACCAGCACATCCTTCTCTATGCAAACTGATGTCAGCAGATAATGCTGCTGCCACCTGACCACCAAATCCATTTTAGCTAAGAAACAGGAAATCAAAGTAAGAAAAATCCCATAAAAAATTCCTTTGAGTTTAAACTAAGAGCAGGTGTTTTCCTGAAAGTAACAAAATGATCACTAAATCCTCTACAACATACTCTTTCCCCCCCCTTCCTTTATTTGCAATTCTAAGAATCTTTGAAGAACAGTCTGTGAAGGAGAACTATTTATATTAGTTCTTAGCTTAGTTTCTGTTTTTTTAATGTGTTTTTTATTTTTTTTAATTTTTTTTTTTTTAATATGAGCAATGCCAAAATCATTATCTTCTGATCTAGTAACTGTCAGGAGTTAAATAATAAAATGTAGCAACAGCGCAGGAGGGACCAAAACCTTCCACCTGCCACATATCTCATATTCTGAAGGTGGGATTTTTTGTTTGCTGGTTTATTTTTAAAATCACAGTTCTTTTCAAAAGTACAGGAATAATTTTATCCCATTCTATTTGGTCCTTCAAAGAATATATTTCTGCAGCCTCTATTAGTGAAAGAAATATTAAATGAAACAATCCAGCAACTGCTGCATTTCCATTTAAATAAAAGTATATTTAACATTGAAACAACAAGCATTTAGTAAAAAACAGAATTAAATAAAGTGTAGCTGAAGGAGGAAAGGAACCCCCCTATTTTTTCTTGCATCCTAAAGGATCAAGGCTTTAACTGACAGCAAGGCATCTGCCATCCCCTGAAAGTCACATAACACCTATTAAAAAATAAGTTGCATTATTTACCACAAACCCATGCAAAATTATTACCATCCTGCCCTTCTCACCATAAAATAATAAATCATTCTATTCTCAGCAAACAGCATGTTGAGAATCAGCAACCACAAAGCTTTAAATGGGAAGAACAGCCTCCTTTTAAAGAAACACAGTGATTAGCTTAAGCCAAGTGGAAAATGCTGCATTTTTTCATGATGTGTTTACTAAGCAGTAGAAGCATTTAACAGATTTGATGGCTAGCCAGTATTTATAAATTGCCATAAAGAAAGCAGATAAATTGAAGAAACAAACCCCTTTATTGGGTTCTGATGTTAAATTAATCAGTACTCGAGGAGTTCTTATATCCACAGTACTGAGACTTAGATTTCAAAAAACCCAATGATTCTTGGGTTTACTATTAACAGAGAATGTAAATTGTTTGTACAAATGCTTTTTGTTAGACAAAAGTAGAATCTAGGTAAGCCAAAAACCCACGGCCAGCTGCTATGGCAAAAGAAGTATACATTTCTATTTACGTAAAAAGAGAACTATCACTATTGGTGTTTTCTTTTAAAAGCACATTACAAAGGTGGTCACAATTTTTCCTTCTCATACTTTTATAACACTAAATTTTGAGAGATATTATATTAAAAATTAACCTTAAAGGTTAGAATATTTTCCATATCAAAAAACCAGAAATCACATTTGGGTATAGAGAAAAAGGACTAGAAATAACTTAGGAATTAACATTTGGCATAAAGAAAGCATTGATATCAGCAAAAAAAAGAAATTAAAAGTGAATTTAAATAATCTGTCAAAAGTATACCTTATTAAAAAAATTTTTTAAAAAATCTCATTCTTTGCATATTCACTTTGGAGTCAATGCATAATTTTTTTTTTTTAAACAAACTATGTAATGTCTCAAAGGATGATTTCCAGAAAAGATATTTTGGCACAAACACTGAGGATTAGGTTGGGTGGGGGAAAAGCCTCCCAATAGATCACCTAGCAGAGACTGCTGACTGGATCATAAGGGGGACCCAGTTCATGCATCGCCTGGAACAGACCTCACTTGAGCATCAATCAATACTTTTTATATAGATTCAAGCTTGCTTTGGCTGTTTGGATAGCTGTGGAGTGAAGGTTGAGTTTTACCAGGCTGCTTGCTTCACCTACTTCTGGTACAAATCCCCTTTCATGATTTGAAAAAATCTTAAAAATGCTATTCAGATGGATTAACCATGCAGCAGTAATTCTTCAAAAGTAACTTGAGGTAAGCCACATATTTCTATTCCTAAGTTCAGAGGAAAATGAGTTCAGGAAATGAACTCATAGGTAAATTAGAAAATAAAATTAAAACCCTACAGAAAAATCATACTGAACACATGATGCTGTTTCCCTCCTAATGCATTGCTTAAACATTGAAGAAGAGAATTTTTGGTACACGAATGCTGATACATGGATTTGATAGTGTTTTTAGCCAATAGTAGCCAAAGCTGTACTCAAGATTTTTTTTTTAGCCATCTTTAATGGGATTTTAAAATTAAGGTTTTTGTCTGTAGTCCCTCAGGTATTTTATGTTACCAATACCCAGGAGGTTCTGCTCAGTAAAACTGTATTTTTTAAATATTTAAAATATCCAGCTGTTTTGGAAAATCAGACTATTTCTTAAATCACTCTGGTTTGAGATTTTTTTCTTTTCAGACACCCCAAATATGAAGTTTGTACCCCTTTGCAATAGGCAATATTACCAGTGAGTTTGGGTCAATTTAAGGAGTGATTTCTTACCTCTATCCAATCAACATAATGCATCCAACTTTTTAATTTTACAAGCAATAAAACCCAGGCCACACTTCAGAGACGATTTCTTACAGATATGTACAATTCACATTTTCACCACCTTATTATGTTACTGTGCCGTGTGATACAAATCCCTTTCTCTTCCTCACAAGAACATCATTGACAACCCTCAAACACTGTACCTTGCAGTGCCTTCTAAGCCCCTTGGCAACCAAAAATTCTGTGCTGTGTTGACATTGATACTTCTAGTCTGGGACGCACAAGCTGACTCAACAGGCAGCTGGGCAAACAAAATAGTAATTCTGCATAACGATTTGCACCAACAAGAAAGCCTTTCTGGTTTCTTATTTTAACAAAAACCTTTGTTAAAGGTTTCTTTTAACAAGAACAACAAAAAAATTAGTAAAAAAGGAACACTGCCACAAAAAAAAAAATCAATCAAACAGGAACAGTGACTAGTCTTTGTTATAGAATTTATATTTTTAAGAGGTACATTTTCCTAACTTAATTCCATGTAATATATCACTATGGAAAAGCTGAATTTGCAAGGTTTTGCACAGAAGGAAGTTTCGGGATTCCTGGAAAAGTTTAGGTAAAATTGTAATATACATGTGTTTGGCCAATTCATGTACATGGTCCATCAGAAGAGCTTTTTGAATGGAAGCTTTTAAAGGTGAGGACAGTCTTATCCACAAAAGGTCACTTCTTATAGCTCAGTCATAGCCATAGTAATGGCTAAGCAAGAGATCATTAGATGGGAAAAGCTGGGGTGCCTCACCTCTAGTGCAGTATGCTTGAAGCACATCTCTTATATCCACCCCTCCTCCCGAGCCCTCTTCCTAAAAGAGGGTACACAGCCCTTCAAAACAGAGCCCAAAGCCCTTCTTGCCGGCACAGACCAACTCCCCAGTGAAGTGTTTCCACACTTGGGTAGGCTTCAGTAAAGCTGCCTACCCTTGTCTAGCTAAGGATTGCTCAGCAGCCATGGTACATCAGGGAGCACGTTACAGCACTACTGGCAGCCAGGGCAAGAAGCCCACCCTCCAGGAGGCCACAGTCTGCTTTTAACTGTCTATCCTGCATACCTTATATCCCCTCAGCTTGCATTTGGAGATGAAGTGCTATCAACATGTTGTCATCCTTCAGTCCAATATTATTTAACAGGTAGTTGCACCCTGTCCATATGCGAAAACATCTCAGTATGGCATGAGCACCAGAAACCAGTATCCAGAAATAAAAGCAAAGAGACTGGATGTGTGTTTCATGGTAGAATCTGACCACATTTCACATAATTCTGCTATGCAAGTTCTGAGTTAATTGCATAGCAAATAGGATTTATGATGAAAAATGAATACTCCATGCACACATTATCACAAATTTATTAACCGGCAGATATCCTGCTGCTCTTCAGTGCAGTATTTGTGATCTTTGCATACCTTCAACAATAGCCTCACAAACTGGAGGGCAAACTGCCCAAGCAGTTCTGGAAACACATTCTTAGAGTTTCACTCTTGCAGGATGGCCAGCTGCTCTACAGCAGCTGATGAACAAATGCAGAAAGCATCCACAAAGCATTCGAACACTCCCGAACACTCGTTGCTCTCTCACAGCTTCACTGTGCACAAAAGGGTTAAGCTGGGCTAAAAGGACTAATGAGTAATGCAGCTGGCAAGACTGTTCTCTTTCCCCTCTCACTGAAAAACTGGCTTTTGTTTCTGCCTTCAGTGAATGAACTCATGCTGCAATACCTGTTGGCAAATCGAGGCTTGTTGTATTGTTAAGATACAGACAATGCTGCCAAGTCCTTGATGTCTTCACAGGTCTTTGCTACACAGATTGCTGTGCCAGGGACTCATCAGATGATCAAGCCCACACAGTGCCAGAAGTAACATCCAGTTGCCACATACTAGTCAGAACTCTCAGGACACAGATAGATCATCTCTTCTGTACATTCACAGGCTCCCCTCTGGATACCACTGAAAATGCCAGCTTCTCATTTAAAATGGAAAACATTTCATTTTATGCATGTAGTGAATTCATGCAAACAGTCTAATTCCTTTTCCTTCTCTTTTCCCCTTACTATGCCTGTCATAGATATCATTAATTTTGATTTCTCACTACTTGTTGCAGTGATCCACGCATGTGGGGAATCAAAATAAATTTAGACTTACTTGCTTATTTATTTACACAATTACAAATGCTGGGGCCTTTGACTTGGTGGAGGCTGAAAGACATTGCTATGCTCTAGCCTTACAAAGAAATTTAAGTTGTTAGGTAATAGTGCTTTGTTTTCTATAGGCAGTTTACTCCCTTTGGAAACAGCCAAAAAGAACATAAACCAAGTTGTCTGTGCCCCTGTAATTCCATCAGCAGCTTTTCTGTTCCAAGGGCAGCTGTCTGTAGGAGAGCTCGCACAGTAACTGCCTTTCAACAGAAGTGTCTTTGGAAGGAAACCTGGGCATTTCTAAATCTGTCAAGCATGTAGCATGCTGAACTGCTTTTACCCTTCTAGTCTGGGGAAGAGCGGACGAGCCTGACTGGTTCTCGATGGTTCATAGACAACCACTTTGTATTCCTTCTTATTTTACTGCTCTTTGGAAGAGCAGCAAGCTGCTGAATGACAAGGAGAGTCAACTGAATGTTGCTCCAAATACAAGTTACTGGGGATATGAAGTAATATTCTAATATAAGGGGCAAGGAGGTCAATACACAGAAGCATGAACAATATTTTCATTAAAATTGCTAGTACATATATAAAAGCATATTTATATTCAAATGCATGCATTTCAAGATACAGCATTGCATAAAAATGATGAGAGTAGAGACTTGTACAACTGAAGTACTGGACAAGACTATAAAGACTTTGAACTACTTAGAGCTCATTATATGATTCACGTAAAGCACCTCAAATTGCACAGTCTCAATTTTGCCAGCATTATATCATCTCTGTACTAAGGTATTGAAGACCTTCCCTGTAAATATGCATTCAAAACCAAGAAACTTTTCTGGCTTCCTTTCCATGCTCATCAAATCTGAAAGGAGAGAAAAAAGCCAAGAACAGATGCCAGGCAATAAGGTAAGATAAATAGTCCACATCCATTATTAAACTCATATAATAAAGTCAGAGGTTCAAGAACTTGCTTTTCTATAGCAAATTCTTGGTAGCAGCTCATAGTTAATGCTGCACTGCTTTTTAAAAGGAGGGTAAGACTTTTCCTTTAAATATATGTATACATTTTAAAATTGCACGTAAGATTGAAATATTTCTAAGAAAAAAAAGTTATTTACTTTCTGTTCAAAAGAACAAAGCCTAAAGACTTTTTCTGCTGAGAATTTCAGCTTTTTTCCTTTTGCAATTCTGCCTTTTGGTACCCGAAAAAAAAAATTAGTTAGAACACAGAAATGTATGTTCTGAAGGGTTCACTAGAGAAAAAGACAGGGCTAATTAGGATTTAGTTTACTTTTTTAACAGCTATTTGTATTCTAGACAGAATTTGATTACATACATAGGAGCCTGAGTGATTGACACAGACTGTGGGCACACACAAAACTATCTCCACCAGAAGAGATTACTTTTCTTTAGATTTTGCACCCCTTGTGTAACATGGATTCTCATGCAAATGTTCTGGATATCCCAGCTCAATGTCACCGCAAAGCATATCTAGCACCATTGTCACCATTCCTCAGTCAAAGAAATGCAAAAATAAGCTACCCAAAGGTCAGATCCTTTTAAGCACCTAAGTACAGGCAACATTAGCTCAAAGTTAAGAAGGGAAATATTGAAATCTTCTTGCAGGTGACTCATTCTGAAAAGCTGTATTAGATACCTGAAAGCATGAGCACACAACTGAAAGCAGGCAGTTCAAAGTTCCATTTGTTAGGGTCACTGAAGCGTCCTTTCAATATACGGCAACTCTCAAAGGAGGAAGCAGAACACAGAATACTACATTTTGCTTCAATGTTTGTTATTTTGTATCGAAAACCAAGAGGGGGAGAAAACAACTTTAGGCATCCATAAGTCATGAGACTTTTGGAAGTACTGCATGTTGGCATAGGATGGGAAAATCTCCAGATGATACACTAGAGTGCAGTAGAGAGGCGTCTGAGCGAGTGTCTGTCCTGCTGCTCACAAGGGCAGTGTGGGATGAAGATGGTATGTTTCGAGTACTTTAATCTGGCAAAATGGTATCAACAAGTCTCTGAAAGGCAAGTCAAGTGAAATTTATAAAGGGAATTAGGTATAAACAACACTATGTCTACAGATACATTACACAGAACACAAAATCCAGGCAGTAGGGAGCATAAGCAATCGGCAAAGGGCTGACAATCTTTCTGCAAAGACATCCTTTTTTTAAGTCCCCAAGATGAGACATTCTACAATCAACTAAAATAATATAATCTGACATTTCCAATTTTTTTTAGTTAAAATTTTGCCCACCACATTTAGTGCCCACCACCATTCATTTAGTAATGAATACAAACTAACACACAGGAGGATAAAACTGAGAATTGAACTATACTCAGTACACCTGCTTGCAGCTTTCCTTTCTAAGGATGTGTATTTTACATAACATTACCTAATGGCAGTGATAATCCTAGAGACGGAACTATCAGTTTTCAGTCATCACGAGAGAGAAGACAGGCTGATACCACACCAGCTAGAAGGATAGTCACATGAAATGTGACATTACATAGTTTTTTTTTCCCCCCAATACAAGGTGATGGAACCTATATGTATTAATTAGTATATTGTATAAGTTTCAGTTTAACGTGTGGACTAAACACCATCAGTTTTCTTGAGCATCCTTGAAGTGCTCCTTAAAACAGGTGTTCTAGTGTTCAGGAAAGAGTAGCAACCAAAGATGTGACCATTGAGAAAGACTTGGCTAACAAATTATTTAGCTCTTAATCAGAATGCCACATGCATCTGCTGTTCTTACACCAAAAATGCTAATTCTACAGCAAGCTGATTTGTCCCTGATGTAAGCAGGCTTTGTAAAATGAGACTCTGAGATGTCACCTTCAAGTGTTTGGAACACTGATGATTCTAAAAATTGTATAGTATTTGCCTTCCCTGACTGCAGTGGTGTGTAACATGGAGTTGGTGGTACAGTCAGGTGTTTGGGTTTTTTCCTTTACTGCAAGAGCATTCCTGCAGAAGAAAGTGCATCAAATTAACACTTTTTCCCAGCTTTCTATTTTTGGTGAGATGAAATTTCAGAATGATTTTCTCAGCTGTGCATACCTAAAATTAAATGCTTCCCTCGTAATTTTTAGGTAGATGTGTAGAAAACTGGTGCAACAAATCCCTATGCAAAACCTTTTAGCATTTACAGTGTCTCCAGGTAATTTGATTTTACCTACACAGTCATTCCCTTGTAGCTTTCATCCACTCTTGATTGAACATATACTCTCACACCCACGTATTTACAAGAAGCGAAACACGTGTTTTGTGGTCTGGCCAGGATCAGTCTTATGCAACGTGGAAAACAAGGGATGCTGGCTATCAAGCCCTTGTGTTTTCTAGAAGTTTCTTCTTGATTAGCAACAATTTTTTTTTGTAATAGTAAGTCTTTTGCTATAGGATTCCTTCTTTTTTGGGCTAACAGAAAAATACTACAATCTTCTTCCCACCCTTCTGTTGTCAAAATGCACGGTGTTCTGCTGACAAAATGCTATAGACCTATTGAGGCCTTTTGGGTTATAATGGAAGTAACCTAGCATTTCATATGATCAGCTGGGAATTATGTTCTTTACTATCATTTGAGGCCATTCTTTTAACACTTATACTGTTTCTTCTGGTGCTTATATGCACATTTTTATTCATGCTTCATTCATAGCAATCTTAAAATTTGATATGAGTCTCTATAAAAGTTATTTCTGTACTGATAATGCCAAGTCCCTACCACCTCTTACCCCTTCAGAAGATCCCAGTCCTATATTGCATAGACTTTTGCCTAGTAGGATTGGTAAAAAAACAAAAACAAAATTTGCTTTCAAAATCCTATGGGTATGGTTACTGCTGACTGATAAGTTTCCCAACCAGTGTGTACAGTATGTTTTGAAAACACTTCTGGCCTTCACTGCCAGGGCAGGATCAGGAATATAACAGATATCCCATCTGACAACTTACTGTACATAAAAGTACTTACCAGACCAAATGATAGATATATCCATATAGAGGAGCATCCAGTTTACCATTAATACGTAATGCAAAAGTAAGTAACTCCTGCCCAACACCTGCCTACCAAATCAGCACTACGCCTTACTCCCTGTACTCCCACAGAACACAACATGGCCTTTCCTCCTTGATGGCTTTCTGAAGGCAGAGCTTTAAGCAGTCCCTCAGGCCCAGGACTTCCAATACCCTCTGGAAAAAAGAGGGATGTATTTACAGAGTGCACATTGCTACTTTGGAAAAGCTAAATATAAAGTAGATAATATTCAGTAGAGGTTACCGATGTTGATTGCATCTCTTCCCAATGAATGTAGGCACTTCTAGGAATAAGATCATGGGGGCTCACTAGCACCTGCTGCTACTCTAATTTAGAGGGGATATCCAAGAATAATAACAGCTATCTGCCAATTTTCTTTCAAGCTCAAAAACTGCTTCCCCTGCATTTTCAAATATGGCAGTGTGATATATGCTCAAATCATCAAAATGCCCACAGCTCCAAAAGACAAGTTGAATTCAAGTATGCTGAGCTTATTTACTGCAATTAGTTTGGCTGAATTAGCTTATAAAATTATAAATATTTAATCTGAGATGCTATTGCATGAAATACAAATAGTTGTAGTCAGAAAGTAAAACAACAAAAAAATTATAAAGCCAAAGACCTAACAGCTTACTATGGAATCTTCATTTTGTCCATCTTTCCCAAGACTGAAATTGTTAGTAGTTTCTCCTGAGCCCAGGGTAAATGTTAATTTATAATACATAACTACCCATTTAAAAGCTGAATCAACTCTTAATGATGCAATCCTGCAAGCCCTATTTATGCCTTTGGAGCTTAGAAAAAGCAGATAAAAATGCTTTGACAAAAAAAACCCAAAACAAAACCCCCAAAAAAACCAAACCAAAAAACCCAAACCAAAAAGGAAAGAAAGAAGTCTTAAGGTGAAATATTTAGGTCTGCAATGACACTTGCCTTTTTTAGTTTCAGCAGCACTTGAGCTTTCCGCAGCTTTGAAACTAAAATGGTTCACAACAAGTCAATAATCTAAGTTCCTAATTCATCCAAATACAGAGGTAAACAACTAATAGCTTAAAAGAAATACCCTGGAAGTTTGTTATTAAGATCCTTAATCTAGGAACATTCCATGATCAAATTCCTTTCTTCTTTTGTAACATTCAGGCTTAATAAAAACAGAAGTTTGTCTACCTTTTAATCTTATTTTATCACTCTACTGGTATGCTAATCTGTCATCAAGATGTGGAAATCAGAGACTACAAATGTTAATTAAAATAACACAATTCAGTTTGGATCCAAAGGAAGCCATATAATTCAGGGCTTGAATTTCCGTAAGTGTTCTATGGAAAGGTCAAGATCAAACATGTATAGATGTGATATATAATGACATCATTTTTGTGTTGCCATAGTGAAGAGGGGGAGAATTATTGCAGTAAGATGACACACATTTTGTATGAAAGGAAGCTCTTGTTATCTTGCTACCACACAGACTAAATCTATTTTGTCTCCTAATGTGAAGTATTTCAAACAAAATGTGTCTTACAGCGACCATATTTATGCAATTCTGGCACAAGTAACCTGCAGCATGATCATCCTTATAGGGTTGAGTTACTCCAGGAAAGAGTATGAAAACAAAATGCTTTGCGACCAGTGCTTTTACTCTACCTGCAAGGAAGCTTACTGATTCATTTTCTACATATTCTTAATTTTTATAGTCTTTAAACACTCTTTTCACTCATTTTTTCTCCACAAAGTCAAGATCATCATGGGGAAAATTATGATAGAGAATTAATGTCTAATGATGGAATTGTCATAAATAGGAAGCATAAACGTTAGAACTTAAACGTCCTAAATTTTCTGCCAGTTTTGTTTTCTCTAAAAGCTTCCAAAAATGCTTCAATCTATGAAATTCTCTGACATAGAACATAAAATACTGCTGGAAAGCTCTGCAACAAAAGGTCTTCTGGATAGGGTAAACATAAATGCACTTTAAATTCAGGAGCAGAACAAACAGAGGCAGAAAACATAGTGTAAAGATAAAACTTCAGGGAACTATTTAAGGCAAGAGATTCAAGTAAAATCAGTGTATTCCTACGCTTACAAACATTTTCTACTGAAAAATCTGCTTAATATTCTTTGTCAACAGGACAGCATGGACATTGGAGTTTTAGACTTTTAGATCCCAACCAATTTTAAATTTAACTATGCAGCTCACCTTTAAGGACTGTGAGCAGAAACCATTATATTACTGAGTTTCCTGGTCTTCAGATAAAGTTGACAGATCCCTTTAAGTGACCTATTGAAATCATTATGAAATCTGCACAATCAAAAGGAATCAGGACAAGAACATACTCTGTATACAATGCATCAGTTTATGGCATAAGAAGTTATTTTGTATTAAAAATTTGCATAAACAATAATCCTTGCATGGACACTGCACATTCAAAACTGTTCTTTCTGACTTCAAGGAAAAAAATCAGATAAAATATATCTCAACAGTACCAATTGAAAGTGGTCCACAGCATACAGCTTTTGAAAACATGATCCTACTGGTTTGGATCCATGTGTGAAAAGTGGCATGTTTTGTTTCATGAATTCGAAGTCAGATAGCTACACTGAATGCTAAAAAATTTAAACTTCAAGTAGCTCTTTAGATTCAAAATACCTCTGCTTAAAGTTTGAGTTTAAAAGTAGGAAGAAACACTACTCTTGTATTTTGGGACCTTCGTTTCTACTATTGGCATAAACACTCTAATTTCACCTCTCTCCCCAAGTCAGAAACACTATCTTTAAAACATAAAATAACCATATTTCTAAAAGAAAAATATAACTAAAAGTAAAGGTAGCATTTTCCCTCTTGGCCTCAAAGGAGTTAAAACCTAGATTCCCTACCATATATGCAAAAACTACAAGATATCATTCTTTATCTAATTCACTGCTGTAGTATACACCTATTAAAACTTCTACTCAAAAAACTCAAAATACTGGGTTTAAACTAAAATGAAATATTTCTCTATAATAGAAATTGTATTTATATAGAAAACACCATTAAATAATAGACACCTATAAAAACCACCCATGTTAAATGTTTCAAATACTTTCTGACTTATATTTTTATAGCTCATCTCTTTGGATACATTAAGTATATCCTTTATAAAGATGTATATTCCATATTAAGCAAATATAAAAAGAAAAGCAGGCAATATAGTATTTCACAGTTTATTCTTCAATCCAGAGTGTAGTAAGGGCATTTCAGCAACAAAATGAGGAACTTCAGAACAAAATGAAAGAGGTGTTACTAGGTGGCAGATGTTAAAATCTTATAAACAACAGTAGCGAAAAGATTTCTTTTTTCCCAGTCACTGCCTGTTTATGAACAATAAAAAGCAGCTGAGAGCAGTTCCACTAAGAGGCCCTAAGGACAATGAGGACTTGCAAACAGCAAATACTGCACACACATTACTAATTACTTAAATTATTAATAAGTTAGCATAATTATATTTTTTGGTAAATATTTGTAAGTCATTAATAACAGAAAATTAAAACTGCTTCCTACCTAAACTCTTCATGAAGCAAGCCTCAGCACTCTGTAATACTTTCCTGTCATAAAAGTGCCAAGTATTTGCAATTTTTAGATAAGATCATACCCAAAACTGTTCACATCCGTGAAATGGGGAGGGGGTTGTCAGGAGGAGGAATTGCAGCACAGTGCTGTGGGCATGAGGAAAGCTGCCCCAGAGTGCCCCGCCTCTCACTGGCTGCTCCGGACCGCTGGAACAATATTTGCTGGTTGCTATGTAGGCAGAAGTCATTGCCAATTCATCCCATTAACAAGACTGAACCTTGGTCTGGTTGATAAGAATGGGTATTTTTTGAATAAAATGTGCTGATAAAATACTCCCCACAGGTAAAACTGATCATTTTTATGTGCTTGGAGAATGTCAAACTCATGCCTTGCAACCATGCATTTCGCAGAAACTTTTATTTCCATGTCATCGTTGCCGGCCTTTCTTTTTAGCAGATTTGGAGGAATGATACCTCATGTTTTTATAAAGGGCATGTAGAACGTGTAGTGTATTTTAATCTTTTCAAATCACAGGTTAAATAATCATTCTCAAATAATTTTACAGTTTATGGTTTTTTTTAAAAGTCAGCAGGAGCAGCTGTATATCTGACAAGCTGACTTTGTGCATCTCATGAGTAATGACAGAGGGTTTTGGGCTTTCAGGATTATATTCGGAAAGAAAAGGCACTGCATACAAGCCGACTATGTTAAAAAGCATTGCTAAGAGGTTAAGCACTCCGATGTTAGGAAATGCCAAATAGCAAACACATACTCTGGAGAGAATTAGCTGAGCAGATAATGGTGTTTGGGAGAAGAAAGGATGGGACTGTTTGCTTCCAGGTTTTTCCAACATATACTAATAGCACAGGAAGGACAAGAATAAAGATCTGAGAAACTGAAAGGAACCTGTTCTCTCTCCATTTGTCCTTAATTTTATATATCCATGCCTATTCCTGTTCCATCTACTTCATAGCCTTGGTTTCATCAAACAACATTTGGACTTCTTTGCTATACACTGTCTATCTACTTTTAGAACTATTATTAGTATTTTTTGTCTTTTTATTTCCCTCTACATGAACAATTCATAAGCAACTTCTTTTCAGAATTAACACTGACATAAAAACTGTTATCACTGCTTTGCAAATGGGATTGCAATATTCTATTTGAAATATTTAGGAGATGGTTTTTTCAGGAAGCACATAATGCTGTATGTACTTAGAGCGGAATTTCTATTCGTTTCAGTTGCAGCTGAAAACACTGACCTCAGTACCTGGAATAACATGTGCAATTTTCAGTATTCATTCAATAACTAGGCATATTCATTCAATACCTAGTTTTCCAGCTCCAGCAACAAAAAAAAAAAGGTAAGAATCCCACAAAATTCNGGGGGGGCAAATGTGATTATATAATTACATAATGTAGTGTACTGTTTGAGTGGAACTTGGTTTTCTATGTTTTGAGTCCTTGATGTTATAAATTCAATAATTATTTATAACTGAAAGCATTTTATGCTTTTCGGAACAAGCCAACAAGGTAAGTTCTATCATACAACATTACAAAAAGGCACGGAATCGCATCAGAATGTTTTAGTCTACTGTGAGAAATTCTGACTTACTAAACAGCAAGTGAGAGTTGAATGCTGTTGTCCCGTCCATCCTGGTCCCATCCTTTATACGTCTATATCTTTTTGTATAGGTAGCCCTAAACCATGTACTTCACATTTCCTGGCACAGCCCCCTGACCTCTCATTTAGTTTTCTTTGTTTTCCATCTCCTTCCATTTATCCTTACTGGACTGCAATTCCAGCATTCTTAACCAGGTACTCTGTCCTTCCCTCCTCCCCTGGTTTTCAAGAGCTTTTGTCTGGTCACAGCTCCCGACAGTGGCCTCTTAATGTCATTCAGTGCTGATCCTAAGTGCACCCTACACTCCTGGCTGAAGCTTCTCTTCAAACTATCCCAGTCTCTTTAGCCTAATGGAAACCACAGAAATCCACCAGCCTGTAAAGGATTTAAGCTGCTTAGATTGTGTATTGTACTGGCTATGTTCATCTCAGAACCCAATCTTTGCTTTAGGGCAAAATTCCTCAATCATGGAACTACATATAAAATCCAGAAAGAACTGCAGGTTGCAACTTGGACAGCTCTGAGTGGATTTTCATAGGAGTGGCAAAAAGCACATATCTAGCACAAAGGTTGCCCTGTATCAAATTTCAAAATATGCCCTAAAGAACTGGCAGGATAATATACATATTACTGGGTACCATTTTCTTTTAATTCAGGCAAACCAAACACCTAATTTTCCGCTCATTCCTCTCTTAAAAAGAAAAAAACCTTAAAATCCCACACCCTTAGCAGTCACAAAACCCTTCCCAGAACCTTTTAATTGGTTGGGACTTTTGAAGTTAAGGGATAACGCAGCTGTAATCAGCAGGTCTTCAAAGGATAGAAACAATTAAGGGAGGTGTGGATGCCCCCAAAGAAATAATTTATGATGTGATGTCATTACAGTATCTGGCATTATGAACCAGAATGCACACAGCACTAACAGGACTGGTGCTGATTCTCCCATGCTATCCATGGCAGAATTCCTGCATGAGACTGACAAAGAAGGAATCTCACATTCTCTCCAAGACATTTTCTGTTGCAACATCCATCCTACTTGAGCGAGAGATGGGATCAGGCTGCCTTGATGGAATAGAGGCATTAACTCCCCCCACTCCACCAGGTCCTACTCATGCTTTTTTAAGTTACATGAATATTGTGACTGTTCAAGTATTCACTGAGACAAGAAATAATCACTATCACAATTCACATGGCAAATGTAATACAGGTAGTGACATTTCAAAAATATTATAAACGGAAGTGTACTTTCTAAAACAGAACATTTTTAGTACGTAATAACATATTGTGGTAGCTTTGCCCCCACAAGTAGAAGAGTAGTCAACAATTTGCAATTGTCTTGAGCAAAACCCTATTTCACCGTTCAAATTTTAGCAGCATGCAGTTTTCTGTACCATAAATAACAGTTCTTTTAAAGGTCCAGTCAGTAACCAAAATCCTTTCAAGATTGATTGCAAATCCCTCCAACCATCTACAGCTTTCTCCTTTGTCCCCCCTCCTTCTCCTGCCTTAGTTCTGTATAGATTCACTTGTGCAATGCTCTTGCCACAAAGACTTTAAGAAAAGGTGAACAAAATCACTTGGTACAACAAACAGGAGAAGCAGAATATAATTGCAGGGCCCATCACTGCACTTTACAGGATTTATTGCTGACACTGGCTGTGCCAAGAATCAGTTCTGTTAAATGAAATTCTGCAAAAACAGTCTTTTAGTGTTTGACTTCATAGTGACACATTTGTACTATAGTCATGAATAATATGTGCTGCTCTCTAGTACATTTCCCAGTACACTGCTATTCACTAGTAATAAAGGTTCTTACTACAACAATGGTATTCTGTAGTTTTCCCCCTCTTCCCCATCCAATTAAAGCATGTTTTAAAGAAATAGAGAAAAAGAGTTAAACTGCAGTCAACTTTTCAAACAAGAACTCTGTTCTTTAAGGTGACAATCTAATTCTAGAAAACAGTGTGAAATGAAGTTAGTGTCTTCAAAAATATATTACTTTTCAAGTTACTCGATACCTTCACTCTCCCAGAGAAAATTTCCTGCTCTGGCTGATGGCCAAGGAGATTATATAGTAAGAGGCCATATCCTTTTGCCTTTCATTATTTAGGCAATATTTCATACTACTACAATGTAATCAAAATACTTCCTTTCTAGCCAATATTTGGCCCTAACACAGATCAACATTTTTTCCATTGGTATTTTTAAGTAGCTACTCTGAAGAAAAACATCATTCAATCTCAGCATTTCTTTATTTTGCCTTCATGCTGTGATAAATATCAAAAGTATTCTGTTAGATCTATGATGACTACTCTCAAAGGGTTCTCAGGCTATAAGGTTTCATGAAACATAAAATTAGAAAAGTGAAAGGGATTCAAATACTAAGTGAAAGTATAGTTTTATTTCTCTAAATCCAAAATAGACATACTAGAAGAAGCACTTATAGAAATAATATAACCACATGCAAATAAGAAAAACCATTCAGATACATTTAAAAAACTTGCAACAATTGTTATTTGTTTTTCCCTCATCAAGTTCCTTTCCTGATTCCTGCAGAAAAGCAACAAAAAAAGTTTTGTTTTCAAAGCAAGACAAGACAATCTCTACAGAACTTGCTGGGTTTACTGAAATTACACAGAGCATCTCTAATTTGTCTTCCTGGAAGAAATAGGGTTTTTGATCATCAAGTAGCCAATACAGAGGTTTGCATGAGAGACACAGTGCATTGTGAAAGCATGGCAGACTATCATCTTTTCATAAACAATGTCTGCTTGTATGTATGGAACAGACTTCAGCAGGTACAGGCAGATTTGTTAACAAGGAGCAAAATAAAGGGGTCAGGAGTTCTGAACTCTAATGGTAGCTCTGGAATGGGACATAATGCTCTGGCTACAACCACCACAGCCTTGTCATAGTCATTCTCAACAACAGAGTGACTTCATGAAATTCTATATCCCAAATGAGAGGTGGCTAGAGTTAGGGTGCAGTAGAGCTACAAGAATGCAGTAAAACTCAAGTCCAGTGAAAACTGCAACACTCTCAAAAGATTAGGAGAAGTAGTAGTCATAAAAATAGTAATAATATTTGTTGCAAACCACAAGCTCCATCCAACCAACTATGCTTCATGCTTACACGCCTGAGTGATACTTGCCTTTCTTGCATCGTGGGGTATCTTTGTGGTCTAGGAGGAGAGTGAGAAACTAAGGGACCATGAGGTCTGTTGTTCTACAGATTTCTTTAGTTCTGTAACCTCTTTACATCGGATGGAAGGCAAAGCACTTTTCTGTTCACTAGCTTTCCCTGCACCACAGTTATCTCTCACTGATGCCCTATTTCATTACAAGAGTTTAAGACTTGAGAAATAAGTGGAAAGTACATTAATCTGTTAGACTCTTGAAATCGGTCTCCTAGCTTTCTACTTGCTGCACTGTGTTTATGATAAAGGGTATTTTGAAATTGGAACTGATTGTTCAACGTGCTTGCTTTGTTGAAGCTTTAAAGTATGAAAGATTTTTAAAATACTGAAATAACAGTCAGGAGTCTTCCTGTCTCATGCTTGCTCTCTTTAAACACTGATGGGCTTCAAAACCAATCTAGCATGCAACTTCCTCTGGCTTTACTTAACTACCAAATGAGAACTGGACCCTTGCAAGCCATTTCAAAATATCACTGCAGACTTATCATTGGCCTGAAACAAGTCCCTTTGCAATGGAGTCCTTTTCTACATATTGTGCTTTTCTATTTATTCAGGACCTTGGGTTTAAGAGAACTCTTCAGTACAAGAGCTTGCATTACAGGGAGTACTAAAATAGTGATCTCTCCTCCTCTCCCTGCCAAACTGTGAATAACTAGCAATAGCACGAATAATTTAAAACTTTTGTTTAAATTATGTAGAAGCACTGCATCTGTCAGAAATTTATCTCCTTCCAGCCTAAGTGGTCAATCTCAAAGATTTTTTCATTCCATTCTTCAGGAAGCCAAGAAAAGGTCCAGTTTTATTCTATAAGATTCACTAAATAAACCTGGCAGAACATCTGATTTAATTGATCTTATAGCTGAAGCTATCCTGCTTCAGCTTATGCAAGAAAGATTAATTTTAGAATACCAGATGCCTGCAGTATTGTAGAAGCCTCGGAAATTCTCCTCCTCCTTTTCAATTTGGCCCACAATACAAGGTTTTCTTGGGAGTCAAGATGATATATGCCAGATTGAATATTTGATATTGTGTGTTAAATACTTTAAAAAAACCCCAACACAGTAGTTCTTTAAACTGCCTCATAGGCAGCCATAGGACTTCAAATAGATGACAATATAATTTGCAGTTATTCATCCATTTTGTTTTGCAGGCATAAAGTTCAAATAATACTGATGATATACTAAGCACAGTATGAAACCTACATTCACTGCAATAAGCATGGAAAATGACTAATTAAAGTCTTCACAGAAACATCTAGTCTTAAAACTGAATAAACAGCATCTTAAAATGGATCAGAAATATGCCCATGTAGGTCAAGCACTACTTCTTTATTTTAATTTCCAGCATGTTTTTTTCAGTAAACTTCAATACGCCATGCAATTTGCTCCATTGTTGCTGGGTTTTGTTGAGGGTTTTTTGTTGGGTTTTTGGGGGCGAGGAGGGGGTTGTTGTTGGCGTGGTTTTTTTTGTTGTTGTTTTTATTTTTATTAAAGAAAGGAAAAGCAAAGCACAGTTCTTTATGGTAAAATAAGTGA
Source organism: Edolisoma coerulescens (assembly GCA_013397115.1). NCBI lineage: Eukaryota > Metazoa > Chordata > Aves > Passeriformes > Campephagidae > Edolisoma > Edolisoma coerulescens. The sequence continues at coordinate 1,600,533 of VWZW01006009.1, read as the reverse complement.
ATTTTCCTCAGATTGACAGTCATGTGTCTTCCTCCTGAGAAGATTATGTTAGCCCTTGTTACATTGCAGAAGAAACCAAAAAAGAAACTCCACATTTTAAATAGCCTACTGTCACTCTAAACAAAGATGCAAATAATTATTCTATAGCAAAGATTACATGTGTGTTAACTCACCACTGAAATCTCTTCTAGTTCAGATAGCAGGTGTTAAGAATTATCATTACACTTTTCAAGACTCGAATGAAAAGTTCAATGCCATGTTTTCACCTAAAAGATACACCTAATACACATGGAATGGGTAATGGAATAGTGTTAAAAAAAACCCCCACCATCTCCCATGCTCCAGTATCTTTGAGATTTGATTTCACATATTCAAAGTTTTTGATGCTTCCATTCTTAATGTCCACATGGATCTTTTAATCTTTACTGATTTTTAAGTCAGCTGTGGATTTAGTCACTGTTTTTCTAATGACCAATGAGGGAAAAAGCATTTCTGTTCAAAGACTATTATTAGATGCCTCCTATATGACCAACTGTTTTGAGGGAGATTATATAACTAACTAGATGGTTTCCATTTTGAGTACAGGGAAAGGTACTAAGAAACTGTATTTGTGCTGCTCACTAGGAGTAAACGAGCAAACAAGAAAATGGAACCAATATAATATGGAAGGCAAAAATAAAATGGTGTGAAGCTATGCCCTGTGCACTACTCACCAAACAGTAGTCAAGAAAGAATTCAAAGGTTGAAAATTCACTAAGCAACTAAAAGAAACAGTTATTCTAAAGGACAACAGAACAGCATTTTGATGAAAGTCTTAACACATTTCACATATCAAGAATTTCAGATTGAGGGCGGACTTGTTCTATTTGTGGGAAGACAAGAAAAATCAGCATCACTCTATGGAAATGGAAGACAGCCTACGTTAGATGTAACTAAATGTACTAGCTCAGCTGAGGCAGTTAAAAAGAAAAATAAAAAGACAGCAAGACGCTAAAGTAGAGGTACAACTACTTAAAAGTCTTAATTGTATTCTAGTGGGAGCAGAATAAGCATCTTAGTAAAATACCTTGCAACACATAATGGAGCTTCCTCGTTCTAACCAACATACCTGCAGCTAAGTTTCCATAGCCTGCTCTGATCTCCAAATTATATTTGAAAACCAGACATAATCTGTGAAGAAACATCCCTAGATTCAGATTCTGGATCCTATGCATGTGTGGAACTATTTTATACTGTGAAAGAGATAATTTTCTGATTATGATACCTAAAGGAAAAAGTAGGGAGAGATGAAGACTCTTGGTAGACAGACATAAAGGGTTATGAAGGCACTTTATTTCTCAGAGATATTTGCCCTTCTGAGAAAAGGAATTGCTGTTACTTGAAATACAGGTTTTAGGAAAAGCAAAAAAAGGATAGGCACAGATAGTAGTATTAAATGCTCTTCCACAAAAAAAAGTATCCATTTTTTTTTTTGTAAATTACTAAAATAAATTTCTAAAGTGGAATACTCCATTAGTAATATAGACAAAAAGTATACAATGAAACACCAGGAACTTAATCTGTTCTGTTTTATGTTTATGTATCTTTACAATGCCCTGCTTGCAGTTTAATTAGTAGAAATAAGTAAAGGATATTTCTATTGAAAGACAATACGTAAGTGTGTGACTGGCACAAAAGGCAGTCAGATTGTGGTATTCCTTCTAAATCTGCTCCCAGTAAGCTCTGCACCTCAGTTTCATCACTTATGAGCAGGTGGTAAGATTTTTGATGACAGCAGTGGGAGTCCTAAAAGAGATGTCAAAACCAGATTGTACTAGTAAAAAAAAAGTTCCAGTAAAGGCTGTGCCTTAGGCCTCTGTCTAGCATTCCTAAGTAGTGGCTGTTTCTTCAGTTCTTTCATTTCATTTGCATGCAGTATAGTTTTCTTGCACTGCCAATGCACAGAATGCCTTAGTCATATATGGGAAGAGCCATGCATAGGGTCTGTGGTTTCTCATATCTCCCACTGTCAGACATTTGCATTCCAAGAATCTGTATTAGCTGTGTAGAGAGCCTTTCTAAGGAATCAAAAGTTGCTTATTTCATCTCTGACATTCCTTATCCAATGGAGCTATTGCATGGGTAAGCACAGACAGCTGCCAAAAGTGCAGCTACAGTGCTGCCAGCCACCACTATGCAAATTTCAGTAAATATTAAGAGCAGACATTTCACTTCGAATTGCAGTAAGATGGATAAATTAATCTATGTACTTTGGCATTAGCCCTACACTTCTTAAGGCAGCAAAGGGCAACCTATTTACAGAACAATGGTTTTGCCTTCAGCTTGTTTCTCAAAACTCTTGTGGACTGGAAAAGCAATCTTAATAGAACACCATGTAAACTGGGTGTAAATAGAACTTTAACTTAAGTGAGGACTTCTGTTTCTAGACTACTACGCTTTTGTTTGCCCCATGTTTCTTGCAGCTGTATAAGCCCTATTACAACACTGAGTCAGGTTTCAGGTTGTAATAATCCCTGCTGCAAATGTTAAGATTAATAAGATTAATATATTTTTTTTAAAAAGAAAAGAAAAGAAAAAAAAAGAACCTGCTTAAGTCTACTGAGATTACTGCAACTGCTAGTTTCATTGATGGTGGAGGGTAAACGGAATTGGCACTGTACAAAACAACACTGTACAAAAAGGAGTCAAGAACAGATTTATCAGGCAATGCATTTTGGTTGGAAAAGTGAATTCACTCAAGTTCATGGGAGATTCATAACATGTACTATAAAAATTGCCTGAACATGGACCTTTCCCAAAAAACAGAATTTAATTTTATTTTCACAAAGATTAGTATAAATTCTCTTACTCTCACTTGAAAATGGGGAGCCATTAGTCTCGACTGAATAACTTGCTCTAAGACCAATGTCCTCACATTCTCTGTGATATTAAAAGAGTTCATAGTCAGCAATAATGAGAGATGGATTCTATTTGTCTAATCTTTTTCTCTTGGCCACCTGAAAAGCACAACCTTATCAAATAAGAGGAGATAAAGAAAAGCTGTTCCCATATTATACAAACTGTTTATAAAGCACTGAAATGCTCACATGAAAGGCACTGCATAACTGCAAAGTCTATTTTTATAATGTTAATGTATGCATGAATTGCAAGTACATAATATTAATAAGATGAAACAATGAATCACTTTGATTAGAAGCAGCATGTTAGCATTAGGCTAAAAGAAACATAACAGATATGCCTTCATAACAGATTTGTTGCAGAAAAATTTTAGTCACCTAAAGTCTATCCTGAATCTAATCCTAAATCTCCTAGTCTCTGTTTTGACCTGCAGGTAGCTGAAAGAAAAAGAACCCCAGTATTTTAGGAGTTATTCTACCTGCTAATTACCTCCAACCCCCAGGCATTTTAACTTATTTCCCTTTCCCACAGGAAGTCAGACCTATTCAAGTTCACACTACGCCCAACCTTAAGCTGTGTACTCATCTATACTGAGTAGTATCACACCAACTGGTAGCATACTACTTGAAGGCAATAAGGTTCTTGGAGATAGGTCAATAAGAAACACTCTGAACATGCAGTAATTCAGTACATCAGATAAGATACTTCTGTACAGGCATTTGCCCCTTCTGCAACCTGACTGTACCTTTGTAAATACAGGTGAAATTATCTAGCTGAATTATTCCTCCTGATTTATTGAATAAAATAACACCTATTCTCTACCCATATCACCAACTTATTTAAGAACTATGCTAATTTCCTGATTTATAGAAAGATATCATATAGATACTGATTCAAGTTTTCAATACTTAAACAAGTCCCTCACCGTTTCAGTTGTTTGCAATTTTTCCCTATTCTTACTGATCAGTTCCCCTTTTGTGAGTCACTTCAGATAAGGCAACTTACAGGGGCACAAAATAGAAATAGAAATTAGGTACATTTCTTAAATTAGTACATGTCAAAACTTTTCTTAAGGGCAAAAGCTAAGAAACACTTAAATCTCTGAAGGGACAATACCTTAGTAAAGATTTATTTTGTACAAAGCTAAGCTTCCAAATTTTGTTCATTCTGCTATCTTAAAGGAAATTCTATCTCCTCGCTACATAACCAGATCATTTTAAAATATCCCAAAGTGTAAAAACCCCAAATAATCTCTTAATCTTCACTTTTTTCTAAAGCATGTGGAATGTGAAAACTCATGACAACATAAAACATACTTGATGCCCTTCTTCCACCACACACCTCAAAATGTGAGCAAAACTGTTCAAGGCACAAAAACCTCCATAGTTAACTCCTTAACTTTCCTTCTTTCTTTGTATCTTTGTGCTCGGGGAAAGGAATATGGACACTATGAGAGGACTTGAACTTGGGTGGTCCTTGTGGGTCCCTTCCAACTCAGGATATTCTACGATTCTATGACTTACTTGTTAATTTTCCTATGTTACAGAGAATAGGAGGGCAAGGGAATTTTTTTTACCCCTGCTTTTACCATTGCCTGGACTGGAAGGACAAGTCCACGTACTAGTAAATGAACCATGGTTCCAGTCCACTTAACAGAGCCCTATCAAACTATAACACTTGTTAGAAAAAACACTTTCCAGATGGGTCCCAGAACCAATAAAATAAGCTCATTATTCAACTGCTGTTTAACAATGTTTCTTCTATGTTTGGTCTATTATAAGCTTGTAGTCCATTGCGTTTCCTACCTCCCTCAAAGCCCTGCCAGCTCTAATAGCCCAAAGTGAAGTTTAACATTTTCAGCCATCAGCTACGAATGTTTGCAGAGAAGTCCTATTTGATCGATTTCATTATGCACATCTTTAAAGGTAGCTTTCACGTTGCCAAGAAGGCATTTACAGAGCATATTTCAGACATGAGTTTATTAGAAAGAATTTTTAAAGCATCAAGTTTCAAAGTTATAATTGTATTTATTCGATTTACATTTATAAAGCAGTGTATTGTGTTTTAAAAAGATATGTCCTGTTTAAGTAACATTAATAAACTGCTATAATTGCCCTTAAGAAGCTTAAAACAATCCAAGATGTGGTATTGCCTTTAGGCAAATGAGCAAACATGTCAGAGTGTATTAAGCATGATATTTTAAACGGGATTTGGAATAGCACTTCATACGTGTTGAACACTGATAAGTAATGATGCCAGAATTACTGACTCCAAACACTTTGCTCTGTGAAAAGCCTCCCTTCTTTCTCCTGTACAAGTAAAACAGTCCTAAATTATGTCGGTTCATTCCTACCTCTGTTCTACTTAGCCTCTACATTTAGTTTTAATTTTCACAGATCACTTTCAATTCACCTTCATGACAAGCAGATTGCTGATGTATTTCCTCACTGTCAGACTTCTTGGCTGTTGATGGTTTGCACAATACTGGAAAGGCCCAGAGACAGCCTATAAGATTTATACAAATAAATACTGAAACATGAAGTAAAAGCAGCCTCTTGGAATTCTGCCTCTGGCACTGTTTCAACACCACTTATGTGGGAAATCTGTATTTTAAAACTACTTCAATTAAACTTTGTTTTTAAACTAAAAATGTTTAACACGGACAAAGCCTGTGTAGTGAAAGAGCTTTCTGAAGACATGTGGTGCCACGTTATTTTAAAGTTCATCCAAGTCTCATTCAATTCCTATGTAAATACAAGGCAAAAGTCCTTTATGTTTTTTCCATTATGTGGATAGCAGCATAATTTTTATTAATTTACTTTTAAGCTTTTCATGTTAGCCATCAAGTATTTTGATAACATTTTCATCGAATCTTTGGGTCTTTTTATAAATACTAGTCCATACGTTACTTATTTTGGGAGCATTAGCAAGGAACTTTAGATCTGCATTCTTTTACTGAGAGGCAGAAAAAGAAGAATAAAAGACTAAAGAAGTGAACTGAGATGTTTTTAAAATTTCAGTAATGCAATCAGAAAAAACAAACCAGAGACATTTGTATTCACAAACTGAGAAAAATTAAGTACCTGAGATGGAATTCTCTTCCTAATTCTAGTTCCAACAACTATCCCTTTGTTTTTACAACTGCTTCTTACAGCACCCATCTTCAAGCCTAACAGGCTTTATTCTTCCAATTTTCAGGATGAAAAAACACACACACAAAAACCAAAACAAAAATATGAAACTTTCAAACCCCCAAATTTACAAGAGCTATTTCCACATTCGTGAAAAATTACAGCTCTAAAGAAAGAGAGCCTGGTGATGCACAGAGCCTGTATAAAAAAGACAAGGAAATGCATCCAAAATTCTCAAAAGCTGTTATTGCAGACCTGAAGGAGGAGAAGGGGGTGGAAGGCTGGGAAAAATCTTCCTCCTCTGTTCCTCCTACAGGCTGGGTATGATTATTAATGAATACCCAGAGGTATCAGCCAAGGCCAGGACAGGTGAACAACACTAATATACATCCCTAATGACCCTCACTGCCCTTTATGTTACCATGTCATACACCAATATCATGCGGTACATCGACAAAATGATCCTAATCCCTCCCCCTACTTTGAAAAACATCTCCACCAGCAGTGCACACGGGTATACACACTGGGTTAGGTACCACACCCCCATGAACCGATTGAGCAACATGGTAGCCAGTCATTCCTACAGAGTAACAAGCTGGCCACAGCCACACGGCACTAAGCTCTGTCCCCTCTGCACCGGGCACTCATATATTACAAGAGTCTCCTAAATGCTGTTTGTACGAAGCATGATGACAAAATCTTCTTTCCAAGTGGTTCTAAGGTAAAAGAACTTTTACTTACAAGCTAAGAAAACCGACACACTACTAGCATTGCTTAGATAGGCCATGCTGTTTTTTAAAGCAGCTGGATACATGACCTACACAGGCCTTAACTCCACTTCATGTTTTACCCGGATGCAGAAAATCATGAGGGCATGGACTCTTATTGCCACAAAACGAATGGAGAATGGAAAAGGAAATATTTGAAAGATGCTCGCTATCTACCTAATACCTGCAGGCCACGAATCCCTCCAGGCAGCCACTGCAATAGCTTTACCATTTGCGCTGGAATATGGCCCCTCGATTCCCCAACAAAGCCCACTAGTCCAGAGCACTGTTCTAAGACAATCAGAATTAAGGAGCAGTTCCACAAGTCACTGAGGTGACTTTCAATACTACATTCCAGATCTGCTCTGAAGGAATATTGAAACTGCAGGAATGCCTGGAGATGGGCAGGCCTTACCTGAAAATCAGCAAAAGCAAACAAAAGACACAAGAATAGCGTGGTATGGTCCAATAAACAAAGATTATAAAAGGAAATAAATGAGAAGGGAAGAAGGGCTAAAAGAATAATGAAGTCAACTGCAAATAGCTATTATTTTGACTTGTAAATGAAGAAAAAAGCCCAACATAAGTAAAGAAGACATTATTGATAAAGAGAAAGAAAAAATATTATTGTGACAGAAAAATACTCACATACATGAGGATACTCACAATTTTCATATCTATACATATTTTCTCTTCATTTGAGTGTAAATAAAATACTAAATAACAACATATTACGGCTGAGCAGATTTCTCAAATGAGTGTACTGCCAGATTAAAATGGCTAACAACACTTTTGTATTTAATCTCAGCAATAAGCATGCTGTTTACACTTTCAGATGATTGTCAATGCTCCCTCCATACCCAGAAAATCATCCAGATCTACAAACAGAACATTTTTGACCCAAGGAATTCCTTATGTATGAGAATATTCTTCCATTCTTAACAAGCACCCTCTGCTTGCAAAAGGCTAGTAAGAAGAGAGATTAGCAGGATTCTACTCTGAAAAGATTAATAGAGGACTATGGGAGATTTCTGTATAATAGTATGTATATTGGGAAAAAATTTTAATAGAGAAAACCAGCTAAACTATGGGGAGAATATAAGAAAAATGTTTATATTTGTGAGCAATTTGACAACTGACTTCATAAATGATCACCCTTACGAAATAAATGCAAGATGTTCTGGAAACACTTATTATTTACAAAAGGTTGCATAATAGGAAAACCACTATTTCTTGTTGCACTGTTCTAAATACTAATAAACAGTTATAATAACACTGAAATTATGGAACAGAAAGAATTGCATAAGTCGTGGAAGTATTTTAGATCAATTCTTACTGCAAAATATTGCATTTTGGGAATCAGGTAAGAATCATCTCAAAGCTCAATACAAGACTTGAGTTTTTATTGTATAAGAATAATATGTGGCTGTTACTGATTTTCAAGTCACAAGAGCCCTCTCCTCCCACGCAGAATACATCCTAATCGTTTTTATCTTTTATGAATTATTTCTGCAATCACTGTAGCTAACATAACACTTGTAGTCTAGTAAACTCTGTTGTTAAGACACATTAAGCATTTCATTGTTCAGAAGCAAATTTTGATCTCAGGCAAGGAAACAAGAATGGAATTAGCAAATACTTTACACAAGTTCGTCATAAAATACCTTCACTAAAGTTTCCATCTTGAATAACACAAGTACGTATATAAGCTTATGAAAATATTTGAAAAGCAGGCCCCGCACCACCTGGTTCTAAAACCTAACTTAAATAGTTAAAATTCTACAAACAAAAAAGTAACACAACAATCTTGAAGATGACAAAGAGTTTATACAAGAAAGCAAGGAACACACTCGTGAAACAGGTTGTTTTTTAAACTAAGGACACCTAGAATGGTCAACTATGTCCCATTACCACACATACATCAATAACTACTCGTAGTTGATAAAAATAAGTAGTATCAAAGCCTTGCCATTATAGAATTAGTAGAACATCTCTATCTCCCACCAAGGCACTGGTGTTTCACTAGAACTACAAAATTTACCTCATAAGAGACTTCAGGAAACAAAGCTAAAGATTATCTCTAAACCACAAATCTCCTACCTCAGATCAAGTCCAGCAAAGAAGCAGAAACTGTATCTATCACACCTCTTACATTTCCAAGACTTAAAACTACCAACTGCTGTGTAGGTAGTTTAATGCCTGTTGTCCTGTACACCTGGGTTTTTATTCAGCTGTGTAGATTTGTGTTAAGCATGATTTAATCTGATGTTCAATTCTCTTTGCAGCTGTGCCTGATGGGAAGACTATGGTGGTGACATAGTTTATTGCATGGTTTTGGTCTTTAAAGCCTTTAAAGGCTGTAAAACTGGGTGAGATTTTGAAGCTGTAGAAGTCAATGTAGTTTGGTTTTATTATAATTTAAGTATTGAGCTTTTGTTTCTGTATTTTCTAAGAGCAGTTCTGGGTTACATGCAAGTAGTGTTTCTAGGTGGGGATTTTGGGTATTTGTTACAGTGAAATCTAGAAAAACAGCACATATGAGAAGAAGAGGATTATAATGAGAGCAAATAGTTTCCTTAAAGCAAAGAAACCCTGTTCTTGTCATGCAGTATGTGGAAAGTGCCTTATTTTTAATTTTGATTTGGATTTTTTTTGGTGTCAATTGCTGTGGGAAAAGGAAATAAATATATTTTGCACAAAAATTTCAATACCTCTTGTGCTACAGAAGCTGAGTGAGTATCTGTAAATACTTTAATCATAGCTTAGAGCTCAGGGCAGACCTCAGAAAATACTTTAATCATGGCTTACAGCTTCGGGCAGACCTCAGAAGCAATTAAATATTCAGGTGGTGAGGCAAATGCTGAAGAGGTCTAAGTCATTCCCAGCTGGGATTTGCTTTAGCTAGCTCAAGGCTAATATGAGTATTTTAAACACTGCATTGCTGATATACTTTGAAGGACAGCTACTGCCTAATAAAATGGTTTTGAGAGTAACATAGAAAATTTCTATTTCAACTTATACTTTACATGTAAAAGACCTTCTTTAGAAAGCAGATACCCTAGAACTTTTCAAATCACTCTGTACCTTCCTAGATCTTAGGCTGGAATCTGGGTTGCTCAGAAATGTAAGAATTCTTCTGACCAGTGACAAAATACTCATTGTAAGAAATATAATTTTCTGCTAGTAGAACTAGCAAGTTAGACATTGAACTTTGAAAAAAACTGTAATGATTCTTGAAATGTAACTGATTATTTTCTTTTGGATTTCAACACTAAGATTCTAGTTGCCAGTTTTTCTGTCAAAGTTTACTTATTTTCTACTTTTAGTACAAAGCTACTTTGGTCAAGTTTCATCACTCAAACCGTAACAGTTACTGTCTTACTTTCAGCTGTGTACAGCTATGAACATGTAAAGAACTTAAAATTTAAGAGGCTTTCATAATCAAATAATCTTCAAATAAACACCTTGTCCTTACACTACATTTGATGGTTTCTTTAATTATACTAAGATTCTGCAACATTGTTATCTTTATCCTCTTAAGAAAGGTAGCAGGATAAAGAAGGATTCTAGCTCAGCTTTGTATAGGCTGAGGACTTTCAAAGTTTAGCTCACACAAAAGGGAAGAAAAGCTACGAAAAGGGAAGAAAGCCAGTTATAAAGATTACTTGGATCCAGGATAAAATGTGAGGCATAGAAAAGCAGCAACATACTAAAAGATCAGAAATGTCTATGTAGATTATTTTGAAGGCCTTTTGCTCTGGTGTCAATTGGATGATCTCGTGGCTGCCAGTGCTTGATGCTGCCTAAATATCAGCTGCATTCATTATTACGCTGGAAAACTCTTTGAGTGCTGGGCTAAATGAGTCAGTTTCTTGTCACCATTAAACTATTGTTATTTCCTTATGACTTTAGGAAATATGGCTTCCGGTTATTTTCTTCCCAGCTGAGACAAAAAACCCCCAAACAAATCAAAAAAACCCCACAAAAATCCCAGTTGCTTTCTACTTTTATCACACTTACCACACAGAGTTCCAAAAACAGTCTTTGCAGTGGCTGTGTTATTGAAACTGGGTTTTCTGGGAAAAATCAGAAGAGCTGAAGCTAGGTTTCTACAGATTTCATTGCTATAAGCAAATGTACAGACTGTGGCAGCCCTGGCTCATGCCCTTGTCTGCATCTCCTGTTCATGTGCCAAATGGCTCACTCTTACACTTCTCAGACCAGGTACCTGTTCAGCTTGTTCCATAGCCTTTCTTTTGGCAATACAATACGATACATTCCTAATATCCATTTCTACTTTCTATCTATTCAAAAAGCTTCACAAAAAGTTTAATATCTTTTACATTTTTTTTTTTCTGGTCAGTTTCTTCAGAAAACAGTAGATATTTTGAATGCATATGATTATGGTCTGAAGATTGTTTTCCACACATATTACAAACCAGAAATTCAGTTTAATGAAACAATTTTCTAATTAAAGTGCTTTAGAAAACTGGATTATTTTCATTACCAAAATACAAGAGAATGGTCAACCATTACTTTATCATTGGTGTTTTGCTTTATTTTTAAACCATATAAAACTCCCATATACAGAAAATATTTCTGAAAGTAGCACAGACATTCTTCACTTGCTCTGCAATACGTGGGTGGTTTTAAACAGGCTTGTCTTTTTCCACTGCAGCAAATTAACTATTTACTGGATATAATAGGATACACCATAAAACTCCTTTTCACATCCAGAAAGAAGGACAGTGATGTGCCTAGATGATACTATGAAACTGTTTGGAAGTTCCCAGGAATGTTATTACAGACAAGAATCCACTACAGATTTTTCTGCATGCTTTCTCGTCTTTTAAAGGAAAGAACCCCGTTCTCTCCCTAAGATTCAAAGACTTCGGAGTGTCACCCAGACATCACTCAAGTGTTTGCTGTCTCTTAACCACTGAGCGAGGCTTAGTTTGCTCTCTTGGCTCCACAGCAGCCCTCGCTTGAGGGCTCTGCACCGCCCGCGCTGTGTGTGAGTGACCTCTTCAGCCAAGTCGGCGTCACTACAGAAAGGACACACGGCAGAAGTGCATCGACTCCCAAAATGAGTAGTTTTGGAGGTACAGCTGCCGTATTTTTCCTCTCCTGAAGATTCATAATGAAATAGAGACGAAGGGGGAGACATGTTTTTAGTGGAAACTTTGAAAAAGTTATTTTTATTAGTAACTAATAGTCCTCTTTAAGTTGCCAGATGGAGAATTATTAATAATTATTAAATAAAACCTATTTGAGAATGGACCATGAAACTGTATTAATTTGACTGTCAGGGAGCTTTGCAAGAGCCTGAGAAGTTATCATGAACTATATTTGCTACAATTCAGCAACAGCTGTATCTACAGACTGATAACATAGAACAATAATGGGTTTCAAAAGGGAAATAAGACAAAAGTTACAAATTAATTTATACTGATGTGATTACTTAAAAGTATATTTGATTTTACAATAATCTACTATTATGTCAGCAATGTTTCTCACGACTCATTTTGCTCAGTCATTAAGATTTGCCTTCTTATTTTATGATTCTGCACAAGTTAAGATTCAGAAAAACAGTTTACATGGATCTTGGAGACATTCTAATCAGTTGGCAGTAAAAGCTGTATCAGCTCCTTGGGATATGCTCTTCAGGGGCAAGTTGTGACTTCTTTTACCTAGACTAATGAAGTAACAATCACAGAGAATGTTGCTAGGCCCAATTCTGTTTCTAATTTTGCCATGTGGTTCTTAAATCAAGCAGAATTTAATTTCCCAAGCAAAGAAGAATGAGACATGCTAGTGAAATAAAGACATTAGAATGCGTTATTCTTTGTGCTTTGTAAAATTGCATGACTGACTGCTCTCATGTGACTGCCTCTAAGCAGGTCACTGTGATACCTGTCCTTAGGTATCTTCCACAATCAGATGATGATACCTGGTGACTTAGCACTTACCTGACATCTGGGACTGGGTTGCCAGCAACTCTGCACTCCAGCAATACTTTGTTTCCTTCGGCAACTTCCTGGCTCCGGAGCTTCTGAGTAAATTGAGGTGGTGAAAATTCATGCTCTTCCATGTTGATGAAGGGACGGCACAGGACCATTTTGCTCTCCATGATGCTCCCCCTTCCAGAATAGTGTTCTCCATTCAGATGAACTCCAGGTAATTTTTCCTCAGGCTCAGTCTCTTGATGTGGTTTGTCAAACACCTGGTTCACCAAGGTACTTAAAGCTGGTTGTTTCTTATTAGGAGACAGGTATCCACTGTCTGGAGAAGAAGAGTCCCCGTCAGGGCTCCGGCCTCTTGTCTTCGCTGCCTGTCTAAATATAGATGATAATTCCTCTATGAACGTCGCAGCTTTGTCACACAACTTGTTCCTGAAAGGAGCTTCTCCCTGCGATGTGGATTCAGAGTTTGGGCTTGCCTTAGGCATACATGGACCACCTTTCTCTGAATATTTCAGGCTTCTGACGAAGCTGGGACTAGCAGGTAGAAAAGGTGTGCTTGCTTGTCTCCTAGAAACTGTGACAAAACTATCTTGTGTCTGAGGTGCAGTGGATTGCTCTTTCTGATTCCTTGGGAGAACATGACTTGCAGCAGATGAAGTCCAACTGCTTGCTTGAGGCCTCTGTAAAGCATCTTGCTCCTGAAGGTTGGTGTCTGTGAAAGAAGGGTTTTCTGAAGGGCTAGAAAGTGAGGTGTTGAGATAGTGAGTTAAGTCTGGTGCTGTGTTCTCATCTTCCTCCACGGAATTGGCAATGGCTTCTCGAGCTATGTCAAGGCTCTTACTTATCTCCTCCTGGGTAAGGAAGGCAGAAAGTTCATTTGAAAATTCACCATTCTGTGTGTCTGACAGGGAATCACAGAAAAAGTCACGATAAGATGAAGCTTCTGACATATTTTCAGGGTATCCCTTACTGGTGTCTCTCTCGGGAGAGTAAGCCTCCTTCAGCATTAAAGAAAGAGGCAATGCCTGGCCAGAGCTTCTGTCTTGCATCCTGGAAGACACAAGAACAAATCCTCAGTGAAAAAAGTTATATCTTAGTTCCTGTAAGTTAGACACAAAGCTGGAAGACAAGTAGAACCTAATGGTGCATGAAATACCATAAACCTTGGTTTCTATTAGAATGGGCTGGGACTGCAATTGTCTAGGCGAAAGTGAGAGCACTTAGGAGTCATTTTTCTCATGAATCTTCCCTCAGAAGTATGAAGACATCCTTTGTCTGTATATTGCCTAGCACAATCTCGATTCCACTGGATCAGTATGTATATATGCTGTCATTTCGCATCTGATTTTTTATTTTACATCAATTCTATTACACTTAATTTTTTTCTGGTTTTAGCCTTATGAAGATTTCAGGAATATAATTTACTTTTCTCTTTCCCATAACATCGCCTTCCAGACACTAAACCATCAAATTCTGAGAGGAGAAGTGTTCAAGTTGAAAACATGATGAGGATATACACAAGGATATTTGGATTGGAAATTCCAAGTTATCCTTTCTGTTTAATGTTGACAACGTGTTTAATATTATTTCACTTATTGTGCTAACATTTTTAACTTGTTACCAATTTAGTAGCACTTTCCTCAACACTGAAAAATGAAATATCAAGCTACCACATGCTAAAAGTAAAACACTGAAGAAATAGATTTCACAACCTATATATCATCCTGCACAATGGAAGTGTATAATGTATATTTTGTACCAGTTTCACAAAGCAGAGAAGTATTTATACCTCTCCAGTTTCCCAACATGACTTCAGAATTAGGATGAGCATTCTCTTTTAAAAAGTCTGCAAGAAACAAGACATCAGGGAAAACACACTTTCCCCAAGGGAAGGACTGGCCTGAAAATCTCCTTGTTGAAACATATTTGTCTAGCTGGTCACTAGATTGCAGCTGATGTGACCTGAAATGTAATTACTGTTTCTGCAAAGCATTTAATTAAGTTGAACACCAGTGGTTTTAATTACCCAGGAAAATTCTCTTCTAATGATAATTTCTACAAGAACAATTTTACATAAGACTTAAAAAAAAAAAAATTCCCTTAATTCTCTACTGGTAGTGGAGAAATGGCTTGACAGTCATGCGACGCACTCGGATGTATTTTACATCAGCTTGTGCAGGCTCCAATTACCTTTAGTCACTAAACCAGGGCTTACCCGGCATGTAGTCATTAAATGACTGATAGATTATTGGAATTCTTGGCTTACCATATGCATCTCTTGATATGCTTGTTTGTCTTGCCAACAGATTACAACTCAATGCATAAAAGAGAAGTATAAGAAACCCAAAGCGTTTAGGATTTGATACATGTTTTTATAGAATACGGTAATAAACTTATTATTTGCTGGGATTACGTTTTCCTTTCCTGTTATCTGTGTTTACAGGGCAACAAATTTAGCAACAATGCCAATCTCTTGTCAACAAATCTAAAAAAGTATATACAGTATAACTGACTACCACATAGCAGATTTAAAGAAAGAATCTGACAAGCCCAGCAAACAGTTGGTCTAGAGGCTCAGCTGTTAAGGCATAAACTGGATGAATGCCAGGGAAACAAGGGTTAAACCTGCATGCACAGTTTCTGTGTCCTTAATCTTAGTTATTTTTTAAAACTTTGTACTCAAATGAACAAAGGTGCTATTTAGACAACTTGTAAATAACCGTGCTTTAAGCGATATCTTTATTTAAATCTGATACACACTGGTTCCTAGCTTGTTCACATCTCAAAGTGACACATTACATACTCAGATAAACTTCCCTGACTTCCAGCACCAAGCTGCTCTAACGTTTCAATGGGCTGTTTCATGGGTAGGACAATTTTACTTATTGTTAGCCACCCAACATGAAGATTAAAATTAATGTATTATGAATTAACATATTTCTTCCCAATACTTGGTTTTGTCATTAGAAATATATAATGGCTACATATATTGTAATTTTCAAAGCCCGGTGTCTAAATTTAGGTGAATCAGCCTGTACCTGGATATTTATATAAAGTTGATGAATTTAAAGGTGCTGGTTTACTGGCAACTTCTACTGCTGATAAGCCGTCTTGGTGAGATGGGTCTGGTGCCTGAAAATGGATTCATATGTCTAGCTTCAGAGAGCTGAATGGAAGCTTCCAGGAGAAAGACTTTTTTTTCAGCCATACTGTAATACCTAAACCCGCTATTCTTTTAATGCAATTTGTAACCACAGTGAACTGGAGGTGAAGTATCACTAACCCTATTAAGTAGCTTATAAGATCATAATTAGAAATTTTGAATGCTATTTCTAGCTTCTTCAAGTTGGACTACAATGTATTTATAACAGTTTTCATCATCATTTCTCATTAGGTAACCTGGAAAGCCATACACTGTATCATTTAAAGACACAAACATAAAATACAATGTTGCATGCAGGTCAGTGTTTACCTGTACTTTCAACACTATTACATACAGAATATTTATGGGGTCTTATCTGTATATATTTAAAAATTACTCCCAAGTAAAACCACATTTTTATATCATGCAGTTTAAATACTTATTCAAAACCCAGTATAGATGCTCTAAAGAATCATAAGGTAAATATTAAATTGGAAATGTACTGGATTACAATAATTTCAGAAAAAAAAAAGAGTAACTAATCAAATTAAGGTTTTGAAGAGATATATAGTAAAATATGGAAAAACACAGAAAATTAAAGGACACATTTCAAGAAAAATATAAACATCCTGAATTTGCAGAACCTGCCAAATAAGAAATTATTACTTAACATGACCCAAAGCCTACCAGTTCAAAAGAATCATGAAGGACAAAATGTATCTAGTAAGATTTTTTGAAAAAGAAAAGGCACATAGTTTTTCTCTGAATTTTGAAATCCTGAAAATTATTCCACAAATACAACAATTATGTTTAGCAGAAAATATAAAACAGATCTTACAATGAGCAGGCCAATATGAAGAGTTCAAGTAAAATTAACAGCAGGCAAAGTTGGTTTTCTCCTTCTCTGTCTGGGTAGGCTTAAAGTTGCTCCAGCTCTTCACTAAAGTTCGCTTGGTCCTTAGTAAGCATCGAGGATACTGTGGCCTGTGTGTTACATCTGTCCTCTGTGACTATGTAATTCGTACCCCACTCATCTATATTTGGTAACTGAACTCATGTTTCAGCAGACTGCCACTATCTGGAATTCCAGCAGAAGCAACGCTAGGCCTGGAAGTGCCACAAACTTCTGTGCACTTACTACTCAGAAATTAAGAGAACTTAGCCATTCCCTTTCTACACCATTTTATGGTAATAGATTTTAAATTTTTTTTAAACAACATTATTTTCATGATAATAAATAAAATAATTGTCTTTTTCTACTAAGAATAGTTTAAAATTAATAGCTTACTTTTGTACCTTAAAATCTTGTAAGAAAGAAAAAATTAGAATCATTTAGGTTGGAAAAGACCATTAACGTTTTTGGAGTTATGAGTAGAAATAGTGCAACTTTTTGTAATAATTGATAGTAATTAATCTGTAACCATATACTACACTGTATAAATAAATTAACCTACTGACTTTTCACATCTCAAGTGAAGTAACACTATAATCAGAAAGGAAGTATCTCCCTCAAAAAAGACGTAAAAAATCCCTGGAAAACATGTATGCTTTAAAAATACCCCACAACTCTGACACATGTATTAACACTGACACAATCAAAATACATTTTTGGTTTCTATAGAGTTGTAGAGCATAATGTGCAACACAATCAACTCTCCCTTGCTGTCTCTGCTAAGGAAGTACTTTCACCTCATTAAAACTCCTGTGAGAATTTAGTCCCAGGGGAAAAAAAATCTGTCCAAAAGCACCTTTTCAGGCACATAATTTCTGTTAAAACTCAGTGAAAGGAAGAGGTAAACATGAAGACTGTTGGTTTAATCTACAGACTTTATCACATAGTTCCAGAAATAAAAGCAATGTGTGGGTAACGTGGTTTCTGCCAGATTGCAACCTACTGGGAGTCACACGCTCCAGAGGGGATAGAGGAAATTATAGATCCAAAGAGATGTTACAGACCTCCATCCCTTCTGCCAGCATCCATTATATCTGCTCTCGGATTTGAAATCATTTTGTAGACTGGCATTTGTTCTTAGCTCAAGGTCTTCTAGACAATGCCTTGCATTTTTTACTAAAATTTGTTCCTTGGCAACAGTGGAAGTGCAGTAGATGTATTGTTGTGACAGAAGTGCCCTCAGGGATCCCTACAGAACCCAGACCATCTTTATGTACTAACAAGTGCTAGTACCACACATTGTATTTCACTGGTTGATAGAGCATCTTGGCATCTCCATACAGAGGACAGTAATGTCCCCTAATCACAGCTTGAACAGGTCCACTGCTGGACTGGGAATACTTCACAATGTATACAAACCCCATTTTTGCAGCTTGAGATCCTTACCATGTTGCAATGAAATTGTTAGAAGAGTTTTATTTCACATCATTTTATAGTGATTTCAGCATGTCAAATAAGAACAGAATCATCATTCTAAAAATTTCAAGCTGAAAACCATGCACAAAGAAGGAGCTGGTTAACCAAGAGTTAACCACTGTAGGCCTAATTTTTAAGAAGTCACCCCACAGAGCAGAATCAAGGTCCTTTGTCAGGCACCCAGCATCTCCACTAAATGCATAAGACTTTGCCACCTTGGAATGAGAGTCAAAAATAACCTGCATATAAACAGCAACAAGCTGCCTTGGGCTATCTTCAGCATTTTCTACAGGGAGTGGGTGGATGAAATCCTGGTTCTTGCAATTATGTGTTTAAATTTTCACTTCTGGGAAGAAAATATATCTGCCTGGAGATACCTGCAGAGATATTTTAAAAGAAATTTAGCTTTTTGAATACAGATACAGCTTTGGTTTGTGTAAATCAGGTATGCCAAATACTTTTTGTACAGCATGACAGAAACATTTGTCCAGAAAGTGAAAGATTTGTATTCAATTAATTCCTCTTGGCTTCAACTATTAATGAAATATTCTTCAAAACTTGAAAACTTAATAGGGCAAGGTTTCATACAGCTCTATTAAGCCATGAATAAATTTTTCCAACGTTGTTCTTCTAAGATTTAGGAAATGCTTATATCCTTTGATCTGTACTGAATATATTAGAATCAAGACCTTCCATTTTGATTGCAAAAAATAATGTGTATTCTCCTTTATAAAAGAAGTAAATGCAGTAAATCACTATAGACAAATGGCAAACAGACTAAAACTTTGGAACAGTTACACATTTTGCAAGGTAAACACGCTTTAATATGCAATGATGTAGTAATTTAGCATTTGCACATAACATTTTAAAATTAATAATAGCATCAAAGAAGATAAGAGATATATGGCTAATATGCTCACCCCATCCCTATTGCAGTATTATGGAAAATTCAGTTGATGAACAGAACTCCATGGAGATAATAGTTTTCAGTACCAATAGATTTGATGGAACACAGCTGCAGTTTTCCTGGAACCTTAATAATAGTTTCTAACACTAGTCAGCTCGAGTAATTCCAATTCTCATGTCAAAAACCATAAAACTATTCTGGTTGTACAAGTTTTCCATTCCATCTGATGAAGATGTTACATAATGCAAAAGATTTTCATCGTTAATTGAGTGAAACCAAAATACAGTAATAAGCACGGCTCTTTACCCTAATGATTCATGTACTTACCTGAGGAAGCAGAACACCTCTGTTATGGTCCTTGTTATTTTGTATCTTACTCTAAATAGCAACAGGATAAAATACAAGTAGACAGGCAATCTCCTTTCCAAGATCTGAAGTCAAACCCCAGTATGCAAACTTCAAATAGAAATCTCTAAGAACTGCTTCTACTTTAAGCAGCAGAGATAGATACAACCTCCTTTACCAGTTGCCACAGAAACCTCCAGTTATTTTGAGTTACTAACAGACATTTTTTTCCACCTCTGAAAGAGCAAAAAAAAAATCTGGTTGCTTGTGCTTAACACAGACTGGGTCAATATCATGCTGTAGTTCGATGCCATATGCAGCTTTGTTGTTTTCCCTCGGTATGCAAAAATGTTTAATTTTGCTTGTAAATATATTGTAAATAGATTTTTTTTACATAACCAGAGCTAATCTATGTTTTCATAGAGTGCATTGGAAGTACCTACCTGTCATTTACATATAAAAGTGTCAAATGTAGCGAAATAGTCAAGCAGTGTCAATGGTACTAAAATACCATTTTTCCAAGTTTCTCTGAGGATTTTATTAGGAGTACAATGGGAAAGCTCATACACCTTCAGCTTTTGCTAGCAGTTGTATTGGTAATTGGTCTAGAAGAAATACAGCAATTGCTAAAATTAAACTATTAACAGAACAGTAATAATAACAACTCCAGCCTTCTTTTACAGAATACTTCATCAACAAAGAGATTGAGGGGCTGCAAGTAACAACACATCAATAAACTTGAAAATGGTACAACTTAACAGCTGTGAGTAGGAAAAGAAACCATAAAACAGAAAGGAAGGCTAAGTAACTCACAAAGAACTAATACCATTTCTTAAACTGGGAATGAGATGAAAATTTCTCCGTCCAAGATCCACGGTCTGTCTAAGGTCTTGATAAGGCAAAATACCTCAGACTGAGAAATCTGTCATTCTTCTTCCCTTTGCTCAACACTACTAGAACACTTGTAACATCATTCTCTCTCAAGATGTCATATTCTTTAATTTCTATTAGCTGGACAGGTAATAATGGAACACATGGACAAACAGCTACTTGACTGGTGATTGCCCCCAACACCCCTTAACATTTCACAGGAATTTTGTTAGGAATTTGCAGCCCTGTGCACTGTGATTAATACACTTTTACATCTGGGGCTGTGAAGCACATTGTGCTCTCACAGGATTTATCACAAAGACACACATGGCAAAGCTGTGTGATCTTTGCCAATAAACACTGTGCCCAGGGTAGAGATGTCTCTGCCCACGTTACCTGAGAGCGGGCAGTGCCCTGGGCAGGGCGGCGCTGCCTGAGCCTGCCTCTTGCCGGGCCCTGTGTTCACCAGGCTCCCTGGAGGGCCATGTCACCATGGCACGCTGGTTTCTGAACTTGCCTCGCTCCCTCTCCAGGCTCTCGGCTCAAGGGCCCGCTCACGCTCGGGCGGCCCAGCGTGAGGCACTGAGGGGAAAACGCGGAGGGGGTCCGGCCTCGGAGAAGCGAGTGGGCGCCGGTGAATGGCGACGGTGCTAGAGGTGAAGAGGTGCGGGCCGGACCCGGCGAGAGCGGCTGTTCAGGCGGGGCAGGCAGGGTGAGGCTCCGCGGGGAGGGCAGGGAGCCTGGAGCCTGCCGGCCTGGGCGGCTGCGGCGTAGCGGGTGCCTACGGGCCGAGCTCGGCCTGCGGGATGTGTTGCTGTGGACCTGCGGCCACGCCGCACTGCAGGGCCCACTGCAGTGAGGTGGCCTAGAGACGGCCTTTCCACTGCCCAATTCTATTAAAATACTTCAGGCGTGTTATCTACTGGTGTCAAAAAAAGAAAGAAAGGAGATGTCAACAAACTCTGAACTGACAGTGTTCCGTGGTTTAAGTAGGAAGGCCATTCCACATTTTAGCATTTGGGAATGTATACAAGTAAGAATTTAAGCAACGCTGTGTTACAGCTGATTTTGATAAAGTACAAAAACTTAAGACATCAATTTTCATGTTGAGTTAAGAAGCAAGAGGGAAATGAGTGAAAGTTAAAGAAGGCAGGACCGATGCAATCTCATAAGGATAGAGAAAGAAAGGATTTGGCAGTGTAGCACATGGCAATATAATCGAGATTGTATAGTCTATCATGTAGAGATTTCAAATTATATGATAAATTTAAGAAATCTAAGATGCATCAGTTCGGTGTAGTCTTACAGAATTTTCTAAAGAAAAGAAGGGAAATAAATTATAGTTAAAACACTGTAGTGGAAAGTCTGTGGCACAAAAGTAACATGCTAACTTAAACAGGCTGTTTGAAAGAAGAAAAACAACCCATTAGTGTTAGATAGCGAATTTTTGTCTTGACTGTGCGAAGCAGAATTAACACTAGGCTCTTTCTTAAAATTAAGTTTATTTTAAGAAGTCCATATACAAGACCTTAGCTCTAATTTTGTCTAGTTTCGTTTAACTTAAATGCTTTAAGTGTTACTCTTCTCTCAGTTGATTTTGTCCAGTATGCTGTACATGTTAGTCATATTCATATGGCTTTACCATTTCTTTTATTTTTAAATGGATTACACTTGTTATAACTACATGTGCTGTATCTAAAAAGTTATTCATCCCTCTGTGCCCTGTGGAGTATGGAACTGCTTAAGTCTAAGTGCTGCAGTCCTGTTCACATTAGATATTACCTGTACCTCTGTGAAGATTATATTTCAAACAAAGCTGATTTTTTCTTTTATATAAAAACTGCTTGCACTTATGCATATTATAAAATTCCCATAGCTGGGCAGTGAGAAAAATGCTTTATAGCATCACATGTCATCTTTTAATGCTGTATGTGCTAGGACTTTTCATGAGGAAAATTGTCTCTATTAGATCAATTTTAGCTGCAAGCCTATAGTGCATATTTTACATGTTTATATTTACAGCCAGTCATGTATTTGGATTCCTTCTTAGCATGTGCAATGTGTTTGATCTGAGCAGGCACAGACAGCACTGAAGTTCAATACCAGATAAAAACTTCTTTCTTTACAAGGGGATTAACTTTGAAAAAGGAATGTGCCTCTTTCAACAAAGTGTGAGATGCTGATCTGTAGGAAAATAAGTATTTACTTCTTTCTGCTTTTATCATAATACAGCTTTACATTGCTTTACCTTTGTAACAGCTATTGCACGCTGTCTTTTGAGTATGCCAAATGTATTCCTGTGGCCTGTAGGGAGCCTCTGCCTGCCACCTAAAAACATGTCTGATGCCAGATAGGGGTAGACAGCTGTGTATTGCTGCCAGAAGTCATAGCATTAACGAAGACAAATGTGCAAGAATGTGACATCCATACTTCTGGAAAGAGGAATGAATGCTGAAGGAGGAACATGGAACAGCTGAGTACTTCCGCTGTTAACTTCAGTAGAACTAAATTAAAAAAAAAAAAAGTTAAAACACAGCTGGCTATTTAGAATGAACTGCTGAGAGATTTGTCAGTCAGTAGCTCCTATTAGGGAGACACTTAGCTTGGGGATATTTTTGGAAAGAGTTTCCATGGAGCTGGAGAGACTTCAGGCCTTTTGCTTTTTTCTGATTGGCCAACAGACAGGTGCTGAAAAAGGTGGTGGCAGAAATATTGCAGACGTGGTGAATATCACACAGACAAGGAACGGCAACTTACTTTTTGTTTATGATAGCCTACACCATGTAAAAATATAACAGATTTTTTCCTTTCTCTCCTTCCATTGTGAAATTAAAAGAGATCAGACAAAGGACTGATGCATGTCAGTTGAAAATACAACCTCTTGCGTTTAGAGTTTGGGAGTGGTGGGTTCTACCATAGCAAATGTTTAATGCCTTAAAACTAAAACCATGTATTTTTTCTTCCAGGGTGAAAAGTTCTATATACTTCTGATCTACAAATAAATAGGTTATGTGTAAAGCATCTATGTCCTTTAAACAGAAATGTACTATTCCATTATAAATTAATAATTTACTTTTAGAGAGAAATCATGTAGCAAACAAACTATTTTTAAAAATGGGTGCTTTTAGGAATGACATAGAGTAGGCCTCTGAGCTTGTGAGAGAGAAGGAGCCTTTCAGTGGCAATAAAAACTTGTGTGGCAGCACTATAGTGCTTATATTTCTTCATTTTAGAGTCAATTTCTAGAGGTTGGACCTTGGAATTGAATCCACTGGTTCTGTCAAAAGAAAGAATTAGAATTTTGACAGAGTACTGATCTTGTACTTTTAAGTTCATCTGTCTCTCTAGGCATTACAGCTTCAGAGCCAAAGGCTAAACACTGATGGGGTACAATCCTGATACTTGGGCATTGATGGATTGGAAAAATTGACAGTCAGATTTTTTTTAAGTTAAACAAGCTGTTAAACATGGTCTCTATTTAGACAGGATCCAGCTTTTTCTTTTTCCTAAAGAGTGATCATTTCTGGTGAAAAAAAAAAATTGCTGAGGCAAATTGAGTATATTTAAAAGGCAGTGACGCAAAATTGTTTAAAAATGTATTTCAGACAAAACATGATAGGTTTCTACTCACCATCAAACATGAAAAATGCATGATAAGATGTGCACACCTCCTTTCTGTCCTATTTGATATCTTGATTAGAATCAAGATAAAGAGGCAAAGCATGCAGTTATTGAAAGATATGTTTTTCCATGCTTTAAATTCTCCAGCGTCATATGTGCGCCTTGTATTGGTTTTTCTGTGTCAAAGAAGGAGCAATTAATTGTAAATTAATGTATTTCATAGTTGTTCAATGAGATGTCATTTGAGTTTCAGTGGTACTTTATACAGCAATTTTCTGGTCCTTACATGAGCCTGGTGGTATTAATCTAGAAAAGGGAGTCAGGCTGATTGATCAGTGAACTAATGAATTCTCTTTAAAAGGTGAAATGTCACAGATAATCATGCAAAATTCTCAACGAGTCAGAGAAAGTATGCAGATCTGGGAGGAAGCAGCCTAGAGAGCCAAGGCAACCACCCTTTAATGATGATGCAAGTATGCATTTGAGAGTTAAAAGCATGAGTGAGGCAGCTGAGAGAGCCACTGAAACAATGACTCATCTAAATGGATTACTGGAAACACCACTTTCAGACTCTTTGGAATACAATTTCTGGCTTTGCCATCAAAACATGACTAAATCCAAAGAACCTGGCAGATGAAAGGGGAAGTTTTTGTAATGCTATCACAAAAGGCTCTGAAATTCTAAGATGCTATATGAGCAATCTAATACATACATTATTTGCTTTGAAATTTGGGCAATGGTAAAACCCGGCTATAAGCCACAGAATTTAGGCAATAAATCTGTTACTGAAAAATTTTTTGCAAAAGCATTAACTGTACTGTTGCACATGTGGTACAGATAGAAATATGCATATCTAGTGTGCAAGATTAGGATCCAACAGAACCAATCAATCTAGGTTTTTCTTTACATGACAAGAGAGAAGGAAGGGTGGTCTAACCAAAACAAACCAAAAAACAAGCTGTTCAATTCCCTTTGTTGCCACTCTCAGATCCAAACAGTCTGGAGAGCTAGAAAGTTTGTGTTGATATAAGCAGGTTTAGAAGAGGTGTTAGATATATTTTATAAGGGATTGGAATAATAATTACTATATAATACATGCATTAAATGTATAATAATTATTATATATATGTGACATAATTGAAAAATATCAACACATATACAGCAACAATATGTAAATACACAGTATTAAGGAATTAGCAAACACAAAAATTTTATTATTTTGACATATTTTTGCTCACTATATGAGAATATATTGTACAGTTTCGTGATCAGTTGATACATAATATCTATATAAACAAGCCAGTACATCATTCTTACCTCTATTTTTCATAGCATTTTCCTGGAGTATGCATTTTAAATCCTAAATTGAAACCAGTCTTGTGAATGAGTCTCAGGAATCATCAACATTTAAAGCTTTGCCTTGGGACATGCTGTCTGTGGGTTTTTAAACACAGAGTCAATTACCTCAAAAGCCCATAGAAGTTACCACCTCTCCTTTGAAAACATTTAGGTATGTTTGACCAAGGACTCTCTTCTTACCTTTGTTCTATGAATTGAATGGATGGTGTAATATTCCAACAAGCAGTGAAGGGGTTCCAGCCCTGAGGGTTTTCTTCATAGCCAGTTTTGATGCTCTTCATTTTTCTGTGGACTTGTAGTGGTGTGAGTGAGAGTGAGTTTTCAGTTTTGGGAATTGCACAGAAGAGATGTCGGAGACTACGCTTAGGGTTGTTGCTGTCCATTGACTTCAAACCCTTATGAAGTAAATTAGTAAATATCATTCAACAAAACTTTTAACAATAGCTGTCATCTTTCAAAGTTATAAAGTTATAAAGTTATTTAACGAATAAAGCTTATGAGATTTTTTTTCCTTACAGATATACAGAAAATGTACTATGTGGAGATAAAACACCCCTTCTAATAATCCTGTATAAACCAAGAGGTTACAGTGGTGGCATCTACAGTGTGTTTTCAAAATGGAAATGATAATGAAAATCTCACAGTTTAAAGTTGTAAGAAAAATTAATAACTTTTGAGGATCAAGGCAAAAATAAAAATATAGAGAATTTTCTAATACATTTTCTTGGAGAGGAAATATAGCAGTTATTGACAGTCAACGAGTTTCACAAAAAAACCCCAATCAGAAATCCAGGAAGGATGATTATTCTCTTTTGTCTGTATCAAACTTTCATACAGTTTGAAGAAGGTCCTTTAATCTAAACTATTTTTTTAAAATGTTTATTATAGAGCCTTTTTTCTAAGTATTTCACTATTATTAGAGCAGACATAATTGTTTTGATACTGTGTCAGCATTCTACATGGATAGGTAACTTTGGAAATATTTTTAACCAAATACCTTAAATTTTGGTCAGTTTTAAGTCGACAGAAGCTAATGCCTTTCATGTACACACTCCTGTCCTTTCGCAAGTCTTTCAAGTTCCTGAATGTAACGGCTTTGAAAGCAGACTGTACATTTGTGCAGACTTGCAGTTGTACAGACTGGACATCTGCCTCACTGCTGAGGTCTTGTAGAGGCTGCATAGGGTTTACGTGACATAGCCTTTCATTTCATCATTATTTGATTTCTGAATGTTTGATTGCGCAGCCTTAATATTATTCCTGTACCTTGCATCATGGAATAAAGAGATACTTGGACATGATTGCATAATCTTTGTGATAGTTTGCTAAGACTTTCTGAAATTTAACTTTTAGAGTTGCACAGATGTTCAGTGGACTACTGTTCTATCATATGATCTCTGTGTGGAAGTTTAGTTTGGTTTTTAGGTTCTGCCTCATACACTGGCATCTGAATATTGTTATTTAATACATGCAGACAGATATTTCCTCAAAAATACAGTTCAAAATGTTAACAAGTCTTCATCATAAATCTCTTCAACCTGGTGTTTGTTTAGTGATGCATAGTGATAACAAAGGATCAGTATTGGCCCTTTATTGAGCTTGCAGCCCTCACATCTTTCCAGAGCATTTCGTATGGGAATAGAGGTCTAAAAGTGGGGTCATTCGCACTACTTACCTGGGTAGAACAATTATTTTGCTTCTTGGGTAATACTCAGAAAATGGGACAGGACAGAGGAATGGCAAAAACATACGAGGGAATCAGTGCTTTAGGTATTATTACTATTATTATTATTATTATTCAGTTTAGTTAGCAAATGAGTGATCAATATTTTTCTTTTTAAATGGTTTATTCTAAATGTCATTTTTTATAGTAGCCGATACAGAGTGAAAAAATATAAATTTGTTTTAAAAAGTTTAAATAATACAATAGAACAAAGGTTTTAGACTGAATATATGAGGGAATCAGTTCAATATCACTGCTGCTTTGTGTGACTTTTTTATTAACCCACTCATATATATGGTAAAGTACATATGTGTCCTTTTACTCAGAACAAGGATCAAAGAGTTCTCAAAGCCTTAATATCACTTTATCCCTGGACATGTTTTCTTCACAGTGTATGGATATCTTTCATTACCACTGGGTTACTACTGGTGCTATATGCACTGACTATGATTTTGTTTTGTAAATATTTTATATGAGAGAAAGTGGAAAACGTAAATCAGGTTTATAAAGCAATGAACTTGGAATTTATGGAAGACATTTAGTATTTCTTAGCAAAATTGCATAAATACTTCATAAGTAATTTGATTAATCAATAGAATTCGAAAGCAGAAAAAAATCAATGCAGAAAAGGATAAAGGATGAAGAGGAAAAAAAGTGGAAACAATGGAAAAACCTTTGCATTGACAACCAAATTAAACACAATTTTAAGTCTGGAATAAATAAGGTAAAAGTTTTCCTGGAAACATGCCAAAGTAATTCTGTGAAATGTACTGGTTTGAATGTCTGTTTTCAACTGTGGAAAGAACAATCCCTAGATAAAGATAAGTGTAGATATTTTTGTGGTTTCTTTGGAGGGGATGGCAAGAATTAACTCTGTGAAGACTAGAGAAGAATGTACTAATAAACTTTGCCTACTCTAATGGTAATGTTTTCATACTAAGAGTTTTGTGTGCAGCTCAGAGCACTTCAAGGAAATTAGTTTGTGAAAGAGGCATATTCTGTATTGGAGGAGTTTTCTAAGCATAACAGCAGTTCATCAGCTTGGTATCAGCTAAGATTTGTGATAAGTAATTTTTTGTAATAGGTATATCATAGATTATGTTGGGCCAGCTGAGTCGCAGAAGAGAAAAAAATGCTTCAACATGCTAAGGTACACAATAGACCCATATTGTGCTTTTTGAGGGTGTACTTACTATGTCAAGCTTGCACATCCCAGTACATTTCTGTTTCTACTAAATTCCTGGCAATGATGATGAACATACGTTCTTCACAGGATGAACAAGAAGGTGTAAAAAGGTCCATGATTGAGGTATACATCCACTGGGTGTAATGGCCTCTCTTCTGCCCAGTAATCCCCGTCAGCAGTGTCAGCCAGGGGCTCTGGTGCAGGATCCGGTGCAGGTGAGGCACTGCTATTTTGTGGTTGCCCAGACCCACAGGCCATTCTGTTTGAGAGTGTTGAAGCTGCTTGATTTGAGCAGTTCTGATGAACCCACTGATGTACTGTCTAGGAATGAAAGGGAATTATAAACAACTTGCAGGAGCCTTTGGTTTGACCTTTTCATACCAATAATTCCCATTTTTCTGCATACTAACTTCTTGCAGCTTTTTGTTTTGTTTTCAAGCTGGATCACCTAACAGATAAAGTTTAGCATATCATCAGTCAGTGTAGAATAACTAGGAAAGTTACAGCTGGTCACTAGCTACATCTAGTCACACCTGAAGCAGCGGCTGAATTAAGGGTGGACTCGCATCAGTAACTATTCACCTGGATCAGCAGGTACCTAAGGTTTATAGGACTGGAGGCCTGGAATGATGAGGAGACCATGGGAAAATGCATGCTGTACTTTTGCAGAGAGAATATGCATGGGTTTTCATTTTCAAGTACACCTATAACGTATGCTGATTTCTGTACACACTGGGACGTCTGTGAGAATCACTGAGTTTTGAGAGTTTCTTCCATTAGGGGAATGTTTCTTAAAAGAAAATTAATGAATGTGACAATCATTAGGGCTGTTGTTTTTTGTTTGTTTGTTGTTGTTTTTTGTCTGTCTGTTTTCCCCCAAGGCAGAAGAACCAAAGATCTAAGAATAACTGTTGAAGCATGAGAAGAATCCATTCTCTACTGGATAAATAGCATGATTTACTGGAGACAACAGACAGTCAGAGGATTGCCAAATGCCTTAGATATTTTGGATTTGGGAATTTGACAAACAGTCTGGATTATTCACAGATTATGTCTAAATAATAATCAATTTTTTTCATTTTTCCATTTTTCCTACATGCATGTGTTGCTGCACAGTTGGAATGTTTTTCTCAAAATCTTAACAATATTTGAAAACCCTGATAGAGACATGCTTACATTGCAAAATCAAGAACTGTAAAGTTCAGAGATCCACTTTTTATAATTGCCTCTACTTCTGATGCCTAAAGATTTTTGTTTTTTATATATCTCTAGCTTTATAGATTTTAATATAGAGCTGTATAGTTTCTAACACTTTATCACTTTAGCAGAGTAGTTGCACTTTCTCACGTACTATGCTACCTTCTTGGAATTCTCTTTAGTCTTGCTTTTTAGTCTAGCAAGGACACTTTGTTTTGCACCATACATCATAAACATAATAAAATGTAGGGCTAAAAGATCAGGGTGTGGGGGGCTCCAATGGGGCAGAACCCCAGGGGAAATTACCTAACCAACTGCTCTTCTAATTGGACATTATTTATTAGATATACTGATTAATTAACCTTATAAAAACTGTAGAAATACTGTATCATGTGTGCATATAGCCATATTGTGCACCAAGAGCTTTCAATTAAAGACTTGCTTTTATATTATCATTCTGTGGCATTGCTGCCTTTTACAAATGTTCTTAAATGCCTAGCACAGCAGGGGTGAGTGCATATCAGATAGTGGTGCTCAAAAAGCACTTTCCCTGTAAGTGTGTAAGCTTTTTATAGTCAATTTCTTTTCAGTGTCCTCCAGCAGTTTGTTCAGATTTAGATGACTCTCCAGCAATCCCATTCACTTCCAAATTATAATGTAAATAATATTCTCTCTAAATTATGCTTCTTTTTCTTTTCAGAAAAGCATGTACCAGACATGCATGTAGCAGACCAACTGTGATCTTCTTTACTCTATTGCCTAATTAAATCTGCTCCAGTCAATGAGAGGTAAAATTCCTTTCCTTGCTAGTTGAAGTAATGAGAAGTCATAAGGCAACCTTATCCACTGTACTTTTGTATCTTTTAAAACTTATAACTGACAAACATTATTAATAAAGATACACACATGGGATTATTATATGCCACCTAGTACTGCATTGAAATTGAGATGCAATATCCTGGTAATCAGGTGTTTGGGGTAAGGTTCGAGATGATTGATCATCTAATCTTATCATTAGAGGTTCTCATTCAAGAGGGAAGTTTGTCTTGTCTCTTTTACCCTACAAGTATGAAAATTTGTATGTAAATATCTTTCAGCTCTAATGGCTTTTTGAGTTGCTTAGAAGTTCCAAAAATTGTACTCCCTTTACTTTGTGTTTTGTATGTCTACTTCCCTAAAGAATACACAGCATTGTATCCATATTTGGGAAAAGCACAAAGCTTGTGTGCTGAAATCCTTAACTGTGAATGTCAGATACTTTCTGATATAGTGGTATGTGTTTTATGTTGTTGTCACATCTTGTTCTTTTATCCATTCAATTTGTGCTGCTGGTTTTTTTTAAACTTTTCTTAACTCTTCTTACACTGATGTCTGAATAACTTGTATGGCATTTCTCCAAATAAGCTGTTAGTTTTCTTATGCTGGGATGTACTTTGCGTGGACAGAATTCAGAACACATTCAAACAGATCTCCATGTTTTCTGTTGTTGTGGGAGTAGCTTGATTTCTTCTGAAGCAC
Source organism: Edolisoma coerulescens (assembly GCA_013397115.1). Lineage (NCBI taxonomy): Eukaryota > Metazoa > Chordata > Aves > Passeriformes > Campephagidae > Edolisoma > Edolisoma coerulescens. Next base: position 1,569,538 of record VWZW01006009.1, on the reverse strand, counting down.
AAGGCCATTTCCCGTTTTGAGAAGAGAGGAAGACAGAGATCCCAGGGTTCAAAATTTCTACTCAGATAGGTGTCAGGTAATACTGTACACTGTGAATTTTATTTAATGTATTTATGTTTATGGGTGTGCACATGAAGATGTTGGCATTACAAGAAATAAATGAAGTTCAAAGATAATCTTGAGTCTGAGGTAAATCTGGGAGTGAGAATTTTATCAAGATATACAGGGGGATTCCTGAACCCAGGGACTCACGAACAGCAGCCCCAAGCCCCATCTGGACGTGGAAGCCCTTAGCAGCCAGTCGGGCAGAGAGGGGGCATGGCAGAGGCTACTTGTGAGATTTAAACCTCTCTAAATGCCCTGGATGTAGTCACAGACTGAGGAATAAGTCTGGAGAGCAGCACTGTGGAAAGGGACCTGAGGGTGCTGGTCAATGGCAAGTTGAATGTGAGCCATGGTGCCCTGGCAGCCAGGAGGGCCACGCGTGTCCTGGGGTGCATTAGGCACAGCATCACCAGCCAGGCAAGGGAGGGATTGTCCTGCACTGGACGGCCTCACTTTGAGCATTGTGTGCGGTTTTGGGTGACACAATATAAAAAAGATATTAAGCCATTAGAGAGAGTCAAGAGGAGGGCAATGAAGATGGTGAAGGGCCTTGAGGGGTAGATGAGGTCACTTGGTCTGTTCAGCCTGGAGGAGACTGAGGGGAGACCTCATTGCAGCATACAGCTCCCTTGTGAAGGGGCAGGCACTGGTCTCTCCTCTGTGGTGACCAGTGACAGGACTTAAGGAAACAGCATGAAGCTGAGTATCAGGAAAAGGTTTCTCACCCAGAGGGTGGTAGAGCACTGGAAGAGGGTCCCCAGAGAAGTGGTCACAGCACCAAGTCCAAGTTCAAGAAGCATCTGGACAATGCTCTCAGGCACATGGTGTGATTCTTGGGGTGTCCTGCACAGGGCCAGGAGTTGGACACAAATAAATGAGGAAAATGCTTTGGTCCATAGCAGGCCACTTACATACTGTTAATCTTCTGCTGCCCACTGGCTGTTAAACAAAAGGAAATAAAAAAATATGTTTCTTAGTGACATAACCTCACCCTTTGACCTGTGGATTCTGCACTAGTCCTTGTTGCCATTTTGAAGAGGTTTTCCAGTTTGTATAGCTATATCAAATCTAGAAAAGTAATACAATGTATTGTATTCTAATTTTTTTAGATTGTTACTACAGAAAAGAGATAGTGGCAACATGCTGAGAGGAAAGAAGAAGAAATCTCCAATTTGTTGTCAGATTCCAAACAAAGGAAGGAGAAAACAGAAAATACCAACAAAGTAAGTAATACTTAGAGTGTTAGACTGAATAGGGGAAACTAAACAGCTTTAATTAAAATATTAGTATCTTTTAAAGTTATGTTAAACGCACATTTATGTTTCTAAATATTTGCATCTAAGTTTAGGCACTTAATTCTGTATTTGAAATTTAATATCATGTTTGTCTGCATCCTCAGTCCCTACAGTCACTATTGTTATAAATGGGAAAGTAAGCATCTTTGCAAGTACTTTTTTTCTGAAGATTTCTGAAGAGTACCATCAGAGACCCTGAGCCAAGACATTCTAACAGTTTGCTGGAGCAAGAAATGGTCACCCTAGATTTGTTTCTCTCCTTGTCCACTCTCTTTCCTCTCTCCTGTACCAGGTGTGTGAGCTACCCCATCTCATGCTGGCTCTGGTACTTGCCTGGCTCCACAGTGAGTGAATTTATGAAGACAGTGAAGGAGAGAACTAACCCAAGAAAGATATGAATAGTTTTCTACCATCCTAGTGAGTTGAATCAGCAAATGAATGACAGAAACTTAACTAAAAAAGGGATAATGCTGTGTAGTTGAGAGCAAAAAACATGTGGAAAGGGAGTGAAAGAAAAGAGCTGAAGTAGAGGTATTATAAAAATGGAATATTCCCAGCAGCTGCAATGAACTGTCATCAGCTCACATGCCACACTAACTTGTATTTCACTATCAAATGCATTGTATGCAGTGGGGAGGACAGATTGCAGCTCTTCCTCCCTCTGCTGCTCATCAGCTGCAAGTGTAAATGTAGTTGTACTGATGCTTGTATCGGTACAAAACTGTAGGGATGGAACACTGGCATGATCCAGCCTGAAAATAATCCTATCGTTTTGGCTGCTTATATTTAACTTTGTATTGTTCAGTGACCCAGGTCAGAGCAAAGGCCAAAAAGTTGTTGCAGTTTTTTCTTTGGAACAGTAGATTGAAAATATGGCTTCCTTTCAGACCTTGTTTTATCATCACAAGGAATTCTTTCATTGTGTTACACAATGGTAAAAATCAGGAAGAACTGGCCAAGGGACCACGTAAGTATACATTGCTATTATTGCTACAGCTGTTGATTCCTTTGTTCTGGAAAGACATTGCCCAGCGGAGCCTGCCCATGGCGGCTGGACACACTGCCCACATGGGCTGTGGGGGAGAGGCACAGGCTGTGTGTGCTCCCCTCTGGCCAGCCCTCCTGGAATTGGGGAAGGGCTCGGGAAAGCCCCAAGGGCCAACCAAGTGCTGGTTCTGGAGGTGGTGGGAGCGACTGGGGAGGCAGCACTAAACTGAGGGATTTGGAGTTCTCTTCCAACCTGGAAGAATCTGTGACTCAGGGATTGCCTGACCCAGGTGCAGCACTTGGCACCTGGCCTTGTGGAACTTCATGAGGTTCTTGTTGTCCCACTTCTCAAGGTTGTCCAGGTGCCCCTGCCCTGCTCAGCTTCCCGTCGTCCCCTGCAAACATACTGAGGGTGTGCTCGGTGTCCCTGGGTGTCATTGATAAAGGCACTGATGAGCCCCGGTCCCAAGGCAGAGCCCTGAGAGACACCCCTCGTCCCTGGCCTAGTGAAAGATCTCCATGCCCACAGCAGGGGAGTTGAGACTATAGAATTCTGTAATGGCCCAGTTTGAAAGGGACCTTAAAAGATTATCTGTTTTCAACCCCCCTGCCATAGGCAGGGACACCTCCCACTAGACCAGGTTGCTCAAAGCCCCATACAACCTGGCCTTGAAGACTTTCAGGGACCGGGCATCCTCCACTTCTCTAGACATCCTATTCCAGTGCCTCACCACACTCACAGTAAAGCATTTCTCTCTAATCAAAACCTACTCTTGCAGTTTGAAGCCATTCCCCCTTGTCCCATCACTGTATTTCCTGGCAGTGTCCCTCTCCAGCTTCCCTGTAGGCATCCTTCAGATACTGGAAGGTTGCTATGGGGTCTCCATGCAACTTTCTCTTCTCCAGGCTGAACAGACCCAACTTTCTCAGCCTGCCTTCTAGAAGAGGTGATCCACTCAACAACTTCATGGCACTTGTCTGGATTTGCTCCAACAGTTCCATTTCCATCTCCTGTTGGGGACACGAGAGAAGGATGCTCTGCTGTAGGTGGGGTCTCACAAGAGCTAAAGGGAAGAATCAGCTCCCTCGGCCTGCTGGCCACACTTCTCTTCATTGCAGCCCAGGATTCCATTTGCTTTCTGGGCTGTGAGTGCACATTGCTGGCTTGTGTTGAGTTTTTCAACCACCACCCCCAAGTTCTTCTCTGCAGGGCTCAATCCATTTTCTGCTCAGCCTGGATTTGTGCCTAAGACTGCCCCAACCCAGGTGACTGACTAGATGGTCCTTAAGGTCCCTTCCAGCCCAAACACTTCTATAATTCCAGTATTTCAAGAAAATATTGACTGTATTAAAAAAACCAGGTGGTATTCTTAATTACTAGGAACTGAGTTTATTAAGTTCCTTTTCAGTAATTAGTGGTCCTTTTTGCAAAACATAGTGTCTTCATTATTGATAGGAAGCTTATACAATCTCCTGCTCAATTTAACCAGCAGATTTGTCTGTAGTGTTCCAGTTTAGCTTGCAACAGGTCAGTTATTCAAACAGTTGAAACCATGTTCTCAAGTTAACATTAATAAATTACCTTTTCTACTACTACCCATGAGTCTTATACGTTCAATATAGTTATAGAAACATGAGCCACTGCAGCATTATTAGTTTAAGCTTACAGCTGTTCTGCAGGGATCCCAGTGAACTAGTGTGTCAGTATTTGAGGTCATGCCCAATGCTCTCTGCATCCTTACTCAACCTACACAACAGGCTTTATTAACAGTGAAACAGTTCCAGTGCGTATCTATTTGATTTTTTTTTCTTTCTTTAGGTTAAATGAAGGAGATGCCTACTACACACTCAAGGATTTTTCACTCCTTATTAAATCTGTTTGGTATGATAAATTTGTGCTTTTTAGAATACAATATGTACTTCATTTTTAAAGCAACTTAAAATGGAACAATGCTTTTTTTTTTAAACCAGAACAATTCTGAGTGAACTGGAGTGTGACAGTCCAAATGATAATGTTCTACTGGCATTTAAACAGTTGGAAGAAGACTATGAAGAGAAACTGAAGTGTGTTACCCAAAGAACAAAAACCAACCAAAGCAGCAGTTCATAATACTCTTACCACACAGATCAGCAGTCTTTGACTTTGAAAGTTACTAGATCTGAGTTATCAAATAAAATTTCAGAATAAAGCTTTAGTTAATAACCAGTAATACAATAATAAACAAATCAATAATACAAAATAATGCAAAGTTTACTTTGGGAAGTTCACCTTTACAAATTGACACTTTAACAGCTCTAATGTCAACTAAACAATTGTTTTTAATAAATTTTAGTTTTTTTAAATAGTTACAGAACTGAGTAATTGTACTTTATCTTTCAGTTGCACTTTTCTTCCAGGCAGTGGCATATATGTTAATATAGCTCTCAGATATATTTTGAACAAATATCACAGTTCTGACAGCTGGCGAGATTAGCATCGCAGTAGGACAGCACTAGAAACTTTCAGCTCCTTTGTGAAGTATGTTCAGCAAGTACTTTAGCAATTATAATCAAATAAATTGTTTTAACAGTTTTCCAAGGTTTATATTAAATCATGAAGTAGTATCTTCCTGAACTACTAAAAAAGGTTTTAAACTGGCCTGCAAATTTAATTTACAAAATCTGAAATAGATAGAGGGCTTTATACCAGTACAGCAAAGTTTGATTAGTAAAATGTTCCAACCATATGTGGAATTGCTTCATTTTTCACTTCTTGTATCTTAAGGAGTCAGAAAGATCCAGAACTGTGTAATACAAATTGTTGCTGCTTGTAGCAGGATTGGTGAGAAATGACACTGATTTTAGTTCTAGAAGAAAAAGAATTTTTATTTAATTTTACAAATGGGTTTTATATGTTAGTTCTCTAGAGTGGCACAAGGCCATTGGTTCTTGACTATCTAGCTCTTTAGAATGATTGGTTAGATCTCACAAGACTTATTTCAAAACATTTCTCTGGTCAGTATGACAACAACCTACACTTGCAAGATAAAGAAGATAGTTTACAGAAACTCCTAACTGTCTTTCAGCCAGCATCTGTGAGAAAGTAAAGACTTTCTCACAGAGGCAGAAAGCTGGAAAATCTCTCTGCAACTCAGCTTTCGGCATCCACA